>BSBM01000274.1:600000-952500 GCA_027924585.1 Larix kaempferi
TGGTTACATAGTTTGTACCTTTTCGACAAAAGGTCATGACTATTGATATTTGTTTAATTAATAAATTAATATTAATAGTTAATATTAATTTATTATTATTTTGTTGTTACATGGATTTGTATCACTGGAATGCAATGTGTAGATCTGCGGTGAATCTCTCACAAGTTTTGAACTAATTTGTCAGTTCTCCGCATAATCCCAACGGTTTTGATAATATTTGCTAGAGATTGCATTCAAATCTGGAGGGTTTTAAGAAATGTTTCCAGGTCTAGCGTTTGATTCCCAAGGGGTTTGAGAATATTTTCCAGGTTTTGCTTTCAAATCCCAAGGTTTTTGAAAATATTTGGCAGGTCTTATGTTTGAGTTGCATTTCTTGCCATGTCTTGAGTTTGAACCGGTGCCATACACCACGTCGACATTGTATGAATCATCATCTTTCGCCAAATTAGAACCCACAAGCGAATTTATTTCGTGTCTTGTAGAGAAATCAATTGCTTTAAGAGTGTTATTATTATTTCTCATTCTATTTTTCCTCGTAGAATTTCTTTCTGATGTTGTTGATAAGAGGATGAAGAATCGTACCTTTCCTCGACCGAAGCCGATCTAATGACCTACTGTGAGAGGGAGGACCTAGCATCACTAGAATTGATGTTGTGAACAACCATAGGGTAGGGCGTCATGCTATGAACGTAGGGCTGCTCATCAAAAGTGACACTTTTTGGTCTTTGGTGCAATGCTTTGTCTAGACTCAAGTGTGTAGAAATGAACACATAAAAAAAATATGAATATAGGTGGTTGCATGGACATAATTTGAACAATGCAACTAGAAAATAACAACTTTTTTTTGCAAGAAAGTCATCCAGACAAGACTAGGTTCATACCATTTTGAAATATGCATATTTAAAATGTAATCTCTGCAGTTGCTTGGGAATTTATAGAAATATCAGTTTCTATTTTCAAATTGCAAATATGAAGATGTGAGCTTGATCATTAAAGACAACATGAAGGATAACCTGTCATTGTGGGATTCTTAGACAAAGGTTACTATGACCCAAAAATATTCCAATAATCACCACCCTTAGACAATACTAGAAGGTATATACCAAATTGATCCATGGAATGCAAACAAATTCTTTGCATTGAAGATTAATATAGAAAAAAATGGTTACACAATATTTCTTGCATTCAACATTACAGGACAAAATAAGTACTTCACTGTAGGTTCTTTGAATTGAAAATGCAATGAAATGGGTTACAAGACATGCCTTGCATTCAACATCCCAAGACAAAGTAAATAATTTGAAGAAAAAAGAAAGCATTCATTCAACATTCAATTTAGCCAAATACGACATGTTGTTTATAGATGAAAATTCAATAACATAGTCGATGTAATTTTGTGGAATGCAAATATGTTGTAACCAAATTCAAACGAGATTCATCCATTGCATGTGAGTTATTTAGCTATTTAATGATATGTGTCATATTTAAAAATATGAAAATTTATCTCAATTATAAGAAGAGGTTATATATACATAAAAAATTGAAAAGTTATTTTTTGTTCTTATTTAAAGATAATGTTTAGATATTGAGTTCAATGGGAACTTGAGGAAGGGCTCTGAAAAAATATTGGATTTAGCTTGTGATCAGTATCATTTACTATTTACTGTTGACAAGATAGTATAGTTTTTTATAGATTAAATATTGCTTTACTGTAAGTGTGAATGCCATACATGGTTCCATATCCATGCAAAATCAAAATTCCATTTGAAAATGCTCAAATTCACAATTTTTAATATGCTTCATCCATAAGACGACCATTTGTCATAAGTAATCACTTATGACCATTCTTTTTTTTATTCTTAGCAAAATAGTGCATTTTGATGCATTAATGATGTTTAAATGATTGCTTTTGCACATTTAAAATGCGTGGTTTGTAGTGGTATGTGGTGTTTATGGCCAATTATAATGCTTCAAACTCAAGATGAATTTTTTCCTCACTTGTTTATAGGGGTACCAAACAAGTTCATAACTTTGGATTTTATGTATGGTATGACAACCTCACTAGATATAAATTCATCAGACTTGAAAGTCAAGTAGAAATGATCACATGTGTTGTTCTACCAAAACATGGAAGAAGCTCCAAAAGATCTCTATTGTCCAACCAATCTCTCGCATTCTCCAAATGATCAATCACAAGAAAACAAGGAATGTCTCTAGTGAGCTCCTTTGTCACTCTTTGTAAGGATTTCATTTCCTGTTGCTCCAATATCTTACTCATACCTTTCTCTCGCTGTCTCATTACTCACATCCAACCCAAGAAATCAAGATAGCTTTAAATATTTTTGTCTACAGTAACAAGCTTCTCCACCAACCCATAGTATCATCCTATACTTCTATGGAAATGTGTAAGCAAATTTCAACACTAACTAAGTTTCGCAAATCCTTTCTTCCTTGCAACACATGCAATTCTTGTACGATATAATACGCCTAAATCCTTATCACTCTTTCCATACCTTGTTTTATGCAGTATTCCTTCATCGCATGCATCTACTTTACACATTGGGGATGAAGTGGAAAGCAATTAAATATTGAGAAAAATTGCAAACACTCAACCTAGCCTACTTGAAAATTGCATTTTCGCTTCGTCACATCTACTTTAATCTTCATTTATTTTTCCTTTCGACGTTTCTTTGCACCTTCTGGGACAATTGCTAGTTTGTAAACATTACCACCGCAAATGTCAATTTCACTATCAATGCAAGTCTAAAACTTTGTAAATAATATTAAGTGTTGGGTAGTAGCAGGATAAAAAACGGCCGGTAGGAGAAAAAACACGGACGGTGGTGATCTCGTTGGTGGATTTGACGACAACGGAATGTGGGCCATTGAACAATTAATCTGACGGTTAAAAGCTTTAAGACACTTTCCCCAGTCGGTCTCTTCCCAAAAAACAAATCCTGCAATTAAATCTGACCGTTCGCGGTATCCAATGGATAAATTTCATCGCCTCCCACAGGTGTTTCGACCCTGCAATGGATACTGATCGTCCGCTAAACTGGCTGTGGATCCCACGGTGCGGGCACTGTTGCAATGAAGACTCAACGATGAGGCAGTAATGGAGGACGAGGATCGAAGCTCCTGCATCAATATACACCTATGTGTTCGAGCTTGTATTACTTTACTGTCAACTTTGGAAAAATTAGTAATAGAGTTCAAACCTCAGGCTATCGAGCTCATTTTAAGACAACGTATGGTTTCGAGATACTTCTTCCAATGCATTTTGATTAGCGTTCACGGGTCGCCATGAATGTTTTTATGCAAAGTCTCGCCATCAATGTTTTTATCAGACTTTGTCCGTGTTGTCTCGACTCTGATTAATTGGTACTCACTAGTCCCATTGAAGATGATATCAGCTACTGATTTTACGCAGGTCCCGGCTATCAGAAGCCTCAGGTCCCACGGCAGATATCGGCCCCGAAAATTAGGGCAGCCCAAGAGCAGAGAATGACAGCTTCGTACAAAATGATCACAGGAAACTTGCCCAAACATTTATTACCAGGTTATGGTTGATCGAGTTCAAACTTCAGAGTCGGGAAGAATATGTATAACAGTAAAGTATAAATAATTTGGCAGGGAGAGGTTTTTACCCTTAATCGGAATTCGGATTTGAATTGAATGTTTTTTATTTTGCAAAATTTGAATTAAACTGTGTTTTAATGACAATTTTGACAGTAAAAATCAGGAAATTTTGATTTTTCCAATTGAAATCTTAGAACTTTTAGACTATGTACATAATTATACCAACAAACATTCTCAGGATTAATTGAGATTCTAATTAACTCTTTGTTAACCTGTGCTGTGCTGTATAAGAATAATTTAGTGTGGTCTTTTTAAATGATTTCAATTTTTCATTTTCTGTGTTTATCAATAAACATAGATCTATCTTAAGTTCGGATCTATTAAATGCAGAGAAAGATCCAATTTCTTGAGGTGTAAATTATTTTTATCTTAAATTTCTTATACATCAAAAAACAATTTACACTCAAAATATTGTATAAAAAAATTACACCTTTATAGATCTGGGTTTAAAATGGATTTATGCTTGTTTTTTTTATTTTTTATTTTATGAGTTAAAATAGATTTTTAATAACTTTTTATTTGGTTTTAAATTTTCATTTTATGAATCAACATGGATTTTTTTAATTATTTTTTATTTGGTTTTAATTTTTTTATTTTATGATTCAACATTATTTTTTAATTATTTTTATTTTTGGAAACATAACAAGTTGTAACAATCCTACTTAAAGAACATTAATGGCCAAAGATCCAAAGGCATATGGGAGGAGTGGAAACATATCCCTTATTTACTGAATAACCATCATAAACACTGATAATTGTCATCCCTACCATTTAATAAATGAATTACAATAAGTTTTATCATCTAAAATAAAAATACTAATTATTTTTATATGTACAAATATTATAATTTTTCTATGTTATAATTTTTTCCCTATATTATAATTAAATATTATAAATTAATAAAATTATACAACTAGAGTTTATAAAAATGTGGTTTAACTGAAACACTATAGACCTGTGATCATACTGCTTTTCTCTTTTTTCATTTGTTACAATAGGAACATTGATAATACTACTCTTACTACTTGAAAGTTTGTATTAAGGGACTTTCTGATGTAAAATTTTGTGAACTACCCATAGCAAAACATGACATCGAAGTTCTATCAGATTAAAATGAAGAAAGAAAGTTTAATATGAGAAAAAGGAACTCAAATCCTGGATCATATACCCTAGAGGTTACATTGAACCATATTTAGATTTTTTAATATTGATTATTAAAAAAGGACAGTGTAAAGATATGTGTGAACAGTATTTTTAAATTATATATTTTGATTTAATTTAAAAAAATAATTCTTTTTAAACAAAAAATTGTTTAACTACAAACTTAATATGGAGACCACATTACAACTATAAACATCGATTTATATTATCATTTTCAATCACTTTTATATGAAGAGGAAACCATCCCGAAGGAAACAAATCCTTTGTCGCATCAGTAGGGATGGGACCATCATGCCAGATACTTGAACGGGTAATCAGAAATTGTAAACAGATTCCAGTTCTTGAGTGAAATGACAATGTGTTTTGATTTTAATAATATATATTTAAAAAATAGATGAACTTTGGTTTAAATATTTAATTATTACAAAATGGTTGAAAAATTTGTGAGACCACATAAATCATTTGTAAATAATCTTTACCAACTGACTTTTAATTCCAACATATTTATCCTTACACTAAAAGCAAACACCCAACATATTTATCCTGGCATAAAAGCAAACACCCAACATATTTATCTTTACATTGCTTTTGCATTGAAAAGCAAATGCCCACTAAAATATGGTGTATAAATGGGACATCTTTTCATTTATAGCAATATTTTTTGGAATCATAAATTTAATATGGTTAAAATTATGTATATTTTTGTTATTTAAATGGTCATTTGGATTATATGAATTATAATTTGTTGTGAATTTATTTAGAATTATAATTTATAAAAATGTGGTTATACTGTTAGGTGTTTATATTTTAGATTTTTTGAGGTAGATAAGTATATTATATAGATTGATTTTATTGTACTTTTTCTAAATTTGAAATAATAATTATAAAAAATAATATAAAAATAATTAGTAGCTATTTATAGATATAATCAATGAATAACTTCTAACTCATGAATAATAGATAGTTTGTACAACTATACATAAAGAACAAGTAACTGGTAACTTGTTAATGACATTTAACTTGTAATCTATCTATATTTACCAACCACAAATTAAATACATATACAAATTATAATGAATTAATTAAAAAATAATCCCTCGTGATTTAATAAAATGCTACTGAACGTAACTAGCAGAATAATCTCACATACAACATAAGATATATTGTGAAAGAGGTAAGTAAAATTTCCTACCAAATCTCTCAAATTGATTCACCGTAGATCTCTGTACTGTCTAACCTGGCAATAAATGTCTCAGCAATTTTCCTCTGACCATTTTTTAGGAAACCGTGGAATCCATCAGATCCTGACTACACTGAATGCTCTGCTCTCTGGTTGCCCTACTTTTGTGGGCGTGTATCTGTCCTGGGACCTAAAACGTCTGATAGCTGGTTCCATCCGTGTACTAATATATAAGACAAGAATTGCCCCCTAAACACACCAATCAAAATGCACCAGTAGAAGTATCTTTCAAACCATACATTGTATATTTGTTAATATTTTACAACTACCAGGTGTGCTTGACTGCTGAACTCAGCAACTAATAATCTTTCAGAGGTAAAAGCAAATTATGCCTTCACTAGAATACAAGATTGTGTTCCAACGGTTATCTTTCTTACTTACATGGGAGTCACTGTTGTAAATTTCATTTTATTTTTACTTTTCAAACTAATTTGTTTTTGACTTTCTGAATTTTTATTCTCCTTGTCACAAAATGTTTGGTTGAAAAAATTGTTCTTCATTTTTTAAGTGCTTTAATAATAAAGTTTAAAATCAATCATCATACAAACAACTCAAAAAGTAATACATGCAAGCATTATGAATCAACAAAACTCCATTATGAACCAACAAAGTGTAGAAATTTTACTACCATTATTAACCACCAAAATGTAGAACCTTTTAGAACATGTTAATTTACTATTTAGATACCCAACTATTATTACAAGTGAAATTCTATGCTGCAGCTTCAATAATAAAGTTTAAAATCAACAATCACACAAACAACTAAAAAAAAAATATATAAAAGCATTATGAATCAACAAAACACCATTATGAAAAAAAAAAATGTGGAACTCTTACTACCATTATGAACAACCAAAATATAGAACCCTTTAGACATGTTAATTTACTATTTAGATACCTAACTATTATTACAAGTAAATCCTATGCTGCAACAAATCCTTCTGTAAAGTGAAGTTGTATATATATTATTTATGATTAACTTTGACCAAATTTTAATAAAATAAATTTACTCTATTTTTAAATAGAGATACAGATAATTCATTATTAATGGAATGGTGCCAATCTATATAATTTAACATAAAAATTCCTCATACCTCATCTGTTTTTATATAAAAAATTGAATACATAAAAATTTACCTCAATCTGGTTTTTTGGGTACAAGTTTTTTGGTATTAATGAAAATCAACATATGCTTAGTATACTTGATTTCTACGCAATAACTGCTTCAAGGTCAATTTATTCTCGAACTAGATCGGGCCATAGAAATTTTAGCACTTTAAGCTAAGGAATAACTGAAATGTATGCATTAGATGAATATAAAAGCTAACTGCACTAATCAGCAAGCATGGCACCTGGGCTTAGACCATGCAGTGTCTGCAGACCTTATGTGTAGTTTTGAGATCGAGCATTCAATGAGTCTGATTGGTTAGGCAAGGATTTTTGGAATCGAAATTAGAAAACAGCAGTAAGATAAATATATAATTATGTTTTAACAAATAATGACTGTTTAATAAAAGTTAAAAAAAAAAAATTAAAAAAATAAGTTTTTGTAAATTCTTTGATTGAGACGGTTAATCAAAATTTTAAACAAAATGGTCTTGACGGATATTCTATAATTTTTTTTCATTAAGTTGAAATTACAATTTTAAATTGTCGAAATTACATATTCCAAAATTATAATTTTTATGCTGAAAATAATCATTTTTCAACATTGCGGCTACAAAGTGCAAAACTTAGAAAGTTGAGCTTACACCATATTTTTTAAGAAAACATACTCCATTAATTATTGAAGGTAACCAGGTAACCAAATTTAACTTTTTAGTTCACCGTTTGCAACCACTGAGAGACGAAATTACCGTTGGGTTGAAATTCAGGGACAGCCCGGTGTGTTCAGGTCATGCCAGAGGCGTCCCACGCCGACAGGTAGTAAATATGGTGTTTGATGCGTTGTCCTGTGACCCGTCAATGGAAATATTATGAGTCCATTCTTGTAGTCGTTAGGTCCGTATGACTGATTGACACACAACTTGAATATTGCCAACGGAAGTGAAAGTGATCGTGAAAATTGAGAGGAAAGAGGGACGCGTAGTTAAAAGACAACCAAAACGACCAGCTCTTTTTTTTTTTTTTTTCCGATTTTGGGATAAAAAACTGTTAAGGAAATTGTCATTTTTTATTTTTGTAAATTTGTAATTTCAATAATTAGGATTATCAATTCTAGATTAATTGTCTAATTTTAAAACTATTTAAATCGTTAAAATTGAGATCTAAACATTTCAAATTGTGATTTTAACAATAATTATTCTACCCAATTAAACTAATTGTTAACACCTAAAAAGTGCTCACTAGTTCATTCCCTTACTCACATGACCCATTTGTCCACTTTTCCACCATCTCAGCCTCTGAAACCAACAAAAGGTCACCAAAAGACCTTAGTACACCCCCTTTTCCATTAAAAAAGATTATTTTTCCAAGAAAATCATAAAAAACCCTCAAAAAGGGTCCAAATTCCCAAAAATATTAAAAAGGGAATTAAAATATTATTTTTATTCAAAAAAGGAAAAATGAGGGAAAAGTACCTAAACCATGTTGGTCAATACCATTTGGTTTCCACAAAACCACAAATGGTATTTCCCACCACCAAAACCTATAAAAAGGTGGTAGGGGCTCCTCATTTCATATCCATCCATTATCTCATCCTTATGCTGCTGAAATCTCCCCTGAGCATTTTAGTCATTGCAAACCACATTGGAGAAGAGACCATTGGAGACTGGAGTTGCTCATCCTTGGAGCCATTCAACCTCACCATTAGAGGTATTGATTCCGCAAGCACTTGCTTGCACCATTCTTTCAATACAAATTCTTTATTTTATATGTTCTTGTTCTTGATTTTAAATTATTTTTGTTATTTGCTTAATATCTTTGCTTAGATCCATGAATAGTCTTGTTTAATTAGTTTATTGTTCTTTATTTCAATTGAAACTGCTGCTACTAGTTAGCAGGTGCCCATAGCACTAAGCCTGGTTGCAAAACCGGGCCAACAGTTTTTGGCGACTCCGCTTTGGTTTGAACTATAGATCTCTAGTTTTGCCTTTAATCTTAGTTTTTTATGAGTTTTTAACCTTTAGATCCATAGATCTGCCATCTTAGACAACAGATCCATTGCTGCTCTGAGTTTTGGCCCCATAAACAGCCCGAAATTTTCTATTTTCGGGTTCGTTTCTCGGTTTCCGTGCACGGCTTCCGCATCGCGGCTTTTTGCTAGACAGTCGCGCGGTCCATCGCGACTTTTCTGTGCTTTTCCGCGCGGTCCATCGCGGATTTTTGCCAGACAGTCGCGCGGTCCATCGCGACTTTTCTGCGTTTTTCCGCGCTACACACCGCGGCTTCGCGGCCAATTTCCGCGCTGCCCATCGCGACTGTGCGTCCAAAACCCGCGCGGTCCATCGCGACTGTGCGTCCAAAACCCGCGCTGCCCATCGCGACTGTGCGACAGAAACTCGCGCGGTCCATCGCGACTTTTGGCCCAAAACCCGCGCGGTCCATCGCGACTTTTAGCCCAAAACCCGCGCGGTCCATCGCGACTTTTGGCCCAAAACCCACGCGGTCCATCGCGACTTTTGGCCCAAAACCCGCGCGGTCCATGTGATTTTTTTGCCGCCCAGCTCAATTTTCAAACGACCATATCTCCCTCTCCCGAACTCCGTTTGAAACGATTTTTTTTTTCAAATTGGGTGTTTTCGATCAAGGAATCCAAATATGCTATTAGATTTAAGAAATTTTCCATAGAAATTTATCTAATATTGTATTTTAGTGTTATTTATCACTTCGGTTCACCCATTTTGGCTCATATTTTACAGTACTAAGATTCCAACATTGTGTACAGCCATAGGAACATTTTACTATTTAGAATGCACATGTGAAAGAAGTCTTTTTAAAAATTTTCATCAATTGAAAGAAAGATCTATTTTTGCATTTTTATCTAGATTAAAAATTTTCCTGTTTACTTCTTTAAAATCTTGCCCTTAGCAATTTCTTTGAAAAAAGAAATCCATTTATTTCTTTTAAAGAAGTCTATTATTTTCTTTCATAAATCCAAGAAATCCTTTGTTTTTTGAGCTATTTTTTGAAAGGCATTTAAATTCCTTTTAGTGAAAAAAGTCATAAATATTTGCTTTTTATTTTCGAAAAATCCTTTATTTTTTGAAAATTTCCTGTAAAGCATTTAATTTTTTCAAGTTCAGTTTACAACACCTCACGTGTACTCACACGATCACTTAATTGAACTAAGCCTTAAAACGTACCCTAATTTGAACACACTTTTAACCCCACTTGGGGAACAATAAAAGAATTCTTGTAGCTAGGTAGTATTGGGGGGATAGGTGTTCCAATAACACCCCTCAGTTCTTACATCTGAGACATAGAAGTTGTCCAATTAGGGAGATAAAATCTCTTAGTACTTTTTGGCGCGGTCACAACCGGTTTGTGGGAAGTCCTCTCCCTTAGGAGGGTTGAAGTCGCGAGGATGGTTCCGGAAGCCTGAGTGGAATACCGAAATCCATTCAGTAACCGAAGGGCTACCATTCGCAGTTCTCGGGATATCCCTGTATTGGGATATTGCGATCAAAGGACCAAACGACAGATTTACCTTTTCTCGACGCGTCATGAACGGAGTATCCTAGTAGCCTGTCTTTAGGATTGATTACCCGGTGTCCCTCCCGGTAGGGGGATATCTAGCCGTTGTCTCAACATTCATATTGTCTGACTTGGATTTCATCACCTTGCAGAGGATATCGTCTGTTTGAGTCACAATACTTTTAGATTAGGTGTTTGCATGATTTCAACCTACCTGTGGCCTAGTTACACCTATTTTTTCTAGGAGCCGCTTGCATGTTGGTATTCTGACCAGTTGTTGCATTCCTCCACTTATTGTAGCATAGCTGCTAGAATAAGTGCCTTTTTTGAGGATTGATTTTTGGCCTGAGCGCCTTCTTTTTTCACTCCCCTTCTTGCACCCTTGGTTGCATTAGGGTTTTGAGTCTTTTATATATATCACCACCTGATACTTAAATAAATTTTTTACCCAAACACATATTCTCACCATTGAGAATTTTAGACGCTCTTGTCGTCTACAGGGCGAACTCCCAGAGTTTAGTCCACTTGGCTCTCCACGTCACGGACGCAGAGCCTTATCCCTTGATTCGACACATCGTCAATCAATTAGGCAGTCATCCGATTCTGACACACCTCACTTCACCTTTGATTTGGAGGTAGAATCCGAAAACCCCACAGAGTTACCACCAACCACCATTATGTCTGGAACACCATTTGATCCACTATTTACAACTACCATAGGTCAGACATCCGCAGACCCTTCTGCTGTAGTACCATCCACGTCAACAACCACCCCTCTAGGTATGCCCAATACGGGTAACACTCGACATTTAGGAATGCCTAACACAGGGCCACCACCTGTCATGGGTATGCCCAACATGGGGGTTATACCCCCTTTGGTTTCCACAAACCCCATCCCAGGAATCCCTAGTGCGATTCCCAACCCAAGTGCAACCCATGTTGCACTTGGAGGTGCTATCCCAGGAATCCCTAGTGCGATTCCTAACCCAAGTGTCACCCAAGCTGTACTTGGAGGCGCTGGCCCACACCAGACTACACCTATTGGAGGGCACATACCCTCCATACCTAGCATACCTTTAGGCGCTACTGGACCCCTACACCATACCACAATGGCTAGGCATGTCCCAGTTCCAGTCACCACATCTGCTAGTCTACCATACATGGCAAGTCTGAACCTGCCAGATTTAGCTAGGCTCACAAATGACCCCATCAGACATGATCCTGCGTGGCCCCATATGCCCACTAAGCTTCCCTCTGACATCCCTAAGTTTGAGGGTAAGGCAGGAGAAGACCCCCAGAATCACATCATGTCATTCCATTTATGGTGTTCCTCCAACTCCATAGTAGATGACTCAATCCGCCTACGGCTTTTACAACGCACCTTCACTGGCTCCGCAGCCAAATGGTATATCGAGCAACCCCATGGGACGCATTCCACATTTACCTCCCTTGCCTCGACCTTCCTGCAGTTCTTTCAGCTGCCGGTCCGCTATGATGCGGGCGTCGAAATCCTACTGTCTTGCAGACAGAACACGGCCACGCATATCACTGACCATATTCATGATTGGCGCCGGCGCCGGAGCCTATGCAAAATCAAACTAGACGACCGAATCTTTTTAGACTGGTTCCTTAAATCCCTCCTTCCTCTCATTGCGAAGGATGTAGCATCTGAAAGACCCCAGTCTGAGGAAGAGGCCATCCTCAAGGCCCAACAGTTTGATCTCATCTACGCCCAGTCGGGTTACTTATACACGATCATACCGGACGCCCCACGAGGTGACTCTGCACGCGGTGACACACCGGGGGCATCACACGCCGCTGATGGCATTATTGGCCAAATTACACCGCAAGCAAAACCTTTCAGTATGGTGAGCACCATGCCCGCCCCAGACCTTTCTAGGGCTACATCTAGTTCCGGAGCGACAACTTCTTATGCTCCAGCAAACCAGACCCAACACGTTCATGGACCCTCTTGTCCACAACATTGTTATGGCCAAGCGCAATCAGCATACGTACCTCCTACATACTATGCTCAACCTACGGTACAGACCCCCATGCAGTTCCCACAACAGCCCATGCATTACCCACAACCGGTTGCACCAGCTAACCTCACACCTCCACCAGCTCAGGGGTACCAACAACCCCAACAGGCAGTTGGACCACCTCCAGCTCCACCTGCATACTACCCACCGCAACCTGCTCCCGCACCTGCGGCTCCCCAGAATCCCCCCAATGCTCAAGGGCATGTGTACGCACAACAACATCAGCCCCAATACCAAAATAACCAATGCAACCAGGGTGGGAAACCAAACCGTGGAAGAGGACGTAACCGTGGAAACAACCAAAACCATAACCAAGCTCCACAACCTAACCACCCCCCGCAAGACAATAACGCGGCGCCTGCTCATCAGAATCCTGATCGGCCACCTAAACAAGCCAAAAATGCTAATTTACGAACAAACCATCCTTGTTCTATTTGCGGTGTCTATGGCCACTATACACACGCTTGCCCACATCTGGAGCGAGCTCGGCAACTATGGACAGATGACGCCCATCGTCAAGGACAGGCGGCTCCTCAGCCGCCACCCAACCCTCCACCACCTCAACCACAACCTTTGGTGCTACAAACCCCTTTTCCAACACAAGGAGTGGTGAACACTCAGCCGTTAGCCCCCCCACAGGGCAACGTACAACCACAACAAATAACTTACGCCGCTCCTGATCAACCCATGTTTGATTCAGGGACTCACCACTTATTGATGATGTCCACTGCCGACGTCAATATCCAAACCCGCCGGAACCAGTATGGCCCTACCTCTGAAGCCCCCCCCGCCGACAAGGATACTAACGCTCATCCCACCGATCAGCCGTTACGGATACCACCTCTTCCACTTGATGGCGCATCTAAAGCACCTCGTTTCCCACTCCGCCGTATCAACAACAACCCCAATGCACGGGCTGCGTCAAATTACAACATCGTAGATGACCTAGCTCAATCTCCCGCAGCCATGTCTGCGTTAGAAGTCTTGAAAAACTGTCCTACTCAGCGCAAGACTTTACTTTCCGCCATTGGGGCGATTGACCCAAATGATTCAAAATTGATGACCTTTGATTTAGACCAGTCTGAACCACGGCTGCCTTCCACCATAGCAGTCCAAGTTTCTGTTTCTATTCGGAATCTTGTCATCCATCGATGTATCATCGACGAGGGTGCCTCCACATGCGTCATGTCCACCTTTGTTTGGAAAAAGTTGGGATCTCCTACTCTCCATCAGTCCACCACTGCATTACGAGGCTACGACGGCCGTTCGGCTCAACCCCAAGGTCTTTTAGCCAATGTCCCTGTCCAGCTGGCGGGTAAAACCGTGCTCATTGACATTGAGGTCATCAATGCCCAACTAGACTATAACCTTTTACTTGGTCGCAACTACATGTATGCCATGCGGGCTGTTGCCTCATCCGTATTTCGCACCATGCAGTTCCCCCATGAGGGACGCGTGGTCAAGGTCGACCAGCTCACCTATTACGATCCCAAGGCCCCCGCCACACCTGAAAATGTTCTCCCCATGGTTGAACAACCTGTTTGTGATGCAACTACCTCATTCAATTCCTCGGTAGGACCCAGAATTTACTCCGAGGTGCCGATGACCTCTACATTCCAGGTCATTCCACCACCGTCACCGGAGACCCACGTCGCTAACCTCTGCACCCTTTCACAAACACCCGGTAATCAACCCTCCTTGTTACCCAAACCACCATTGGTCCCTAGTCACATTGGGGTTACACCCATCCACATAATCCCCTTTCTATTTCCTCCTTCGGGTGTAGTAAGAGCCCCGGTTATGGCTACCCTTAGTCTACCCGGGTTAACATTGGCATTACCCGTGTGGTATATTTCGCCTCCAGTTCCACCGCCGACACCAAATGTCATCCTGCAACAGGTGCAACCCATTGTTACTTCTACCCAACCACCTCCCGGTATCACTACTCCTTCGTCATCGACGAATCCCCCTCCACTCATCAGGTCCACTGGGGGCAGAGGCCCACAACCATACACTGCGGTACCCCCACCCAAGGCAGTTAAACCTCCCCCCGTATTCCGTGCTCCTCCAAAATGCTCGCTGTGTGATGAGTTAGGCCATCCAACCCATCAGTGTCCACAGTTACCTGCATTGCAGAAACACATGCAAATGTTGGACGACGACCCCAACATCCCGATGGTCAAACTAGATCCAAACCCTATGCCTCGTGATAAATCACTGCGTACCAACCACCCATGTGCGATAAGCGGTATTTACGGCCACTACTCCCACAACTGTCCTGACATCCCAGATTACAGAGCAGCTCTCTACGAGATGAACAATTCGGACCTAGAGACGGCACCCCCTACTATCGAGGAGATCTACCCTCCCGCATCATCCTCATCCGGAGAGATTAACACCATCTACATGATCTCTTCGACTACCACTACCTCATCACTCGATTTGACCACTCAAAGCTCCCGCAATGATGAAGAGGTTCTCGAGACTCCTACTACCTTTGATTATCCCAGGGAAGACATGCACCATCGTCCATACTTCCTCCCGGAAGAGACTTCATCCACCACCGCTACCCAATCCGCGGTTGAGTCCAAGGATTTCCTTCCTACTAAAATCGACTGGTTAACGGATCCCATGGCCGATATTTCTCCCGTCATCCACATTGACATCTCTGACCCACTTGGTGCCCTTCATACCATCACATTAGGAACCTCCCACAGTGAGCATGAGATCGGAGAATACCAACAACTCTTCCAAGAATTCACTGATGTCTTTACTTGGTCAGATACCGAAATGCTTGGCCTTGACCCCGCCATTTATACGATCTCCACTGGATACCCCTCTGTCCGGTCGGCCCCTTCCATGGATCCCTTTGACACACAGGTTCAACCCTTTCAAATCGACCAGGAAACCACATGTCCACAACATGGGGGCAGGCCCAAAACCTTTCCTACTCATCATCATCGTGATCCTCGTCGGAGATACTGGGGGCATCCACCCCACAACGAGAATCCCCCATCATCATATCATCACTTCAGTATGCCACCACGACCCACAGCCTCATGGTATAACACCCTGCCAGCAGTTGCTCAATGCCCTATTGATCTCTCTCTGAGACAACATCTGCACCACATTGACACCTCTGAGTTAGGGGGCATAATAGATTACCTCGACCCTGGGATAGGGGGCATGATCAATCATTTTGACCCTACCCCATCACATTTATCTCAGCATGTCGATGAACCCATCCTTCAAATCAACCCATATGTGACCCACAATCACAAACCCTATGCACATAGCATGGGGGCAGGTCATTAACCCTGCTCACCTTTTCACATTTGTGATCTCAACCATTTTTGAGGTCATGTGTCACTTGTATATTTGATTTGATATGCATAGGTCTTTCCTTTGACCATTCCGGAGTCCTTATGACCTCCGTTTTTCGCACCATTTGCACTGCCGGATTCATATTTCCGTGCCCATGATGATGCTTGAGAACATTTCTCGCTCTCACCAGGACCAATATCAACATTGTGTCCCGACACCTTGTCGCCCCAGTTTGCGTACCACTTCGGCTGCTCTCCGTTTTTGATATATTTGATATCATCGGATTCATTTTTCCGAGCCCGTGATGATGCTTGAGATCATTTCTCGCTCTCACGCCTAGATTTTTTGGGCATTTTTTCCATGCCCCCCTCGTCACCTCGGTTTGCGTGCCACATCCGCCGTTCTCCATTTTTGACAATCTTTATATCGTCGGATTCAGTTTTCCGCGCTCGTGATGATGCTTGAAATCATTTCTCGCTCTCACCCCCATATTTTTCGGGCATTTCTTCCATGCCCCCTCGTCGCCTCGGTTTGCGTGCCACATCCACCGTTCTCCGTGGTTGACCATCTTTATATCGCTGGATTCAATGTCCCGCGCTTGTGATGATGCTTGAGATCATTTCTCGCTCTCACCTTTCGATTTTTTGGCCATTTCTTCCATGCTCCCTCATCACCTCGGTTTGCGTGCCACATCGGCCGTTCGCCGTTTCTGACAATCTTTATGTCACCGGATCCAGTTTTCCGCACTGATGACAATGGTTGAGACCTTTTCTCGCCCTCGTCAATCCATTTTTGTTCGGTATAATTTTATCCCTTTTTCGAGCCGAGCAACCCCTTTTACGAAAAAGGCACTTAGGGAGTTTCTGTTAAGCTCTTTTCTGACTCCTAAAACAATGAAAAGATCGCCGAGCAATCTTGCTTCCTTTCATGCTCGCTAAACGTATCTGAAAGGGCGTCTACCTGGTATAAGTTTACCCCTTTTCCGGACCTCGTAGACTAATTACGAAAAAGGTATACTCTAGTCACATCGGCTAGAAGAGTTCTCCATCCGCATCATTTTACGCTTTTTCAGGCCTTGGAGACTAAACTACGGAAAAGAACACCAATAGAGTCCACTTACCGCTTTCAGACTCTCTAAACATGAAAGCAACCATGAGCATGCGCCGTCCTGGGCTCACAAAATCCACAGGACTGTACCATTTCAGAGCACATTTTTATCCCTTCTTGGAGCTCATTAAAACTACGAAGAAGGAATCAATGGTGCCTCTTGGCGCTACAACACATCATGTCTACTCACATAGCAGCTTCCCCATTTTGGTCGCCTTTGTTCAGAGTATTCTGCAGTATGTCACCCTGAAACTCCATCGACAGCTACCATCAGCTTCACCCCCCCAGAGTCAGTACATACCCTTCAAGTCCCTAAAAGATGATCCCCACACCTACAAGTCAGTTCCCTACGCTGCCAGGTCAACCATGTCATCATGCTCTGAACAAAGGACGTTTGAGTCTACCCATTTTTGACCCATTTATTTCCCGTTCCCACAAGTATGTCAGTCCTACCATCAGTACTACAACACTTCAGTTTTACACCTCGTGCTCCTATCAAGGAAACATCATTGCCTTGTTAGTTGCTGTTCTCCCTCTGTCGACGACAACCACATTTATTCCAGAGGATAGACCTAGAGGTCCCTGTGTCTTGGACTCATTACCATTTATGATGAGTTCCTACGAATCATTTCGAGAGGAATCCTCAGTGCCTCTCCAAATGGTTGTTTCTCACATGCTCGACTTCAACACCTTGATCGCATCGTTGAGACTCGCACAGGGTATTGGTCCGTTCAGTTATTAGTCGAAGACCCCGGATACCTCCTGACTCCTCCACATTTGAGAGTCTTCCTATGGATAACACCAGTTACACTTTTTCTATAGATATCCGGGTTGCGCATGGCGACAGTATTCAGATTTACCCCGGTTTCATACTCCCTTGAGTATACAGTTACATTATTTCTCAGAGATGACTCATAGTCTTTGAGTCCCTACAGATGTTGGACACCTTCAGTTTCAGCAGTTCCTCAGTTATTCCAGTGTATCAGTCATTGAGATCCGTTATGATCAGGAGTACATCCCAAAATAATGTCCCCTCTGGACCATTATGATGTACCAATATATTTCTTTATGTATTAGATCCCCCTTCTTGGGACTAATTGTTTTGTATAAGTCTTGATACGAGCATGGGAATGCCCGCCTCGTCCTTTATCAGAGATTATACCTCATTCATATTGAGGCCATGTAATATTTTTTGTTTTTGCAGCTTCCAAGGACCGTGGCTCCTGTCTCCAACCGGTCTCTTCTCTCCCCTAAACCCCAGAAAAAGGACAAAAGAACTATGATGTCTATCGGCCATACGATGAGCTCCTGCCCTCACACATCAGGGGGCAATCTGTTAACACCTAAAAAGTGCTCACTAGCTCATTCCCTTACTCACATGACCCATTTGTCCACTTTTCCACCATCTCAGCCTCTGAAACCAACAAAAGGTCACCAAAAGACCTTAGTACACCCCTTTTTCCATTAAAAAAGATTATTTTTCCAAGAAAATCATAAAAAACCCTAAAAAAGGGTCCAAATTCCCAAAAATATTAAAAAGGGAATTAAAATATTATTTTTATTCAAAAAAGGAAAAAGGAGGGAAAAGTACCTAAACCATGTTGGTCAATACCATTTGGTTTCCACAAAACCACAAATGGTATTTCCCACCACCAAAACCTATAAAAAGGTGGTAGGGGCTCCTCATTTCATATCCATCCATTATCTCATCCTTATGCTGCTGAAATCTCCCCTGAGCATTTTAGTCATTGCAAACCACATTGGAGAAGAGACCATTGGAGATTGGAGTTGCTCATCCTTGGAGCCATTCAACCTCACCATTAGAGGTATTGATTCCGCAAGCACTTGCTTGCACCATTCTTTCAATACAAATTCTTTATTTTATATGTTCTTGTTCTTGATTTTAAATTATTTTTGTTATTTGCTTAATATCTTTGCTTAGATCCATGAATAATCTTGTTTAATTAGTTTATTGTTCTTTATTTCAATTGAAACTGCTGCTACTAGTTAGCAGGTGCCCATAGCACTAAGCCTGGTTGCAAAACCGGGCCAACACTAATCAGAGCGTTTTAACCCTTATACAGCTCAAAAAGGGAACTTAGGGCAGTCAACCCACTGTGTGTAGTATCTACCAAGGCAGTATGGAGGGAAACTCAAGCCCGAGGGGAAGGGATGCCAAGGTAGTACGTCGCTATGAGTGCACTTCATGTGATACTGTACTCAGCAACTGCAAATATGCCACCGGACAAAATTGTTATCATTACAATACATTAAAAATGCTAAGAAAATTTTGTTTACATAGTATAGATCTGGAATGAAAAATGAATATAAGTGTAGCTTAAAATATCATTATTATTATTATTATTAATTATGTTGTTATATTTTACAATTTGAAGTGAAAGAGGAAGGACCTTCTTTCTAAATAATAGGTCAATTGCCTGATTATAAAATAAATTTAGGGTTGATATTTATTTTTTATAAATTTATATTTTGTTATTTAAAATGGATAAAAAAAATGTTCTTCTTAAACTGCAAGAAAATAAGACAATTATTCTCAAAATTCCACAAATTAAATGGTTGTAATAGTTATTATTCTGTAATGAAATATCAAATATATAAATTGTATTTCAAAATGTTAAATCTAACCATAAGATCAAAATCTGCAACTCCAATTTTGTAGACGGTGAATTTATCAAAGATTGAATCATTAGATACTACTAATTTTTTTGTCTTTTTAGTTTCAAAACCATGTAAAGTAAAAGGGGTAATTTTGAAGCTAGATTGATTTTATGGCACTGGTTTCAAATTCAAAATAAACAATTATAATAAAAAAAGAATATAAAAAATAATTGGTAGTTCTACATGGATAACTTGTAGTTGATGCATGAATAACTCGCACTTGATGCATGGATAATCAATAGTTTATGCAACTAACAATGGAAAACAAGTAACTTGTTAGTGACACTTAACTTGTGACTTATCGGTGTTCACCAACCACAAGTTAAATGACTATGCTAGTTATGAAAATGGAACAAACAAGTGTTTCTTATCCTACACTTTTAAACAATACTTTTATATAGGAAATGATCACCTTTTACATAGCATCCACACAATAGAATGTTACATAGTATCCACACAACATAAACATAAATTCTCCTGATTGCTTTAACAACAAACAATTTAAGGATTCGAGGAATGTAATAGGAGCTGCAATATTTCAATTCTAGGAGAGCTAGGGTTTCTGAGTGCATGCAACTAGGGTTTCTATGTGTTCGATCTTGATGGATCCTCCTCCTCTGTTGGACCCTGACCCGAAGGAGCCACACAAGCGTTTGGAGGACAGTTTTCGAAGGATAGTGGCGAATCAACCCGCCTTAAGTATGAATCCCTCTGCAAATGAAACCAAGTTCGTTAAGGATGCCGTTGTACCAGAAGTGAAGCTCTCGTCCACAACTTCTAAATGCAAAGCAATTGCCTTGTCGGAGAAAGGATTAGTTGAACAATTGAGTGGTTTATGGTCGTCTCCTTGGGCTATCGAGATATGGTTAAACAAGAACTAGAGACCTTTAATACAAGGGGAAGTATAACAAATCTTCTATGGAAAAGGATTTTTTGTATTCCTGTTGGAGAAAAACGAAGAATGTGACTTGATTTTAAGAAATGGAACATACTTCATGGGTCCTAGAGGCATTTACATCAACAAATGGGACCTCTCTTTCGATCCAGAAAAATACATCCCTTCAATCGTTCTAGTTTAAGTCAAAATTCCACATATTCCTCTACATTGTTGGAATGATGAGGATCTGAGAACAATTGATAATACACTAGGGAAGTACATAGACAAGTTAGGGCCTAAGCCTCCTATGTTCTCATGTGCAAGAATCTGTGTTGAGGTAGATCTAGAGAAGTGTATGTTAGAAGCTATTATTCTCTCTATGTATGACTCGACTCACCTACAAATAGTGGACTATGAGAAAATCCCCTTCAAATGCAAAGTTTTCCATGAATATGGCCACTTCACAAGGTTGTTCCCAAAAAGGAAGCAGCAGGAATCTGAAGAAGGTCAAGGAGAAGAATGGAATGAAGTGTCCATGGAAAAAGGGAGCAAACCAAACCCTAACACCCCTCAATCTCCAAGTAAGAGGAAGCTAGTATCAAATAGCTTTCAAGTCCTCTCCAATGAATCTATCAAGGAAGAGCAAGGGCCATCCAAGGAAAAACCCAAAGAAGGAAATAAGGTAATGGAAGCATCTCATGTTCTGATAGAAATAGGTCAAGAAGAGAATTATGTTCCCACCTTACCATCGCAACCCTATGTTGAAATCCGATCTGAGGCCTATCTCATCTCAGGGGGCTCAGTGACAAGGTCCAAAGCTAGTGCAAATATGGAAGAGAATTCAGAAAGCAGAGAAGAGGAAGCAGAGCCATAGGAAAAAAAAGGATGAAAACCCAACAAAACACCAAGATATCGGGAAGTAGCTTGGGAAAAAGCATCGGGTAAGAAAACCAGTCTAGAGTAGCACATTAGAATAATCTTAAGAGGGAAACAGATCCAAGGAGTATTAGAGGAAAAGAAGAACAAGGCCCCTCTTCAATCACAGAAGAAATAATGGAAGTGGTCTCCTAGAACTGTAGAGGGTTAGGGGGCAAGCAGAAAATGGAAGTAGTAAGAAGAATTGAGAAAATGGAAAGCACCTCAATCTTCATGATCCAGGAGACTAAAATGCAAGAGGTGGATAGTATTAATTTCATGAACACTTTTTGGGTGATTGGATAAGGTAAAGCAGTCAGTGCTCGTGGAGCCTCTAGATGTCTTATTACCTGGTGGGATAAGGTGATTTTTTGCTCCACTCCACCATTGTCAACATGCACCAGCATTTTGTGGAACTTGAATATTTAATCAATCAAGATATTTTTTGGTTAGGAAATGTGTATGGCCCTACTGTTTCGGGTCATTAAGAAGATTTTTGGAATTCCTTAGACTCTCAGTGGGAAGGGAAGATGAATATCCCTTACATTATTGCAGGGGATTTGAATGTAACAATCTCAGCTGATGAGAGAAGAGGTGGCTCCAAAGTGAGGGATCCCTTTGGAGAAAGGTTAGAATATATTCAAACATCATGAAACCTGACATATATAAAACCAAAAAGAGGGAAGTTCACCTGGAATAATAAGCGTACAGGGCCGAGTCATATTGCAACAAGGATATACAGTTTCCTAGTGAGTTCTTCCTTTCTCAATAAATCCTCCATTCTGGATTCTAAAATTTTGGCTGTGACTATCTTTGACCATAGGCCCATAGCTATTTTTTCATGGCTCTGGGAAATCTTGATCCTATCCCCTTCAGATTCAATCCGATATGGTTGAAATCAGAAGGTTGCTTGGATGCGTTGAAAGAGGCTTGGAACCATTTTGTTATCGGATCCCCAGGATTTATATGGGAATCGAATCTAAGAAGCGTAAAGACGACCTTAAAGAAGTGGGTAGATGAAAACTATAAAGATCCAGGGTTGGAAAAAAGAGAAGTGCAAGCTGAATTGGAATAGCTACAAGAAAATATGGAGGAGACTCCAATCAGTGAAGAAATCTTGACAAAAGAAAAAGAGTTGGATATGAGAATCCAAGGTATAGCCATAAAAGAAGAAGAGGAGTGGCGCATGCGATCTATAAGCCTTTGGTTAAATGGTGGAGAGAAGAACACAATTTTTTTTCATAATTAGTGCAAAGAGAGGTAGAGGAAAAACACTATTCTGGAGCTGAACAAAGACAATGGAGAAAAAATAATTGACCATCAAGAGATAAAAAAAAGATTAGGGACTTCTTTGAAAATCTCTATAATGAATAAGAAGAGGTGTCTAAGGATGAAATAGAGAAAATGTGTGAGGTTATCCCCCTCCTCATTTCAAAAGAATATAATGTGGCCTTGTGCGGCCCTATATTTGAGGAGGAAGTTCAAAAATTTGTTCGGTCCCTTCATTCGGACAAGGCTCTCGGTCTAGATGGATTCTCAATCCACTTCTATAGGAAATGTTGGCCCTATAAAGAAATACTTCATTAGAATGCTAAATTGGATAAGAAGCAAAGATCAAATAGGAGGAGCTACCAACTTCTCCTTCATTTCTCTTGTTCCCAAAGAAAATAATACCTCCTCAGTAAGAAGATTTTGTCCCATCTCTCTTTGAAACTCCTCATATAAGATTTTGACTAAAATGATGTCAAACATGATCAAAAGGAACCTCCCAAAGTTAATATCAACAAATCAAGGTGGATTCATATCAAGTAGGAAAATCTATGATAACATCCCGCTAGTTCAAGAGGCAATCCATTCAACCAAAAGAGAAAAGAGGTTGGTATGGCAATTAAACTCAACTTAGCTAATGCCTTTGATAGTGTTAGACATGAATTCATTTAGTTGATAATTGAAAATTTTGGGTTTTTTGGCAATTTTATAAGATGGGTCAAATATTGCATTGGCGCCCCTTGGATCGCTCCTCTTGTGAATGGGAGGCTTACTGCTTTTTTTAGTATCTCCATGGGACTGCGTGAAGGATGTCCTATGTCTCATTTTCTCTACATCCTAGTGGTAGACTCCCTTAGCAGAAGACTCAATAGATTAATGATGGAAGGAAATATTCCCGGACTAACTATACTAAGAGGATTTCAACCAATAAAACATGCCCAGTTTGTTGATGACACGATGCTTCTGGGATGTGCTTCAGTGCAAATAGCTAGAAGGTTCAAAAGCACCTTAGATCTCTATCTCTATGCCTCGAGAGGTCAAGCTAATGCTGGAAAAAAGTAGCTTATATGGCTGGAATTGTAAATCAAATATTCTAAGAGATTTAGTAGTTGCTCTTGAGTTTAAGGTAAATATCAACTGGGCATCCTTCAATTAATTGGGGGTTCCTATCACTAGGAACAAAGACAACTCCTCCTCATGGACATATGTTATTCATAAAATAAAAAATAAGATCTAGTCCCGGGGAATGCAGTGGTTAAATCCGACAGGTAAGGTCACTTTAATTAAATATGTTCTCTACTCCTATCCTATTTTTATAAGTGAAATGCTCCTTGCTCCAAGTAATATTATGAATAATATCAGTATTGAGATACAAAAACTCCTTTGGTAATGAGGGAGAAATCAAAGCAAAAAATTCCACTTAGTGAATTGGAATATAGTCAAGGATGTTAAAGGGAAAGGAGGGCTTGGTATTAGAGAACCCAGTTAGATGAATAAAGCTATGGGAGCCAAACTTATATGGAGGATGATATCTGGAAAGAAGGAATGGTGGAAAGATGTTCTCAAGAAGAAATATGTGAGAAGACCGCATTTAATAAGTATGGACCACTTGCTAGTAGGAAAAGGCACCAATATATGGGAATTATGCAAAGCATCTGCTGGTCTAATTAGAGACAACCTCTAATGGATTCCCAAAAATGGGAAAAGAATAAAAATTTGGACTGATTAAATACTTGGCTCCCATCCTCTAGAGACATTTCCAAATTTAGTAGGCGTATGTGTTTGGATACAAAGATCAGGTCTTCATAGTCTGAAGGATATCTTTGTCTGGAAGAGCTCTAGATCCTAGAATGGATGGCTTCCTTTGGATCCTCCCAATCATCTACAATATGATTACTCCTCCCTCCAATCGCTTCTTCATGGGAAAGTCCCCATCCATTTTCATGTTAAAGATAGCAAACGATGGGGTCATGCTCGATACTGTTCGGTCAATGAAGGATACAATGCATTGGAAAATAATAATAGAAGCACCTTCTCTAAGCTCTGGTCAAAGGTATGGAACTCTGATTGCATTTTGTTGCAGCCGCAACTCTATCCCCAAATTTTGCATAAAATTATAGGGCCCCTCCTTTTATTTTTAATTTATGAAGGCATTCTTGGTCTTTATCTTCCTTTTGATTTCAAACACTCTTCGTTCTTAGAAAAATATTGAACTTAGAATAATTTTTTAAGTTTTCCTCTTTCAAAGCAAAATCCGATCTTTCGCCAAAACAATCGGAACACATTTTGATTTTTTACCGAAATAGTCGTAACACATTTTTATTTTTCACCGAAACAGTTGGAAGAAAAACAAGTTTTTTTGAGATCGGAAACATAATCCAATTCGTCGCCGAAATAGTCAAAGCATAATAGAATTTGCTACCGAAACGGTCGGTGCAAAATTTGTTTTTTGTGCCGGTAATTAGTCAAATAGGTCGCTCCAATTTGGTTTTTTTGCTGATATGTAATCAGAAGGTTTGTTCCAAAAAGAAGACGGTGTTGAAAAGCTCTTTGCTTCCAAAGTTGGCTCGGCGTAAAAACGGATCTATGTCTGAAATGCACCCGACACCAAATTGTTTTCACTCTGAAATTGCCGATGCTAAAGTTTCTTTTTCTACGAAACTGACCGAAGTAAAACTGATCGGAGTTAAATTTTATTTTGACCCAACATGGCCCGACACCAAAGTTGGTTTTGATCCGAAATTGCTGGCGCCAAAGTTTTTTTTTCTCCGAACTAACCATCGTTAAGAATATGTTTCATCTGAAATGGTTAGGAGTAAAACCAATCGGAAACAAAGTCTTTCTTGACCCGAAATGGGCCCGCTGCAAAATTTTATTTTGACCCAACATGGCTTGGCACCAAAATTTGTTTTTCCCTGAAACTGGTCCGATGCTAAAAGGATTTTGATCCGAAACAGACCGAGATAAAACTATTTGGGCACCGAGAGAATAAGTTTTGAAGTTTGTTTTTAAAGCACAGTCAAACATGTAAATGCTCATTGAATTCTAGGGTTGTCCCATTGGTTTAAAAGGGGGATCCTTTTAATGTGTTTCACATTTTACATTTATGAAAACGCGATTTGGTCAAGAGATAGAGCGAATATTTTCCAAGAGAAGAACGGGGATGCATGGAGTCTTCTTATTGCAGACTTTCGACCGCCAACTCACTATCACATCCATCACACAGCCAGGTAGGTTTCATTTGTATCAATTTATTTTGTCACACTTGTTTGTTTAGGAATGGCATTCTAAAAGTTGGTAGAGAAACGAGTTAATCGTTATTTTCACGCCCTATTTTTGTGCCATGGAACCTGTTAATAATACTTTTGAGTGAATAGGGAGGGCGTGAACCCAAAGCCTGTATGGGTTCCGCATTGGCGCACATAGTATGAACAATAGGTGCCTCGTTTTCAAATGCGTGAAGGTTTTGGAAACACCTTCGGGCCTTGGAATGTATTAAACCTGTGAAACACATGTTTAAGCCACATATTTGGTTCTCAGAGCTCCTACATATTCAGTTTCGACTATTCCAAATGTGTGCTAAGCCATGTCGTTTTCCTTTTCATTCTTCTTGCTCACATTTTTAACCCTAGAACCTCGGTTTCAAATCTGTATCGTTTTTGGGAAAAGACATTGTAAACCCTAGTGGAGGAGTCTCCCTCAACAAGAATTTGAACAGAAACTCTCTATATTGAACCCTGGCTGATCCCTTTTTTTATAGTTATGCATTCTCGAAGGATTGAAGCCCTAACCTCATGAGAATGATTTAAGTTTGGCGCTTGGCCCGAAACTATCACCAAGAGAAGTGATGCTTGGCTTGAACCCTGAGTTTAATATGGTCATTAGTTCAAATGGGAATTGTAAACTTGGCTCATATGTTTTCTTACAAACAAATGCATAATAGGATATTGAATGTACAGTTTGTTGCATGAGTGTGTTTTATTAGAATGATGTCATAAAATTATTGCTAGTATGCCTCTATTTAGTTTTTATTGATGAACTGCTGGAAATGAATGATAATATTATATTTGTTAAATAGGATATTCTATTTATACTTTAATATTATTTTGATCACAGGATTCAAAAATGTACAAGAGGGCTTCTAAACGCAAAGCTAAAGTTGCAGAATTTGACTCAGATATTGAAGTTGTACCAGAAAGCGTGATGGAGACCTTATTTTAAGACACCAAAGCGATAACTGGGATAGTCCCCAAGTACAAATGGGGTGAATTATATCACCTTATCTGAGACCAAAATGTGCCTGATTTTTCCATTGAAGAAATGATGATTTATCAAAACATAAAGAAGTCAGGAATTCATAAGGCTGTGACTCGCCCAAAATTGTTCCCTTTCTCTAAGGTGATAGGCTGGATATTACCTCATATAGATGTCAAATCTAGGATCATGGAAGGAGCAAATGGAAAAGGGTTCGCTTCATTTCAACCCACCTATATAAGCACAACCTACAAGTTACTTGCTCAAAAAATCCTTGTGATAGATGATTGGGTGAAAAGTGTTAACATAGATCATTCAGAGTATGCCAAGAAGATGCTTATCTTGGGGAAACAGCTGACGCAGAGAGCTAGCGGGGAGCATTATTCGCAGAATATAAAGACCCCTTTTATAATTATAGCTATGATGCTAAGCATGATATTTGGGAGAGCAAATGAAAATGTATATAAGCTCAGTTGGGTGCCAATCATGTACCATGTTGTTTCTCACGGTACTCTTTTCAATTGGGTGGATATTATTTCGAAAAGTATGGTTGCAGCAGTATCCGTGGCCCAAGGAGGCATGACACAGAAGAAAACATTTTTTTTTTATGTCTTCCTATCTAATTGATGACATTTTGATAAGAAACCCATTCAATAAATTGGGATTTTATTGGGTCCCAGATGATACTCCACTCTACGTTTCCTATCAGATTATGTGGGCTCAAAAGTATGCAAGATTTTACAAGCTCTTATGCGAGGAGTTCATAATTCCTTTGTATAAGCTGATTTTTAATGAAGAACCAAATTGCCTATCAGTTAATGCATTGGCAGTGATTAGAAAATATGGATATTACTATTTCACTCCAGTAGGAACCTACATTTGGATGTATGGAAGAACTAAAATTCCTTCTTTAATAGCAAGATATGTCACAGATTACATAGTACACAAGAAGTTGTAAGGAAAGTCTTCATAAACAGGGTCAGACATTTTTTAAATGAAAATAAGAAAGGTTATTATCCTCCGCTTCCTTTTACCATTGGGGCATACAAGTTTACTAAGGTAAAAGGAGCAGAGATTTTTGTTAAAGACCTAGAGGTGTATCATTTCAGAGAAAATATTTTTATTAGGAATGACAAGTTGCATAAGGCAACTAAACATTGTGCTTCGTGCAAGATAAACTTTGAGTATATAGATCACTTCCTGAAAGATGATGAAGTATATAGAAGAGAAAAAAACATGGCAGACTTGAACAAAAGGTTTGGAAATAAAGAAGGAATGAGTTCCAGTAAGAAGAAAGAAACTGCAAAATAAGCAGTGTAGCAAAAAGCAAGAGAAAAGGCTTTGGCAGCTGAAGATGAAAGGAGGAAACAAGAGGAAGAGAGAAAGTAGAGAGAGGAAGAGGCCCAGAGTAAAGAAGAGTAAGAAGGGAAGCAGAGAAAGCTGCTGAGAAATAAAAGCAAATAAAATAAGACAAGAGGCAACAAAGAAAGTTGATGAGGAAGAAAAGCAAAGAGAAGAAGAAGAAGAAGAAAGGATCAACAAAGATGTGGAAGACAAGAAAATTCAAGAAGAAAAACAGAATTTATAGGATATGGAAATTGTTCCACCTGCTGATTTAGAAGTACCACTTATAGGGTGTAACATCTCCAAAATTCACAAAAATTTAAAATTTTTACACATAGTGTATTTGTCCATAAATGCCTGTAATTATACTTGCAGAATTTCTTTTATCTTATTATTTGTACAAATGTATCATGCATTCCTTAATGCTAATTTGTTTTTTTTTTATAACAAACGACATTTATGTTCAAAGTCTTTAATCATTGAAGTAGGACTGTGGATCTCTTTTGATGTTTCTAAATATACTTATGTTTTTAGTCGTCTCATCGTCTATAATGCAATGATCATTTTGTTATCTTGTATGATATTTTAACTATAGAATAATTGACCGTTAAATTCTTAAAGTACTTATGTCGACACTTAGTTTGTCGGTGTAGCATCTCTATTTGTCTTAAAGTCATAGTCTAACTCTAGTCGTTATTATCGTCGTAGTCTCATCTATAAATTTCTGTGATGTTATTATGCTGGCCATTTTCTTTTTCTTGTAAGGGGTTCTAGCGATGCCCGTGGGTTACTTAGCTATAACTAGCTAATGCATGTTGCTGCTTTTGTAAAGGGTTATAGGTGAGGGATATCATAAAAACCTTGATTAAAGATTTTATATTTAAAGGAAACTAAGGTTATGTAATAACCTAGCTATGTATCTTAAAAGTACCACCAAAGAAGAATCGTGACCCTAACTTCATTTAAGAATGTGGTCATTCTAGTTTAAGGTGTTAGTAAAGTATGGTGTAAACAAAGGTTATAAGTTAGGAAAAACATGGTAATAACCATGAACATGGCGCAATTCAAACATGGGGCTCGTTGGTGAACAAAAGAGATGACCCTAATATATGGCAGTGGGTAAAATTAAAATGTTAGTGGAGGACAGATAGAAGTATTAAATGTGATCACGTGAAGTTGGTGAATGAGATCCACGTAAGGGTAAAACACTACCTTCACGCTGAGGGTTTGGCATTACACTTGTTATTTGTTTTTAAATGGTGGGAGAGCCAACCTCTCATGGCCTCCATGGTCATGGGGCACACCACGCTCAGTTTTTAATGTGAATATTTAATTCGGATTTATGTGGGAATGAAATGAAAGAGTAGATACAGAATCAAATACAGAGATATATTGCAAATGACACAGTGATATAGTAAACACATATTCTATTAAATAGCGGAAATAGAACAGACTGTAAAATACAATAGCTAGAATGGTGGTAGCTATCTCTGAGAAGAGATGTGGCCGCTATGCTCATTCATGCCAAGATGATTACAAAGAGAGGCCGAAAGGGCCTATTTGTCATAAGCATGAGGGAAAGAATCCAAAAACCTAACCCTAGGAGATGAAGCGCCAAAAGTCATGTGGGCCCCGTTTGGGTAAGTTAGTACATCAACTTCCTAGGGTCGTGACTTTAACATACGATATCCATTTGGGGCGCACAATAGCTCGTTGGAAAGATCTATTCAAGGATTACAAAAAGGGCCGAAAAATCTCGAGTCCGACACGTGAAAAGGGTAGGCGCGTAGTACTCATATTTTCCTGACCATTCGATGCTGAAAAACATCATTTAGGGCCTCAAAACAACTCCGGAAGTTTAGGACCCAAAAAACTACTAAAAATAGTAATTTTCCAAAATTCCCAGAAGACTGTTTTGAGCCAGTAGGAAGAGGTGTAGGCCACTGCATTATTTCAGTACTAGGTGTCGCTCGGATTCCTTGATACCTAGATTTGTGCGTAAGGTATGAAATTTGTTGGTGTACTCCGACACTGTTTGGTCCCTCTCTTGGTGCAGAATGGCCCATTTTGTGTACTGGTCATCATAGTTTCCAACAGCGTAATATTGTTCCTTGATGACATCTATAAAAGAGTCCCAAGTGGGATTGGAATATTCAAACAATCCAGACTCGTCTGATGAGTTTTTCTCACAAAATTTTCCCACCAATTTTTGACATGGGAGACAGCCTTGAGGAGAGAAAAGATTATCTTTTCCCTGTCGAAAAAATTGTGGACAGAGAAATACCCTTCTAGTAGATTCAACCATTTATCTACGGCATCGGCATCGATCTGGCCTTCAAATAAATGGATATCAAAGTTAACTTGTACCTTGAAGGGAGTCGCATCTCCGAAACGGATGTTTGTTGAAGGTGTATCTGTTGCCGTCGGCATGTGTCGAAGGATCTGGGCAAAATTATCCATCATCTCGTTCCTTTGTCATGCGAGGGCTTCCTCGAGCAACAAATTGAGATGATCTCCTGCTCCATCGTCTCTCTTCTCTTGCGCCATGGGAGGCCATTTGGGGCGGCAAGAGTGGTATTCCCCAAGTGAAACTAGTTCGAGACCGAACTCTCTATATCCTGACCTCGTTGGGGACATGCACCGAGGAACAATCAAAGAGCAGATTGCTCTGATACCACTGATCTGTATTTATGTGGGAACGAAATGAAAGAGCAGATACAGAATCAAATACAGAGATATATTGCAAATGACACAGTGATACAGTAAACACATATTCTATTAAATAGCGGAAATAGAACAGAGTGTAAAATACAATAGTTGGAATGGTGGTAGCTATCTCTGAGAAGAGATGTGGCCGCTATGCTCATTTGTGCCAAGATGATTACAAAGACAGGTTGAAAGGGCCTATTTATCATAAGCATGAGGGAAAGAATCCCAAACATCCAAAAACCTAACCCTAGGAGATGAAGCGCCAAAAGTCATGTGGGCCCCGTTTGGGTAAGTTATTACATCAACTTCCCGGGGTCGTGACTTTTGCATACGATATCCATTTGGGGCGCACAATAGCTCGTTGGAAAGATCTATTCAAGGATTACAAAAAGGATCGAAAAATATCGAGTCCGACATGTGAAGGGGGTATGCACGCAATACTCATATTTTCCCTACCATTTGATGTCGAAGAAATGTCGTTTAGGGCCTCAATACGGCTCGAGAAGTTTAGGACCCGAAAAACTACTAAAAATAGTAATTTTCCAAAATTGCCAGAATACTGTTTTGAGCTAGTAGGAAGAGGTGGGCCGCCACCAATATCCACCTGGATCAATATTACACACAGAGATGTCTTCTGGTTTCCAACGTTGTTGCTTGTGTTATTCATTTGAATTTGGGGAGAGCCTAGCTCTTAGAGCTCTCGTCTTCCAAGTCTGTGGAGAAAACTCCTCTCTGTACATAGTGTTCGGGTTACAGTGTTTTTAAGAATGCGTGAGAAAGATTACTGGTAGAATATGTGGCTAAGGAATGTCTTCACGCAGAGACAGTTTTTAAAATGCCAACGTTTCAGAGAGGTAATAGTTGGTACTGAGTTTCCCAACCCTCATGCATTTCATTTTTATTTATACATCTTCCAGGTTATAATGAAATCTTCATACTATTTTAATGGCAGGGGTTTATGGTAGATGTGTTAAATTTTCAGAATTTACTTCAATCTGATCTAGGATCTTAACTAAGAGAACAACATGTACAACAAATCTACAACATATCAATCATGGACACAATAATGCAAGCACACAAGAGACATAGAATTTACTTGGGGAAAACCATAAAGGTGAAAAACCCCAATAACTTCCTTAGAGATAGATAGAGCAATGATACAATCAGAATACAAGAGATAGTCTTCTCCTAGTAGCAGAGCCTCTTCCTCATAAGTGCACCACTTTCCGAATGAGAGAAGTGTGTGAATGAATCATCAAATAGAGGTCTCCCGATCTCTATTTATACTTGTTCTGTCCTGCCCAATAAACTAATGGGGCCTACATGTCTAGCTTAACTCATGGTTAACTTAATCCGGGCCGACCCCACACTTGAAGGTCTAATAACCCTTTTACCCACATGACTCATATAGGGCCAACCCCATCAAGGTGGTCTAATAACCCATCGGCAAGTTAACACACTTGCAACACTTGTCAATACAAATGACAACACTTCCTTATAGAGGAATAATACATCTCTATAAGGGTACAATAAATATATATATGAAATACATGGGTGAAATACGTTTTGAAGTTACATATACATCAACACTCCCTCTTAACTAGGAAGGTATTTATCGACACAAATATGCTAGCACAAGTCTTCTTCTCTGGATCATCATCAGCGAATCATCGTCCTCGAGTCATCGTCATCGTCACTGCTGCTGCTATCTCAATCAATATCTGAATCTACTCGTCATAGGAAATTCTACAGAGCCAATCCTTTTTCATACTGGATGTAGGCCCACCGCCTGCAGGTCTTCGTCATCACTGGCCATACTATGGAATCCTCAGGACTTATTACGTGCGTCACAAAACCTTACAAGAGCATCCCAGGATGTTACAAGCACACAGCTCTACCTATAGGATCTCCCAGGGCCATATTATATGTGACCTCACCACAAAACCTTGCAAGAGAATCCCAGGATGTTACGAGCACACAGCTCTACCTATAGGATCTCCCAGGGATAGATTACATGTGGTCACCACAAAACCTCGCCAGAGCATCCCAGGCTATTACGAGCACACAAATCTACCTATAGGATCTCCCAGGGACAGATTATATTTGTTCATGGAAAAACCTTGCAAGAGAATCCCAGGACTTATTACGGGCACACATCCCAACCTATCGGATCTCCCAGGGACAGATTATATGCCATAGGACAAAACCTCGAAAGAGCATCTGCCAGATATCCCAGGGCCAAATTATATGCCATAGGAAAAACCTTGCAAGACTATCTGCAGATCTCTCAGGGCCAAATTATATGTCCTCCCAGAGCAAAACCTCAAAAGAGCATTTTCCAGATATCCCAAGGCCAAATTACATGCCATAGGCAAAACCTTGCAAGACTATTTGCAAAACTCCCAGGGCCAAATTATATGCTCATCTGCACAGCCTGATCCATGACCATAGAGTATCAACCTGATACTCACCATACATCATCCTGATCATCATCACTGCAACATCCTGTTGCATATCATTTGGAGCAACATCCTGAAGCTCGTCATCCATGATCATCCTGATCATACAATGCATCTACCTGATGCATACCAAGTATCTACCTGATACATATCATCATACATGATCCACCTGATCATACAATGTATCCACCTGATACAAATACAAATACATGATCCACCTAATCATACCTGATACATATCAACATACATGATCTGCCTGATCATACAATGTATCCACCTGATACATATACAAATACATGGTCCAAGCATCCAACATGATGCATATACAAAATACATATAAATGATCCAACTGATCATATCCAGCATCAAACATGATGCATACATATACATATACCTATAAATGATCCAACCGATCATATCCAGCATCCAACATGATACGTACATATACATATAGAGCAGTAACTGGAGCATTGTCCTGATGCTCATCATCCATGATCCTCTTGATCATCATAGCATCATCTTCTTCAGATCATCTCATCGTCCACGAAGCACATCCCAGATGCACATCATCCAGTACTTACACCACCGACATGGGAGAACACATCTACCACCATTCGGGGAAGGTTCCAGCCCTTACTTTTTCACCATAGGAGAACACATCTACCACCATGTGAAAAATGGCTTCAGCCCTTACATCTACACCATGGGAGAACACATCTACCACCATGTGAGAATGGCTCAACAATTACATCACGACCATGGGAGAACACATCAACCATGTCAGAAAATCTCATGTGCATCTGCATCTTCCAAACTCATCACTTCCGTTTGGAATGAACCTCGATTTGAAGTGCACCAAGCCTCTCTCTGAAGTACTCAAACTGCACTCTGGCCAACGGCTTGGTCAATATGTCTACAACCTGCTCATCCGTCACAACATACTCTGCTTCGGCTGTACTCAGTGCTACGCAGGATTGCTTCCTTCTAAACCAAGAGATCACACCTGATCCCATACTGAAGCAGCACCCATAAGTGCTCTTCCTATCTGCAGCACTGCCTTCCCAATCAACATAACCCTGCAGGTTAAAATTTTGATTCGCATCATACTTGAGCCCATAATCAAATGCACCCTTCAGGTACCTTAGAATATGCTTTACAACAACTGTTAATATTTAATATGCTAAGACAGAAAATAGCAACATTACATTCCATTTCACAATAATAGCATATACAGGATCACTGAAGAAACAATAAGCATAGCATAAACACAAGAGACACAGATTTATCCTGGGAAACCCTCATGGGGTAGAAAACCCAGTAAAGCTTCCTCAATATAGATGACCAGCAATATACAAAGATGCAAACCCTAAGCATAAGATCCTTCTTCTCCATAGCATACCTCTCCTCCACAAGTGCGCCATTCTCAAGTGAGTGAGTGTATGTCAAATGAGGAACACACCTCCTCTATTTATACACTACTCTGACATATCTTTTACACAAGTACACGTAGGCTCATATTTAACCAATGGGTTAAATACCCCACTACAACTGACTGGGCCGACCCCTCTAGGGTGGTCTAATAACTCTTTGACCCACATAACACATAAAGGGCCGACCTCCACTAGGGAAGTCTAATAACCCAAGTTACCACATTCTGACGGAGGAATAAACATCTCCGGATATACAATAAGATCTTTACGGAGGAATGAAACACCTTCGGAATAATAAAGTACAATTATAATATTCTTTGAAGTTACAATATCTCAACACTCCCCCTTAACGAGAAGGATATTATAATAGCATCTGCACGAGCGAGGAGTCATCAACATCATACATGATACATCTATAAATCATTGGAAGCTTTCTCAACATCATCAGTAACTCAACCAATTACTGGAACATCTTCAATACTGGAACATCAACATCATCAGAGTTGATAGTACTCAATCATCAGCATCGTTATAACAGCATCGTCAACACTCGATCAACAGCATCATCATCACACGATCATCAGCACCACTATCAACATCGTCGTCACACGATCATTAGCATCGTCATCACACGATCATTAGCATCGTCATCACACGATTATTAGCATCACGATCAACATAGTCATCACACGATCATCAACATCGTCATCATACAATCATCAGCATCGTCATCACACGATCATCAGCATCACGATCAACATCGTCATCACACGATCATCAGCATCGTCATCATACGATCATCAGCATCACGATCAACATCGTCATCACACGATCATCAGCATCGTCATCATATGATCATCAGCATCGTCATCACACGATCAATTCAGTTCTCTATGCAAACCAGTCATGTACCTTTTGAACCGAAGTCCAGGGACGATCCAGTCCTATCATGTACCTTTTGAATCGAAGTCCAGGGATGATCCAGTCCTATCATGTACCTTTTGAACCGAAGTCCAGGGACGATCCAGTCCTATCATGTTCTCGGAGACCACATGTCTACGGCTCAGTTTACAGGACCAAAGTCCAAGGATGATCCAATCCTTACCGTACATTTATGACAGCGTACAAGGATGACTTAATCCTCCACCATACATTTAGGACCACGTCCAAGGATGACTTAATCCTCCACCGTACATTTAGGACCACGTCCAAGGATGACTTAATCCTCCACCGTACATTTAGGACCACGTCCAAGGATGACTTAATCCTCCACCGTACATTTATGACCACGTCCAAGGATGACTTAATCCTCCACCGTACATTTAGGACCACGTCCAAGGATGACTTAATCCTCCACTGTACATTTAGGACCACGTCCAAGGATGACTTAATCCTCCACCATGCATTTAGGACCAACGTCCAAGGATGACTTAATCCTCAACCGTGCATTTAGGACCTACGTCCAAGGATGACTTAATCCTCAACCGTGCATTTAGGACCTACGTCCAAGGATGACTTAATCCTCAACCGTGCATTTAGGACCTACGTCCAAGGATGACTTAATCCTCAACCGTGCATTTAGGACCTACGTCCAAGGATGACTTAATCCTCCACTGTACATTTAGGACCTACGTCCAAGGATGACTTAATCCTCAACCGTGCATTTAGGACCTACGTCCAAGGATGACTTAATCCTCAACCGTGCATTTAGGACCTACGTCCAAGGATGACTTAATCCTCAACCGTGCATTTAGGACCTATGTGCAAGGATGACTTAATCCCTTACCGTCCACCAAGGACTTCATTCTCGAATACTTATGTCTACGGCTCTTCTTTAGGACTAAAGTCCAGGAATGATCCAATCCCTTCACATGTTCACCAAGAACTTCATTTTCGAAGACATACGTCTACGGCTCTTCTTCAGGACTGAAGTCCAGGAATGATCCAATCCCTTCACATGTTCATCAAGAACTTCATTTTCGAAGACATACGTCTACGGCTCTTCTTAAGGACTGAAGTCCAGGAATGATCCAATCCCTTCACATGTTCATCAAGAACTTCATTTTCGAAGACATATGTCTACGGCTCTTCTTTAGGACTGAAGTCCAGGAATGATCCAATCCCTTCACATGTTCATGAAGAACTTCATTTTCGAAGACATACGTCTACGGCTCTTCTTTAGGACTGAAGTCCAGGAATGATCCAATCCCTTCACAACATGTATAACAAAACATGTATCCTCATCATCAAAACATGTATAACCACAACATGTATCATCATCATCAAAACATGTATAACCACAACATGTGTCATCATCATCAAAACATGTATAACCACAACATGTGTCATCATCATCAAAACATGTATCATCTATCATAAAAAACTAACATAAAAAACATGTATACATCTATCATCAAAAACTAACATCAAAAACATGTATACATCTATCATCAAAAACTAACATCAAAAGCATGTATACATCTATCATTAAAAGAAAGAATATAAGAGTCTTAAATCTAAATAATTCTAGGTAACTAAGTGCAGTAAATAGGTAACCTCATCATTGATGAGATAGACTTGTTATCGGATACTGTGCTACTCCCCCTTTCGAGGAGAATCCTTCTGAACTACACCAAGCTTGTCTCAGAAGTGTTCAAACTTTACTCGAGACAGAGGTTTGGTCAGGATATCATCAATTTGATCCTCAGTGCTTATATAATCGAGCTTGATAGCTCCTCTCTGCACCATATCTCGTATATAGAAGTATCGGATCTCAATGTGTTTTGACTTATCGTGGAATACAAGATTTTCTATCATCTTGATGCAGCTTTGATTGTCACACATAATCACAGTGGAATCCATTTCTAAGTCAAACACTCCATATAATAGCTTTTGAAGCCACACTGCTTCACAGCTGGAAGAGCAGACAGCTATATATTCTGCTTCAGTAGTACTGAGAGCCACACTAGATTGTTTCTTGCTAAACCATGAGATCATGGTAGATTCAAGACTATAACATCCACCTGATGTACTCTTTCTGTCTGAGACACTTCCTGCCCAATCAGAATTTGAGTAACCATGTAATCGGAGTTCATGACCTCCAAGATAATATAGACCAAAATCTAAAGTACCTTTTAGGTACCTCACTACATGCTTTGTAGCTATTAAGAGAACCTTTCTAGGTTCTACTAGATACTGACTTAGGGTATTTACAACAAAGCATATATTTGGCCTAGTATTTGTTAAATACATCATTGACCCAATGATTTGTCTATATAGGGTTAGGTCCACTAAATTCGATGAGTCATTAACTAATAACTTCAAGTTGGAGTCCATGGGAGTGGCCATGGCTTTACACTCCAACATATCAAATCTTTTTAGAAACTTCACAGCATACTTACCTTGATTTAAAAGATTCCTTTTGGATCTTGCCATACTTCTAGACCTAAGAAGTAGTGCATTAATCCGAGATCTTTCCTTTTTTATTTCTGCAGCCATTTTCATGATCTGTTTCTCATTCCTTGTCAGAAAGAGATCATCGTCACACAATAATGGTATGATAGGTTCATCATCCACAACCTCAAGGTAAAGGTTAGGATCAGCTTTACTTCTGGTAAAGCCCAAGCTTTGTCATGAAGCTGTCAATTGTCCATTATTCACACTCTGCATTGAGTGATCTTCTGCATATCTATCTGTGCCATCTCTTGTCAGATGGGTCTACTAATATGAGCCTCAAAGTCATTCAAACTCTATGGTGAGTTCCTTCTTGCATCCATGTCATATGTGTATAGAAGCCATATTCAACCTTGTAGCAAAGGTTGAGATCCACATCACCCGTGATGATCATTAAGCTCATCAATTGACTACCAATCCTGGGTACCCATACATAACATGATTCACACTTCTTCTTTAATTTCACCATTAAGAGAATGGTCTTATCTATCCACTTGGAACAAACATTTGTCATGATTCTCTTCCTCTTTCTAAGAGAATCTTCTAGCAATGAGCCTTCTATATTTTGTTTGATTTGTAAATATTCTACAAATCAAAATTAAGTACATGATTAGTAATACCTCATAATCATCAAATCATATTGACATGATAACCTATTATGCATACAAATATCATTTACATAGTTATGCAACTATTTTGACCAATACTTAGGCACAACACTTTCCCATATCCTGTATGCATACAGTGGCTATCTAGATAACTTCCATCTCTACCAAAACATACTATCGAGAGTGTGCACAGCTCTCAACATGTCAGCAAAGAGGTTTCATTCTAGACAAGCAACAATGGAATGTTTGTCCAACTTACCAATCATATGCATATTAATAGCATGATATATTCTAGGAATACAAATATGCATACAAGCAATATCATTTACTATTTCTAATAACAACTCAAATACTTATCTTTTATGTTTGTGTGGTTGCTTCCCGCTTGATCTTCTATATGTCTTCTGAACCTCTATTCATTCTGTACCACTGTGCATGCTCAAGTGTGTACTAGTGTCATCCTCATGATCTCATACACAAACATACATTCATTAGTGTATTCTCAAAACATTCTAATTCTAAATAATCTTGAATATGTATAGTCATGATCATTTGTATTCAGGGTTTCAAGGAAGTCTTCTTTTACTCATGCATATTCTTGTTTGATCATAGTACTCTTCTGGTTAGTTAAATCATCAATCAAGATAAGAGACATAATGTGCATGAACCCTTGATTAATTTTATTAATAAGCATAACCAATCATACCAAGTATACTTGTATAAGGGATCCTAACACAAGGTAAGATTCTAACATGACATAGGAAAACATACCTAGATTAGTATAATTTCTTAGTTATGTATAGCATACCTTGTAAGTAGAACAAAGATTATGGATGAGTCTTTGTCTTCATGTGGAACTTGATTTGTCTTTCGTGATGTACCTGAATCTTGTTAGCAGACAACATCAACCTCACACAACACCATAATGCATTAGTATAATCATATAGCCCTAATCAATGAATGTCTTCGATCATTCACATGCATTCATACTATTACTAGGGTGATAAGATAAGTCTAACATTAATCAAGATTGTACTAACAAAATGAATTTAATCAGGAATCAGATTTCAAGACATACCTGAACCTCCTTGAGTCATACCAGTCGAGACTTCTTGTAGTCTTCTTATGTAAGGCTTTAGCCTCAACTCCCCCTGAAACTTGATCTGGAGCTTGATTAGGGTTGCTAGAGAAACCCTAAAAATTCAAACTTTGACTTTCACACTTATGAATGAATGGAAGGATGTGTCTTGCTGAGCTGATCAAACTAGCATACTTCAATTTTGAAATCTCCAAAATTTGACCCCTCAAAATTGCCTTTGAAACTTCTGGATCTTCTGGACAGGATCCCGAGCTAGGGTTTGATGAAGCCCACCCTTCTGCCCAATCAAAAGGTTTGATCCAAGGCTCTAAACTCTTATTTTTCTGAGGAGCTTCCAGCCGTGGTTACAGACTTCAAAAATTCCAACTTTTGTTGAAGCCCTAATTTTCCATCTTTCCGATCAAAATCCCGAGCTAGGGTTTAATCAAGCCCGGTCTTCTACCTAACCAAAAAATTCAATCTTGGTCTCTAAATTTCAATTTTCCTGAGTATCATTCAGCCGTGGATTCCGATTCCAAAAATTCTAACTTTCTCCAAAACCCTAAATTCCGGAAGCCATGAATAAAGGTGCTCCAAAAATAATTTTGTTTTGACAGAAATATGCACCTGATTGGTTCTGCTATAACTCTGAAATTTTTGCTCCACAGGGTCTGAAATTTTTTTCTGCAGTAGCCTGACCTGTCATCTTTCCATCCTGATAGGTCTAACCTCAATTGGATTTTCTGAGAGAGAGTTATGCCAAGTGTCGCAACATGACCTGTTTATGGGATAAAACATGAGAGTGAACTTGTACGGAATTCCACGTGTCACTGATTCACCTTCGGCCTCTGAAAACGTTTCCTGAGATAGTACAGTCTGTGTACTACCTGTCACTTTTTACGAAATTTCATTTGGAGCTTCCTAGCCCAAGGTATGACCTTTTTTCCAAGGTCACCTGATTTTGACTGAGATCTGGAAGAGGCAGAAACCCTAACTTGTACTAATCATAACTCATGAAGTACAATGAATCTGAGGGTTCCCTTTGGACACAAGGTACCTGGGGATGTTATCTTCGACCTTTAAAATTTTCAGACCCTGAACCTTCACAGAAATGGATTTATAGCGAAAGTTCCACGATGACTGGTTTTTGCTATGTAAAACCCTAACCTTCAAATTGTCATAACTAAAGCAAGTGTCGTAAGTGCCATACCTTGTCTTCCTTCAGGTTAGCTCTGATACCATGTTAATATTTAATATGCTAAGACAGAAAATAGCAGCATTACATTCCATTTCACAATAATAGCATATACAGGATCACTGAAGAAACAACAAGCATAGCATAAACACAAGAGACACAGATTTATCCTGGGAAACCCTCATGGGGTAGAAAACCTAGTAAATCTTCCTTAATATAGATGACCAGCAATATACAAAGATGCAAACCCTGAGCATAAGCTCCTTCTTCTCCATAGCAGACCTCTCCTCCACAAGTGCGCCATTCTCAAGTGAGTGAGTGTATGTCAAATGAGGAACACACCTCCTCTATTTATACACTACTCTGACATATCTTTTACACAAGTACACGTAGGCTCGTATTTAACCAATGGGTTAAATACCCCACTACAACTGACTGGGCTGACCCCTCTAGGGTGGTCTAATAACCCTTTGACCCACATAACACATAAAGGGCCGACCTCCACTAGGGAAGTCTAATAACCCAAGTTACCACATTCTGACGGAGGAATAAACATCTCCGGATATACAATAAGATATTTACGGAGGAATGAAACATCTCCGGAATAATAAAGTACAATTATAATATTCTTTGAAGTTACAATATCTCAACAACAACCAGGTGAACACTCCTCGGATCCGTCAGGAACTGGCTCAATGTGTTCACCGCAAAGCAAATATCTAGTCTCATGTTTGTCAGGTACATCAAGGACCCAATCATCTGACGATACATAGTGATATCAACTAGATCAGATGAAGCATCACACAGAAGCTTCAGGTTCGATGCCATAGGTGTGGCCATAGCCTTGCAGTCCATCATCCCGAACCTCTTCAGGATCTCTACTGCATACTTCCCTTGTCCAAGGAAGATTCCATCTGCACTCTGCCACACCTCCATGCCAAAAACAAATATTGCATCATCCCCAAGTTCTTCAACTTGAACTCGGAAGAAAGCTTCCGCTGCATGTCGGCAATCAATCTATCCTCACTTGTTACAAACAGGTCATCCACATAGTAGTATCACTGGATTTCCTTCCTCACCCTATTAGTAAAGGTTGGAATCCTCTTTATTCTTGGTAAAGCCCAAAATGGATAGAAAGCTGTCTATCCTACCATATCAAGTTCTGCACATATATGACTCCTTGTCATGTGTCTCAGAACCAAGTGGCTTCTCCACATACACTTCTTCTTCAACTACACCATTCAACAAAGGTTGTCTTGAAATCCATCTGGTGTATCTTCCACTTCATCACTGCAGCCAGAGCAAGCACAGATCTAATGGAAGTGTATCTGGCTACAGGAAAAAAAGTCTCTATGCTACCACCTGTAGCATGCTTGATCTTGTAGATCCTCTTGGAAGTCACTACAGACTACCCTTTGGGACTGCATCCCAAACATCTTCATGATCGACTGGTATTCCTCGATCATGGCATTCTTCCCAGATCATGGTAACTTCAATATCTTCAATATTTTCAATAGATAACTTTGTTGCTGAACAAATGTTGTAGTCCTTCTTTTGTAGGTGATGGTATACAATCTTTCCTATACAACAAGTTAAATTGCATGATTAGAAAACATCTCATAGTTTTCAGAACAAATTTTTACACATAAAGAAATATGTCATACAGTCATGCAATTATCTTAGCCAATGCTTCAATACAACAATTATCCATATTCCGTAACTTTCTAGATGCCTTCCAACTCTACCAGAACATTGTTAAGAGTGTGCACAACTCCTAACATGTCAGCAAAGAGGTTTCATTCTAGATAAGTAGCAATGGAATGTTGTACAGTTCCATAGGCCACTTACCCATGTTTATTAGTAGTATACTGTTCATCAATGCAACTATTCTAATATGCATAATACACAACCTAATTCTAGGAACATAAGCATATACATCATTGAATAACATTATGTAAGAAATGACAATTCAAATACTTATCTTGTTTGGTTGCTGGGTGGACTCCCTCTGAATCTTTTCAACTCCATTCTGATGTGGATTGTGAGAAGTGGTCAACTCCCTATGAATATTTGCATCCTTGTAGAAACTACTGAAGTGTGCTCCTTTGCTTTCTTGCAGGAACAACTTGAGTGTACTCCCTCTTGATCTTTGCTTTCTTGCAGGAACAACTGGAGTTTGCTCCCTCTTGATCATTGCTTCCTTGCAGGAACAACTAGATTTTGCTCCCTCTTGATCTTTGCTTCCTTGCAGGAACAACTAGAGTTTTATCCCTCTTGATCTTTGCTTCCTTGGTTACATGTTCTTGAACTTATATCCATCCTTAATCACTATGCATGCTTATTAGTATCATCATTGTGTTATCATCGAAGTCTCATATATAATCATACATTCATTAGTATATTCTTAATACTATCAAAACATAATAATCTTAAGCATGTATACTCATGATCATTTCAAACAGAAATAATAAGCATTAGTATTCAAGGTTTATATAGGACTCTTATGATTAGTTAAATCATCAATGCATAAACCCGTGATTACTCAAACCTATACCTTCATGATTCTTCTGGTTAGTCATATCATCAATTATGGTAAGAAACATAATATGCATACAACCATGACTATTCAAACCTATGACTTCATGAATAATCGTTATCAACAACACAACAGTATAAGATCCCAACACAAGGTAGGATTCTAGCTTGATATAGGAAAAACATACCTAGATTAGCATGCTAGCTAGTTATGTCTAACATACCCGCATAATGTCTTCTGGTTCTCTTCAGTGACTTGTGCTAGTAACCTGCATGTCTCATAAGTTAACCATTGTAGAACCAAGTTATACATACCTCAAAAGTAGATCTTCTATGTGATCCATGACAATGAATGAATCTTTGTCTTCATGTCACCATGATCATATGTTCTTGAAGTAGAACATGATTTGACTTTCTTGGTGTACCTTTTATGTTAGCAAACAACATAAACCTCATACAACATCACAATGCATTAGTACAATCATAAGTGTCAAAACCTTAATCAACGAATATCTTCTATTAAGGTGATATGACAAATCTAGTAATTAATCAAGATTGTACTGTAATGATATGAAGACAAACATATCATAAACTTAACCATGAACAGAATTCGAAACAAACCTGTAAGCCATACCTGTCAAGATTGCTTGTAATATTCTTATGGAAGGCCTTAGCCTCATCTCCCTCTGAGACAGGAACTTCTTCATTTATGCAAGTGACCAATCCATCTTCTTCTAGGATTAACCCAATCCACTTGATTTGCAAGAACTGGACCTGGAGCTGGATTAGGGTTTGTCAGAGAAACCCCAAAAATTCAAACTTTGAATTTCAAACTTCCGGAAAGATAGAAATATGCGCCTTGATGAGCTGATCAAGCTGGTATATTCAGAATTTGAAAACTGCAAAGTTTCACTCCTCAATTTTGTCTTTGAAATTTTCAGATTCACTAGACGTGACCCCGAACTAGGGTTTGATAAAGCCCACTCTTCTGCCCAATCAAAAGGTTTGATCCAAGACTCTAAGCTTCTATTTTTCTGAGGAGCTTCCAGCCGTGGTCACAAATTTCAAATATTCCCATTTTTGCAGAAGCCCTAATTTTCCACTTTTCCAATCAAAGTCCCAAACTAGGGCTGATTAAGCCCAGTCTTCTGCCCAACAAAAAATTCTGATTGTTTCTTGTGTAAATCTAAACTTTTTGATCCACAGGGTCTGAAAACTTTTTCTGAGATAGCCTGACCTATCATATTTCCATCTCGATAGTTCTGACCTCAATTGGATTCTTTGAGAGAGAGTTATACCAAGTGTCGCAATGTGACCTGTTTATGGGATAAAAAAGGAGAGCGAACTTGTATGGTGTGCCACGTGTCACTGGTTCAACTTCAACCTCTGAAAACGTTTCTTGATATAGTATAGTCTGTGTACTACCTGTCACTTTTTACGACATTTCATTTGGAGCTTGCTAGCCCAAGTTATGACCTTTTTTCCAAGGTCACCTGTTTATGACTGAGATCTAGAAGAGGCAGAAACCCTATATTGTACAGATCATAAATCCCAAAGTACAACGAATTAGAAGTTTTCCTTTGGACACAAGGTACATGGGGATCTGATCTTCGACATGTAAAAGTTTCAGATCCAAAAAATTCCTCAAAATGTATTTATCGCGAAAGTTCTACGATAACTGGTTTTTGCTATATCAAGCCCTAGCATCGTAAGTGCAACAAGTGTCATACATACCATATAATGCCTTCTTTCAGGCTAGCTCTGATACCATGTTAAATTTTCAGAATTTACTTCAATCTGATCTAGGATCTTAACTAAGAGAAAAACATGTACAACAAATCTATAGCATATCAATCATGGACACAATAATGCAAGCACACAAGAGACACATAATTTACTTGGGGAAAACCATAAAGGTGAAAAACCCCAATAACTTCCTCAGAGATAGATAGAGCAATGATACAACCAGAATACAAGAGATAGTCTTCTCCTAGAAGCAGATCCTCCTCCTCATAAGTGTGCCACTTCTCGAATGAGAGAAGTGTGTGAATGAATCATCAAATAGAGATCTCCCGATCTCTATTTATACTTGTTCTGTCCTGCCCAATAAACTAATGGGGCCTACATGTCTAGCTTAACTCATGGTTAACTTAATCCGGGCCGACCCCACACTTGGTGGTCTAATAACCCTTTTACCCACATGACTCATATAGGGTCGACCCCATCAAGGTGGTCTAATAACCCATCGGTAAGTTAACACACTTGCGACACTTGTCAATACAAATGACGACACTTCCTTATAGAGGAATAATACATCTCTATAAGGGTACAATAAATATATATATGAAATACATGGGTGAAATACATTCCGAAGTTACATATACATCAACAAGATGCGCCTTGACTTGATGGCCTAGCTAGGATGAAGCCTAGCTAGGGTTGATGCTGCCCTGGTAAGCCTCAGGCTATTCTAGAATCTTCTTGCTCGATGCGTGAACGATGTGGAAAGTTCATACGGTTTTTAAATGTATTTTGGCTATATGCCCAGAATTGGGGTTTTTTCCCAAACTTAATATAAAATGTTTACAGTGTGAAGCGATATTAGTGCTCTGTGTGTTTATAATATTTTAGGGTCTTACTGTGCAAAGCTCTTTGTATAAAATCGGTTGAGTATGGCCCTTAATTGTATTTTTATGGAAGAAAATATTATGGGAAGAGCCCTAACTGTTCACGCCACTTTTTTCTACTTATTTTGATTAAAAGAACTCAGACATTATGGCTCTGTCAAACTCTCGACCTTTGTTACAGTGTTTAATGCTTCAGTTGCTTGGTTAATAGGGTTGAACTCAATTGGTTTGGATATGTAACAATGAGCATTGTTTGGATAAAAAATCGGGCAAAGCCTTGCTAAAGATTATGCTGTAGGTTCATTGTATTTCTTGTAATGTTATGAGTATAATGAGATTGGCAATGTAACTAGGTTAAACGTATTTTTTGAAATTTATTTAAATCTCTGTTTAGCTTAGCATTACTTGCAAGATCTTAGGGTTGTTTAAATCTGGGAGGAAATGTAAGCGAAATCGATACCGAGCCTACCAATATCCATTTGTAATGACAATTGAGAAATAAGGCGAACCTTACGGGGCTCAAACCCTGAAATGCATAATTTTTAATATCTAAAGCTCGGGTTAGAAGTCTGTATATAAAAAAATACTATTTATATTGTCATGTGGTAAAGCCCTAAATGTGTCTTTCGTAATTTCTAAAGTTATTCCTTATTTGATAATACTTGCTTCTATTTGTTAATGGCAATTCGACTCTCGTTATTTATTTAAAAGATGATTTACTAATCATACAGAGTTAAACTCTGTATACATATTGTTTGAACAAATGATTTAGGAATTTATTTATATATTCTGTTCATTATTTGCAAATCAATCTATAACTGTTTAAATCACTATTACTAATAAGAACAGTTATGTATTTGTCTAATTCTGATTGATTGGTAAACATTAGTTTATAGATTTCTATTTTCTCTTATACTAGTAATTATCGTAAGATAATTCTTATGCAAATGTGAAGTATATACAGTATGTATCTGTTTATATCTTGATGATTCTATAATTGATATTCTATTTATATAATGATAATCACTGTTGTAACTATTGTTATGTGATTAACCTTAGCATAAAAATATTGAATGAGAAGTAAAAGTATTTCTATCAGCATGTATGTTTTGTCTAACTTCTATTCTATTTTAGTATGACCGTAAAAAGACTTGTAATCTAAATATTTAGGGTTTTTCTATGTAATACTCAACATACATTCTAGAGTTGTATTTATATCTATTGTAACATAAATGATCATAATTCTATTCGAAATATTGGAATCATTCTAATCTATTATTTAAACCAACTTCTCTGTACTAGAGTACATCACAACTTGTGAAAGTAAAAATACAGAGAAGAATTCTATTCAATCCTTTATTCATTCATTCATTTATTTATTCATCCATACAAAAATAGATTATAGGTTTGTATTCTACTATTTCCAATAGGTATTAAGAGATGTAGACAACATTTCAAATAGATAAGAACCTTTAGAAATGTAAGTAAACTAGAATGCTACAATAGAGAACAAATGCAGAACCTATTGATCGAAGTAGGTGGACAAACAACCAAAGAAGACCGTTCCTCCCAACTGTCTCCTGAAAGCAGCCAAGTTCACTTGCTTTAGGACCCCCGAGCCTATTCACTAAACCAACAGGATGAAGATACTGTGTAGAAGCTTATGACAATCACTTTGTATCTTATCAATCATGAGGACTTGCATACAAATCATTCTCTGCAAAATGAACAGATTAATTTGATAGTCTCACTTTACAACTCATTCTAGAATCCCCTCATCGAATTCCTCTTGTGTGCTCAACATAACAGTGTCCAACAATCACAAGGAAAAATTAAGTGAGTCTCCTACCCCATTCGATGGTTATATGTCTACTTAGGTCTTTGGGTCAGTTGAAAATCATTTAATGAGCCACATGCTTAGTTCCACCTTCTTTGGGGAATATGACCACAATTTTAGGGGGCTTGACTCCTGCAACAACTAGTAAGTGAGGGTAGAGGCAGCCACTTGTCATTTTCCTTCTACAACAGTTTCATTCCCCCTAGTGGGTCAGTGAACACTCTTCAACAATCCTCTTTGGATGAGTGTCTCCTATTTTAATTTATTAAATAATAATATTATTCAATTACATTCATCCTTGACCATCCTTGGTCAATAATATACAACCTTACAATAAAACTTAAAGTAATGTTTTTCCACAAACATAAAATGTTTCAAGTTCTAGGTAGGTTACAAGGGGGGTCATCTCCCATTTCCTGAGCCTGGGATCACACCATTCACCCCCTCGAAGCAACATTCTGTGGCAAAGCTAGATACTATCATTTTTTACCCCCAAAGAAAGATTATTATAAGAAAGACATAAAACAGATTAAAGATGGGTACATAGCCTGATATTGTAACCATACAAGAGAATACCCTAATAGAAGGTACCAACAAAGATCCCAAATTTACCACTTTAGTAAATATCACGGCTACATAAGCCAATGCAGATAATGTAGACAAATTGATGAATGATTTAGAACATAATAAAACAAAAATGTTGAAGTTAAAAGATAATTTGGTACAAGCTTGGTGCAGAGAAATTTTTAAAGGCGAAATTTCACCAATTAGCTATTTTTTGGGCCTTTTTTCAAAAAACAAATTTGCTATTTGGTCATGTTTAGTCTCTAATATCGCCTATATTTACATAAAATATGTTTTTTTGTCATAATATTTGCCAAAATTTACATTTTTTAGTAGTAAATTGTATGTTTTATATTTAATATTCGCCTACCAATCTATATAGGTGTTTTCTTCAATAAAAAATAATTGCCTAGAATACTATACTTAAGTATACTTTTATAATCCTTAAAAAATTCCCTGGCTTGGAGCGAAGGGATTGAAATGAAGAGAAAGCAAGATGTTATAGAGTCCGAAAAGGAAAAACTACCGCTGGATTATCAAGCGCTTGAGGATGAAAGAGATTCTTTGAATGTGCAACTAGTAATTATGGAGGGAGAACGAGTTGATTTCCATTCGCGAATCAATGAGTTAGAGAAAAAATAAAATCAATTGAATCAATAGGTAGAATCCCTAATGGTTGAAAAGGGATCTCTACAATCTCAGGTAAATGAATGGATGAGCGAAAATGAATCTTTGATAGAGCAGATCAAAATTGCTCAGAATCAGAAACAAGACATGAAACCTTTTTACGAACATGCTCGTAAAGTGCAAGAATAGATTTGTTAATCACAGGAGTTAGCGACAGAAGAATTTTATAAATTAAAAGGAATGATATACAGAATGAAAGAAATCTCAACAAAAGCTGCCACTGTAAAACGTAAGTTGATAGACACATTTAACAAGGTGAAAAGGTTAATTGGTTGGATAGGAAAAAATCAGGAGATTCTCGATCACTTGCCTCAGAAGACGACCGCTGAATTAAAACTAGATATAGCTCTTTTGGAAAGTTGTCGGAAGGCTGACAGAAAGGTACAAAATGAAGTGCATAAGACTATTACAAAATGTGAAGGTATTTATCAAAATGTCTTCTAAGTGCATGAAAATTGCCACATTTCAATTTATAAAGGTATGTACAAATTACCATCCAAGGATCAACGTTTAATAGAGTTTAGAAACAACTTGAGTGAAGATCTGGAATACATCAAGGGAATGAACGTGCTTACTGAAGAAGATATTCAATAGCATGTGGGACAAGCAACTATGAATGCACATTTTCTGGGAGATATCCACAAGGTAGCAGCAAAGGGGTTAATAAACATAGGGAAAGAATTGTCCACTCATGAAATTGCTTTGAAATTGTTGGAACCTCAACAATTTAATGTAATATCTTATGAATGTGATCTTTGGGATTTCAAGTTTAGAAAATACCCTAGCACAATAATGTATTTTGTATTTTATTATCTATTTTTGGTTGAGCAAGGACAAAAGGACAAAATTTAGCAACCCAAGAGTTAAAGGGGACATGAAACGATTAGTCATGTAAAGACGATTTTCTTGTAAAGATAAATAGTAGACAAGAGAAATGAGAAAGGGCTTTTCTGGTGTAATAGAAGCTAGTAACATTCTGTATGAAAATTATTTTTTTGCTAATGAGAAGGAACTATTTTGCTGGGTAAAAGCTTACATGGAGTTTGCATGGAATGTCATGAATCAAGGTTTAGAATGATTTCTTCCTGCGTTCATCTTTATGCTGTGAGTTATTTCTTACTTTGTTGGATTATTCTAATGGCATGAATGATTTTACTGGTTTGTTTACAAAATGCAAATGTCTGTGTAGTAAAGGGTAATAAATGAAACTCATATTTATCAAAACTATTTTTGTGTATCATTTCTGCTGCGATTGTAAGTGATTTATCTCAATAGCTACCTATTGAATTTGTAAAATCAACCTTAGATATTACTCCTCTTTTGTAAAACTCACTCCTTGCAAGGATAGATTAGTTAAGTTAGGATAAGGTTAGTTGATTGATAAGGTAGAAGTGGTAAGATGAGAGGTAAGAACCTGCGCATCACTTGTTTCCACTTTGCAAACCCATTGCAATATTCTTTCCATCCAAAGCCCAAGTTAGGCTTGTGAAAAAACCATCGAAATCATTGTTCAAGTTGAAGTGGTGGAGAGAGACTGGTGTTTCCTTCTACAAGTTGATCTTATGGTTTGTAATTTTTGACTAGATCGAATGAAACTGGTCCTGATTCAGATCCAGCTTCCTTTGCGAAGCAAGGGTGGGATTTTCTCTCGTATGATGTTTCTAATCAGTCCGGAATTAATACCGCGTCATCTTTGAAGAAAGAAATTTTTTTGTTATTGGAAGAAAATAATCCTGACTGTGAAAACTTCGTCTGTATTGCATTACATGAATATTGAAAAGAAGTGGACAAATGTAGTCCATGAAAATATTCTTTTCTACCTTAGAAGAACATTTCTCAATCATATTGAAAAATATGTGACCAAATATTCCTTCAAACCACTCAAATCATGTCCTTCTATAGCAATGATGCAGAAAGCGATTAAGAGCTTCGAAAGTTCAAAATAAGTTCAACAAGAACAGATCAAATACTTTTTTTTCAATGAGAAATTTTTTTCTATTGACGTAACAAGATGTGTTGTTGCGCCTCTGCATTTGCAATATTGAAAAGTTGACGAGGAGGTCGTGGAAAAGATGGTTTGATCTCTTCTCTCAACATTTACAACAACATTGAGAGATGCTATTCTATTGCCTTTCGATAAGGAAACCACATTAGGATTTATTCCTAGATGAAGACGAAATTAATTTTCCTTCAATAAATTTTTATATATTAGATGGGCAGCATACTATTTCTACGCAGGAAAAAAATAAATTGAAACTGATAAATTTCAATAGGTCCAATCAACGTATCAGCATCGAACAACTCGTATTCTACATAAAGATGTTCCTCAACACATTATCAACAAATTATGCAAAGAACAAAATTTAGCAAACAAGGAATTTGCAGAAACTCTATTCATTTCTCAAGTTGTAAAAGCAAGAGAGAAATGGATATCCTATTGTAGACCATCCCTCCTGGGAAAGGGAAACGCTTCCAGTGATGCTTGGAAGGTATAGATTTTTTCTTCTTATATATCAAAGTCTTTAGATTGTTCCATGTGTTATGAAATTAGCAAATTAAATATTATTTTCAATTTTGTATGTTTGTAGTCTTTCCAAGGTGAATGTATGGATATCTTTCTTGATCAAACAAAGGAAAACCTTAAAGACAAGCTAACTCTTGTTTTGACATTGGATCGACTGTGGAGAAAATGGATGTTTGTATTCGAGCTTTACAAAAGAGGTTCCTTTCCATGCTCACACAATAGCATCACTCAGGTTGATTTTGTTCAAAATAAAATAAATAATCATGGATCTAATTTTTTTAGATCATTGCGTGATCTTAATGAAGATGTATTGACTATTGTGGTAGACAATATAATCAATGGATCAGTTGGTTGAGCACATTAGTCGACAAAAATGTCTGCACAGAGACTTTATATCAATATTGCAAGCGAATCAAGGACGAGAGGTCAACCATGCATTCAATCTTTGAATATTTCAAAGTTCATTATGTTTAACTTTTCAATCATAGATTATCACTGACCCTAATGTCATTGAAATCTATAAAATTGCACCAAATCATCTCCAGGAACTGTGCAGTATTTTATGCTCCGGAAAGCAAGCAAAATCTATGGGTAAAAAGAGAAAGAAAGAATTTGAAGAGGATAATGGTACCAAATTACCAAATGATGCTGAGAAAATATTGAATATATATATATATATATATAAAGAGGGGATGGGTATGTCCATTGGTGTCATCAAAGATAGTTCACACTTTGATTTTCAATGTTGTTATCCTGCATATTTTGTCAACAAACTAAGATCCATTGCATTTTTTGGTGTGACAATTAGTTGTGAATTTGTTGTTGTTGATATGTGTAATTGTGATAGTCCCTAGATAGAAGAAGATATGGTTGCATTGTTTTACTAAGAATCAAATGAAGCATCATGTACTTGTATTTTTTTAGCTGATATGGAAAACTCTTGTATGATTTCTAAATCTTTCACACTTTTCAGCAAGAAATAAAAAAAAAGGTAACGCGGAATCCTACCAAGGGAGTTTATAGATATTTTTACAAGGACTTTTTTATAGGATTATCTATTATACAGTGTTGGAGAATTGGAAAGGATGAGGATAATTTCTCTACTTTTAAAATGGATATGGATTGGAAGGATGAGGGCCTACCAATGATTGATTTACCTTTACCCAAGGTTAACAATGATAGTTCGAGAAGCCACTTTCTTGTAAAAGAAAGGACACAGGAATTCTGGGATCACATAGTTTCCAGACTGGTCTCTTCTCGAGGTACAGTTCTTTCATTGTATGCAGGAAGTAGAGCTCTTTGTTCGTTGATCAGGTTGCCAGATAGAATTGTTATTTCTATTGTTGAGAGAATACAACAAGAGTTGTTTATGAACAGTTTCTATCAAGAATTGGTTATAAAGCAAGGTATTTGTATTAACATTTTCAAATGTCTTGTTTCATTGTATTTTACTTTTCTCAGTTGGTTATGTTCAATAAATTCTTGAAATTCCTATTCTACTACAACATCAAATAAATATCACACTAAGGTATCGTCCAATAAAATTATATTATCTGATGACAACATTGAATGTGATGGAGAATCCATAAAGAACTACCAAAATGGAGAACAAGATGGACAAGAAGGTAAAAATTTATTTTTCAAATATCCTAGTTAAATTAACTAAATTATGAACGGGGATAGTGACCTTGAATACTTGTAAAAAGTTATATAAAATGTATACCTGCAAATTTCCTGGTCAAGATGATTGGATTTCTAATCAACATGTGGATCATCTACAACCAAATTTGGGATCGACGTTTTCCGTGGATACTAGCCAAAAATCCACATTGGATAATAATGAACCAGGTGAGAGCTTGGATAATAATGAAACAGGAGAGGGCTTGGTGTCAAAAAGAGATATCTCCAACAATGTTACTCACGCCTTAAATTATGGCCTAACATTGATAGGTACAAGACAAATATTATTTTCTACTTAAATTGATAAAATGTTATTGATATTAGAAATGGAAGGTTTTCTATTTCGCAAGAAAGTCACAGAAAATGACTCCAAAAGGTAAAAAAGGGTAATAAAAAAAATATTGTTGGAGGGAAAAAAGTAAAAAAGGGGGAAGAAAGTCTTTAGGAGTCACGAACATATGCCATACAATTTTTGGGATTATGTCTTTCCAAATTCAATGTTGGGATTTGTTCATCTAAATGTGGGGTCAATGAGGGGAAGTCACTATTTACAAAATTTTTTAGGGAAGGTAGTGCAGAAAAAACATATGGGGAACAAATTTTATTTTTATGGTTTCAAGAGAGATGTACCAACGATAAAGAAGGAAATACACAAAAAAATATGGAGAGTGTGTGGGAGGAGTTCCCAATGAAATATTCGCAAATTAATACATCAATCATTGTTTTGGATGGTGATGATGTGAAAGCACATCCATGTGAAAACTGTATTTTGAGTAATCCCTTGATTGCATCATCCGCTAGGACAGATAGTGAATTGGTACATCGACTTTGGCAGGTTTTTAGTAAAACGAATGAATCAACTGATATCAAAACCTTCAATGCCTTATTCTAGTTGAGTGACAGCCATCAAATGTAACCTATCATTGCCTCTTTCAAGAGCAGGAAACACTAGATGTAACCTTTGGAGATTTTAAATCATTCAATGTGTTTTCTGTTTTTTTCGGTGATGTTGCAATTTTTGTTTGAATCTAACATATTATTAGTTCAGTGTGATGCTTTTATTAAATCATTTGAATCTATGAAATTTTGGGTGATTTTTGTATTAATCTTTGGAAATCAAAATCTTGATTTACATTTGCATGTTTGTGATCATTAACTTCATGAACGAAGTGTTGTTTTTGTGGTTATATATATAGTCATGGTTTTTGTATGCAGTCCGGATATCACCGCAAAAGAAACTATTGGTCCTGGGAGTAGAGGGATTGCTCTTTGGAGTTCGGATGTTATCCAACATTGAATATTTTTCCCAAAAAACTCATTTTGTCCATATATGCTATCATTATTATGCATGGATGTCCATCCCTGATATTATCAATGTTGCCAGAGAACATTTTGACGTTGCTCTATGGTTTTCCATGCTCAACAACATGGAAATTGAAAAATTCCTTCGTATATTTGAATGGTTGAAGAATGAATACTTTGTATTTATTTGGGGTCAAGAGCAATGTAAACATAGTACTATTTATAATTACTCAATGTCTACATATTATAACGTTGGTGAAGTACTGCACATATACAAAAATTCGTTCAAGGATGTACTTATCCAATATGGAGATATATATATATATAAACATACATGTTGTTTATAGATGAAGGGAAATATCATTCAACAGATAATAGCAAGGAAAACTGCTTGAAAATTCCAACTAGTAGGACATTTGATGGTTCACAAGAGAGAGAAATAACTATAAAAACAATGTTGTGTTCTCTGTTGAATTATCTCAGGCCTCATTAAAAAATGGGGCGTTGGTTAAAGACATTCAACTTCAAATGAACGTCATATTATACAGACACCAATTCATTTAGTGATTTGTATATTTTTGACAACTTCTGCATTTAATTGATGTAAATTTTATTGGACAATTCTCATATTATTTATGGGCATCGTATCATGTATCTGGTGATGTGTTTCAAAAATTGCAAAACATGAAAGCAATGTAGTTGGAAACATTGAAACATAATATTTTATTGACTGGTTTGTTTGTGTGTTTTTTCTGTTTGCAGATACTAGAAGATTTGTTACTAGTAAACCATTCATTATTTTCGATTTCAATGGATTTTTGTTACACTCAGTTCATAAAAAAAAGATATTTGGATTGCCACGAACACCGCATATCAAATCAACCACAAAGTATTATTTTACACGTTTAGGATTTAGGGAATTTTTTGAAAAATGCTTTAGTATATTTGAAGTTTGGGTGTGGGAATTTTAGCAACAAAAAAATGTTGACGAGTTTTTGCCAACATTATTACAAAGAATGGGATTGAAAAGGGAACAATTTAGAGTAATTTTAACACACGAATATTGTTCTTGCATAGCGAGAGAGGGTTATCAGGGTGATGAAAATCCTTATGTATTTCTGAAGCCTTTAAACAAAGTTTGGGACATTTTGATCCATGGTTGGGATGCTACGAATACAAATATTGTAGATGACTCGAAAGAAAAACATGTTTGTAATAAGGAAGGGAACTGTATTATAACAAAAACATATACTTGCCAAGATGTCAATGACACATTCTGGTTAGATTGATTATGTCCTTGCTTGCTGCACCTGAATGGCATGAGTGATGTGAGGCTAATTGTGAATAAAATGAAATTATTTTGTTAAATAATACACTTGAATATTTGTTTGTACTAGTATGTTCAATTTCACTGTGATTTTAATACTTGTAAAATGTCAAATTTGGTTTTTGAAAATGCAAAATCAGAGCTTGAAAGTGCCAAAATTTGTTTTCAAAATTGCAAATTTAAGTATTGAAAGTGTCAAAAGTAGCCTTCCAAAAGGGAAAAATCAAGTTCTAAAAGTGCCATTATCATATTTCTCATATTGGAAAAGCACAAAAGCCAATTTCAAAGTGGTGATATCGAAAGCGTGAAGGCATGCGTATTTGACAGAGACAATTGAAGTTGTGGCTTGATTTTATTTTCGGTGTTGTCGGTTCGGCTCACTTCTGGATGAGTTTCCAAATGATTGTGGCATCCTCTATGGTTGTAACAAGTCTTCTCATGGGTATTAGGCTACTCTGATTTAGGGGTGCCACCCATACATGTTCTTATCTCTTGTACTTAGTTGATTTGTTGTATGCACATGTAGCTGGAAAATTGATTAAGTGTAGAAGTTCAGGAGGTAGGAGTAGGTAATTCCGCAGGTTAGGCGTAGTAAGCCGAAGTGATTCCGATATGGCCATGCCCTCGGTTAGATTCCGGGAAGTGTCACACGACTTGATGGAAAGAGAAAAATTGAGCTTGTCCGTTAGGTCCGTGATAGGTGGTATCAGGGCGTAGAATGCGGGTGTTTAACCACTCTTCTTGTGAAGAGATGGTATCAGAGCACATAATGAAGACGCTTCACTACTCTTCTTGCGAAGAGATGGTATCAGAGCTCAGAACATAGGCTCCTTAACACTTTTCTTATGAACATATCAGAGTCGTTTCGATGCAGAGGTTGATGCAGACCTGTTAAGTTTTAAACCAAATAGACTAGCAAGATCACTGAAAGAAACATAATCACAAGATAGACACAGAATTTACCCTGGGAAACCCTCATGGGGTAGAAAACCCAGCAAAGCTTTCCTTAATAAGATGATCAACCAAAATACAAGATGTGCTCCTAGACTTGTCCTTCTTCTCTACCTCACATGCAGACCTCCCAGACACAAGTGCGCTACTTTATGAGTTGTGGAAGTGTGTCAAGTGAGGAGCTCTCCTCCTCTACTTATACTAGTTCCCGACTGACCAAAATCCCTAATGGGGACGACCTCTCCTAGAGAAGTCTAATAACCTCTAAATAATAAACTCAGGGACGAACCCCACATGGTGGGTCTAATAACCCTGGTTACCACAAACCATTGGAGGAATAAACATCTCCGGATACATAATATAATAACCTCGGAGGGATGAACCATCTCCGGAATAATAAATTACAAAATATAATATTCTTAGAAGTTACAATATTCAACACTCCCCCTTAACGAGAAGGATATTATAACAACGTCTACAGAAGCAAGGAGTCATCGACTTCATCATAGTACATCTATATATCATTGGAAGCTTTCTTCAATACATCATCATCAGTAACTCAACTAGTTACTGGAACATCAACATCATCGTCATCTCACGATCATTAGCATCATCATCACACGATCATCAGCATCATCATCCTCTCACGATCATTAGCATCGTCATCTCATGATCATCAGCATCATCATCACACGATCATCAACATCGTCATCACACGATCATCAACATCGTCATCATACGATCATCAACATCGTCATCACACGATCATCAACATCGTCATCACATGATCATCAGCATCGTCATCTCACGATCATCAGCATCGTCATCATGCAATCATTAGCATCGTCATCATCATCAACATCTATACCCTACAGTACACACGATCATATTATGAGATGATCAATCCTTCTCTCTTTAGGACATAGGTCCATGGATGATGCAATCCTGTCATGTACCTTTTGAACCGAGGTTCAGGGATGATCTAGTCCTATCATGTACCTTTTGAACCGAGGTCTAGGGACGATCCAGTCCTATCATGTACCTTTTGAACCGAGGTCCAGGGATGATCCAGTCCTATCATGTACCTTTTGAACCGAGGTCTAGGGATGATCCAGTCCTATCATTCAATTCTCGCAGACCTCTTGTCTACGGCTCAATTCAAGGGATCGAAGTCCGAGGACGATCCAATCCCCATTCTCGGAGACATCATGTCTACGGCTCAAATCAAGGGACTGAAGTCCAGGGATGATCCAATCCCCATTCTTGGAGACATCATGTCTACGGCTCAATTCAAGGGACTGAAGTCCTGGGACGATCCAATCCCCATTCTCAGAGGCATCATTTCTATGGCTCAATTCAAGGGACCGAAGTCTGGGGATGATCCAATCCCCATTCTCTGAGACATCATGTCTACGGCTCAATTCAAGGGACCGAAGTCCGGGGATGATCCAATCCCCATTCTCGGAGACATCATGTCTACGGCTCAATTCAAGGGACCGAAGTCCAGGGATGATCCAATCCCCACCGTACATTTAGGACTATATCCAAGGATGAATTAATCCTCAACTGTACATTTAGGAACATGTCCAATGATGACTTAATCCTCAACCGTACATTTAGGACCATGTCCAAGGATGACTTAATTGTCAACCGTACATTTAGGACCATGTCCAAGGATGACTTAATCCTCAACCATACATTTAAGACCATGTCCAAGGATGACTTAATCCTCAACCGTACATTTAGGACCATGTCCAAGGATGACTTAATCCTATCATGTCCACTAAGGACTTCATTCTCGAAGACATATGTCTACGGCTCTCTTTATGACTGTAGTCCAAGGATGATCCAATCCTCTCATGTCCACTAAGGACTTCATTCTCAAAGACATACGTCTATGGCTCTCTTTAGGAATGAAGTCCAAGTATGATCCAATCCTCTCATGTCCACTAAGGACTTCATTCTCGAAGACATACGTCTATGGCTCTCTTTAGGACTGAAGTCCAAGGATGATCCAATCCTCTCATCAATACAGGTACAAGTATCCTTATCCATACAAGTACATATATGTGCATATATCATCAATACAAGTATTCTCATCAATACATCAATATGTAATAATACAAGTATCATCATCAAAGCATGTATCCTCATCAACACATCAAAGCACATATATCATCAAAGCATGTATCCTCACCAATACATATATCATCAAAACATGTATCCTCATCAATACATATATCATCAAAGTAAAAGAAAAGTAGTATAAGTATTCTAAGTGTAAGAAACCTAAATCTAAATAAGCATAAATATCTAAGAGTGGTAAACAGGTATCCTCATCATCAGTGACGATACTACTCCCCATTTCAAGGAGGGTCCTTTTGAACTACACCAAGCTTGTCTCGGAAGTATTCAAATTTCATACGAGACAGAGGTTTGGTTAATATATCAGCAATTTGTTCCTCAGTACTCACATGCTCGAGTTTGATAGCTCCTCTCTGCACCATGTCTCGTATATAAAATTATCAGATCTCTATGTGTTTTGACTTATCGTGGAATATAGGATTTTCTGTCATTTTGATACAACTTTGATTGTCACACATGATCACAGTAGGATCCATCTCTAAGTCAAACAGTCCAGATAATAATTTCCGAAGCCACACTGCTTCACAGCTAGCAGAGTAGGAAGCTATGTATTCTGCTTCAGCAGTATTGAGAGCCACACTAGATTGTTTCTTGCTGAACCATGAGATCATGGCAGATCCAAGGCCATAACATCCACCTGATGTACTCTTTCTGTCTGAGACACTTCCTTGATTTAGAAATATTCCTTTTGGTTCTTGCCATACTTCTAGACCTAAGAAGTAGTGCATTAATCCGAGATCTTTCATCTCGAATTTTGAAGAAATCTTCTTCTTGCATTCAAAAATTTGTTTCTCATTTCTCGTTAGAAATAGATCATCTACATATAACAACAGTATAATTGGTTCATCATCCATCACCTTGAGATAAATATTAGGGTCAGCTTTACTCTTGGTAAAGCCCATGCTTGTTAAGAAACTGTCAATCCTTCTGTACCAAGCTCTGGGAGCTTGCTTCAATCCATATAATGCCTTTTTCAGTTTGCATACATGATTTCTCTCGTCTTTAACCTCAAACCCTTGTGGTTTCTCTAGGTACACTTCTTCTTCAATTACACCATTCAGAAAAGCTGTCTTAACATCCATTTGGTGTAATTTCCACTTCATCATAGATGCAAGTGCCATGATAGTTCTAATTGAAGTATACCTAGCAACTGGTGCAAATGTTTCTTCATAGTCAATTCCCTCTTTCTGAGAGAATCCTCTGGCTACAAATCTTTCCTTGTATTTTTCAATGCTACCATCTGCAGCATGTTTTATCTTGAAAATCCATTTGGAAGAAACCACACTTTTATCTTTTGGTTTGGGAACTATATCCCAAACATCATTTTTCATTATTGATTGATATTATTCTATCATTGCTTCTCCCATTCTTTCTTCTGAGCTACATCTTCATAGTTAGTAGGTTGTTGATCCACAACATCACACATCAAGGCCACATAGTTGGATACTAGCTTTGGTTTCTTTCTTTCTCTAGTGGAGCCTTCAGGAGCTCCATATCTTTCAGCTCCTTGAATAATGTCTCTAGCCCATGCTGGCCTTCTTTTCCTAGATAGGTTTGTAATAGGGGGTTCTTGTGGTTCCAACATGTCATGGTCCTCTGGTGTATCATCTTCAGCAATGGACACAGCTTCTGTGATTCTAGGAGGTGTATCTTCTTCATAGATTTCTTCAAGTTGGAACCTCCTGGATTTCTTGAGAGCTGCTTCTTCATCAAATGTTACATATCTACTTATTTCCATATGGTGAAAACCTGGTATGTAAATTCTGAAGGCTTTGGATGATTCACAATATCCAACAAATATTCCCTTCTTACCAGAAGGATCCAACTTGGTTCTCTTTTCTTTTGGAATGTGAATGTACACAGGACAACCAAATATTTTGAGATGACTTACCTCAAGCTTCTTTCCTGTGAACACTTCTTCTGGAGTTTTGAATTCAAGAGCACTATGGGATAGTCTATTTTGCACATAGACTATTGTCCTAGCTACTTCATCCCATAGATACATGGGTAGATCTTGGTCATGTATCATAGTCTTTATAGATTCCATGATGGCTCTATTCTTTCTTTCAGCAACCCCATTTTGTTGGGGATTGTAGGGAGTGGTTAGTTCCCTCTTGATTCCAGCTTCCTTACAAAAGTCTTCAAAGTCCTTTGAAGTATATTCTCCGCCATTATCTATTCTGAGAATCTTGATTTTATTTTCTGAGAGATTTTCTATTAAGGCCTTGAACTCTATGAATTTTCCAAAGACTTCATTCTTACCTTTCAGAAAGTATATCCAAGTCTTCCTTGAATAGTCATCAATGAATGAGAGATAGTGTTCAAAACCACTTAGGGAAGTGTGGGCATTGGTCCACATACATGTGAGTGTATTAGCTCCAAAATGTTCTTAGTCTTTATTTCACTCTTTGGAAAAGGGTTCTTGACATTCTTCCCTTTTTCACATCCTTTACATGAGCCATTATGATCAACCTTCAAATCTGGTAATCCTATGACCACCTTGCTTACATAGGGTATAGCTTTGTAGTTAATGTGAGCTAATATTCTATGCCATAGCTCACTGGGGCTAGAGGTTTCATGAGCAAGGGAAACTTCTGGATGTCCCTTGAGCTTATAGAGACCTCCTTCCTCTTCACCAATGAAAACTGCATCTTCAATTGATTTTCCTTTGGGCCACATAAGTACTTGTCCATCTATGAAAGCAACTCTAAAACCTTTCTTATCTAGTGCTAAGATAGAGAGTAGGTTTTTCTTCAAAATTGGTACATATAAAATTTATTTCATCTTCAAGGGTGTTCCAGAATCAAGCTTGTAGCTTGCTTCACCAATTCCCTTGATGGGATATTGGTAATCATCTTAGAGATACCGTTTGAGGAGAAGACTTTTCGTCAAGTTTTGAGAGAGTTTTCTTTTGACCTGTCATATGCTTTGAAGCACCACTATCAATGAGCCATGTATCTTCTCCAGGAGATACAGATCCAGAGAGTGCGGAGAATAGGACATATTCTTCTGGATCTTCTTTCTTTACTTTAGATCTTTTCCTTCGAGGCCTTTCCTCTTCCTCTTCTTCTTCTTCTTCTTCTTCTTCACTATCATCTTCTGCCATATGTGCATGGTGTCTTTTGTGGACAAACTTCTTCTTCTTTTGTGAAGGACAAAATCTGGAAATGTGTCATAGTTTAAGACAATTGAAACACTGGACTGTGGAGAGGTCTCTTTCTGGATTGGGTCCTCTTCCCCTTTTAAATCTAGAGAAGGGTTAAGATCCTTTGTGGTCAACCTTCTTGAAGTGACCCTTTCTTCTTCTCTTGGTGTGAGTAGAAAAGGCTTGATCATCCTCCTTTAGAAGGGCTTCTCTGTTGGCTACCCTAGCCTCTTCTTGAACACAATCCTCCCATACTACATGAAACTTCATACTTTCTTTTTTGGCACACATAGTTTGTATAAATGACTCCCAAGGTCTAGTGAGACCATTTAGAGCAGTCATCACAAGTTCATCTTCATCAAGAGTATCACCAATGGCATCTAGTTGCTCCTTGATTTGGGAGACCCTTTAGAAGTAGTATTGAATGGATTCTCCTTTGTGCATCTTGGTACTCTTCAACTGAGTTCTTAGGTTCATCTTCCTATTGATGTTCTTTCCTTCATACATTCTTCCTAGGGCATCATACATTTCCTTTGGAGTCTTCTTAGAATCCACTTGGGGAATCAAGTGGTCTTTAATAGAATCAGCTATGATTCTCTTTGCCCTAATCAAATCCTTCCTATGCTTCTCTTTGGATTCATCTCCTTCAGGTTCTGCAACTTCATCCTTGATATAATGAGCAAGATCATTCTCTTCAAGAATGAGACCAATTATGTATTTCCAGGCCCATAAATTTTCTATACCTTCTAGCTTGTCTTCAAGCTTAGTGCTTGGATCCATCTCCTCTTGGGGGAGTCCAAGAGATAAGAGATCGAATAGTACTTACCCGGAAACTTTAACTTTTTACTTTTCCGGATCTGCAACAAAATTTATGGTTTATCGCACTTTTGGTAAAACTAGGGTTTGACTTTCCCAGAGTTCTACCCAACCAAAAACCTCGAACCAAGGCTTAAAAATCTTTAGAAGGGCTATTCAGTCATGCAACCAGAATCCAAAAATACTCACTTTTGCAGAAACCCTAAATTTGGGAGAGAGAGAGAAATATAATTTCATCTTGTGAAAGATGTTCTATTCAGGCTAGCTCTGATTCCATGTTAAGTTTTAAACCAAATAGACTAGCAAGATCACTAAAAGAAACATAATCACAAGATAGACACAGAATTTACCCTGGGAAACCCTCATGGGGTAGAAAACCCAGCAAAGCTTTCCTCAATAAGATGATCAACCAAAATACAAGATGTGCTCCAAGACTTGTCCTTCTTCTCTACCTCACATGCAGACCTCCCAGACACAAGTGCGCTACTTTCTGAGTTGTGGAAGTGTGTCAAATGAGGAGCTCTCCTCCTCTACTTATACTAGTTCCCGACTGACCAAAATCCCTAGTGGGGCCGACCTCTCCTAGAGAAGTCTAATAACCCCTAAATAAAAAACTCAGGGCCGACCCCCACATGGTGGGTCTAATAACCCTGGTTACCACAAACCATCGGAGGAATAAACATCTCCAGATACATAATATAATAACCTTGGAGGGATGAACCATCTCTGAAATAATAAAGTACAAAATATAATATTCTTAGAAGTTACAATATTCAACAAGACTAGAGCATCAACTTGGTGGAAGTTGGTCTCTTCACCATTCTTTTGACAAAGGGATGGTATATGACGACGGTGGTTACTGCGGTTGTGAATTTTGGTTGGGAGTTCATGGAGGAGTGCCTAGCTAGAAGTGCCACAACGTCTCGATGATGGAAGCCAGGAGAAAGGAAGTGTTTCTACAGGGATCAATTTAGATGCACATTGAAGAATTCTGAAGTTACCAGGACTTGCGTGGAAGGCTAGAGTCTCTAGTGCACAGAATTTCTAGGCAGACGGAGGAGCACCACATAAGCAATTCATTTGGTTACAGGAGGTGCACAATAGCGATGCGACATGAATAAGACACTAAGACTTTCGAAGTTGCAGGAGTAGCTCCAAGTTGTTTCGAATGGATTAGGTTAACCAAACAACGGAAGGATCAGGCAGGCCGAGGAATCCCAAAGCATTGCAAACTTCCAACAATTTGATGGGCACATTGATGAAAAGAAGAGGTTACGAAGGCTTGATAAAGTGACAATTTTGGAAAAGGAGGTGTCATGTAGACCTACGGGAAAGCACACCTTAAATGTGTTGTAGCAGATGGAGAAGTGTCAGGACTAGGAAGCCTTGAAGACGGGTGCCTAAAAGGGCTCATCTGAAGTATGGCATACTTGGTTGGAGTGTGCCCGCCAATAGAAAAATAATGGAAGATTCGTTTCTTTGTGATGTGTACATGTTTGTTGATGCACTGGTAAGATCGGAGGTGTAGAGGCACCTATAATCAACGCAGGTGTGAGTAAACAATGACTACAGAAATCCAAGGAACGCAGACCATCAGGATGCTGGTTTGAAGCGTAGCATACTTGGGTGGGAGTGTGCTGGGTGTGTGGAATGTTGATGGCAAGATGAAAAACATTTCAGCAAAATTGGTTAATTGAAGTGACGTGCCCAAAAAAATCCAAAGGCGCGAGGTGGTGTAGATGGAGGAAGCTCGTTGTAGAACCAAACTGGTTGCGAGTGTTGCAGAATAACTTGTTGAGGGTTGCTGAAGCATCATGCCTTTGAAGCAGCTAGGAGGTGAGTGTGTGACAGAGCAACATGAGTCGTTTGAGGATGAATTGTGAGAGTTGTGAGGTAGGAATATTTCCACCATTGTGTGGGGAATCATGTCTTGGTAATATGAACAACATCGTAGCAAGTGACCATGAATTATCTTAGTTGCAAAGAGGTATGGCATGGGAAAAATTCTCTGGAAAAAGGAAGAGATACAACAAACTGTTCATCAAATCCTAATGACGCGGCAAACTTGTGGAAGGAGCTGCGGACGACATAAGTTAGAAACACTCTTGTCTTTGTTTGAGGCAAGAAGGGTTTCCTTGTCTTCTCAAATATGTGCGTTTCGGCGGAAAACGTGAGGAAATGAGATCGGTTGTGGAAGAAATGTGGTCAAGTATCGAAACATAAGTATGGATGGAGGTCACAAAACTTGGTTGATGGGGAGCCGAGTCAAGTGCCTTAGACAGTTTTGAGGTGGAGTGTTAGCTTTACCTTACGTTCTATAGGGTTGTGGAGAATACCGAAGTGCGGAAGAGGTTGTCTAGTTGCATTTGCGGTTCATCTCCTGAAGGGGCACAATGGTTGGGAGTCATGACCCAACTAGTTCAGTCATGGGGACTAATATGGATGAAAGCAAGACGAGGTGGCAGCATATCAAAGCTAAAGTAGGTGGATGATATGACAGCTATAACGAGTTGCAGTTTTCCCGACTTCTAACAAGAAGGATCGACCGCCCCTTTGGTTAGTAGATATTTGTGAACACCAATATCAAACAATTCACCTATATCTAGAATGGTGAACACAAGAAGGGTCGACTCACCCTTCTTGCAGTCTCGAACTATTATGAAAATAATACTGGGCAGAAGAAGGGTCGGTCGCCCCTTCATTTATGAGGGAATTGTACAAATATTCAACCTACGAAGGATAGGCCATCAATTCATGTATATCCAAAATGGTGAACACTGGAAAAATACTGAGCACAAGAAGGGTCAGCCTACCCTTCATTTAAGAGATAAATGTAAAAATATTTAATCTACGAAGGCTGATACAAAAATTACGACTTCCAACTTTCGTAGTAAATGGTAGTGATTGGGACATTGGCTGTTATAATAGATAAACAATATTTATCCCGACTTTCGACTTCCGACAAGAAGGATCGGCTGCCCCTTCGTTTAGTAGATAATTGTGAACACCAATATCGAGTCTATAACTATTATGAAAATAATACTGGGCAGAAAAAGGGTCATCCTCCCCTTCATTCATTTATCTCGGGCCTTATTCAAAAATGGGGCGTTGGTTAAAGACATTCAACTTCAAATGACCCTCATATTATACAGACAACAATTCATTTAGTGACTTTTATATTTTTGACAACTTCTACATTTAATTGATGTAAATTTTATTGGACAATTCTCATATTATTTATGGACAGAGTATCATGTATCTAGTGATGTGTTTCAAAAATTGTTTCAAAAATTGCAGAACATGAAAGGAATATACTTAGAAACATTGAAACATAATATTTTATTGACTGGGTTGTGTGTGCATTTTTTTTTTGTAGATACTTGAAGATCTGTTACTAGAAAACCATTGATAATTTTTTATTTCAATGGAGTTTTGTTACATGTAGTTCATAAAAAAAAGAAATTTAGATTACCACGAACACCAGATATTGAATCAACCACAAAGTATTATTTTATATGTCCAGGATTTAGGGAATTTTTTGAAAAATGATTTAGTATATTTGAAGTTGGGGTATGGACATCTGCACAACAAAAAACGTTGATGAGTTTTTTCCAACATTATTACAAAGAACGAGATTGCAAAGGGAACAACTTAGAGTAATTTTAACACAAGAATATTGTTCTTGCATGGCCAGAGAGGGTTATCAAGGTGATGGAAATCCTTATGTATTTCTCAAGCCTTTAAACAAAGTTTGGACATTTTGATCCATGGTTGGGATGCTACAAATACAGTGATTGTACATTATTCGAAAGAAAAACATGTTTGTAACGAGGGAGGGAACTGTATTATAACAAAAACGTATACTTTCCAAGATGTCAATGACACATTCTTGTTAGATCAATTATGGCCTTGCTTGCTACACCTGAATGGCGTGAGTGATGTGAGGCCAATTGTGAGTAAAATGAAAGTATTTTGTTAAATAATACACTTGAATGTTTGTTTGTACTAGTATGTTCAATTTCACTGTGATTATCATACTTGTAAAGTGTTGAGTTTGGTTTTCAAAAATGAAAAATCAAAGTTTGAAAGTGATAAAATATGTTTTCAAAATTTCAAATTAAGTATTGGAAGTATTAAAAGTAGCCTTCCAAAAGGGAAAAATCAGGTTCTAAAAGTGCCATTATGATATTTATCATATCAGAAAAGCGCAAAAACCAATTTCAAAAGTGACGATATCAAAAGCAAAAGTATGCTTTTGGAACCTGGTATTGGCACTTTTGGAACCGGTTTTGGCACTTTTGGAACCGGTTTTGGCACTTTTGGAACCGGAATTGGCACTTTTGGAACCGGTTTTGGCACTTTTGGAACCGGTTTTGGCACTTTTGGAACCGGAATTGGCACTTTTGGAACCGGTTTTGGCACTTTTGGAACCTGGATTTGGCACTTTTGGAATCAGATTTGGCACTTTTCAAACATGATTTGGCACTTTTGGAACCAGTTCGGCACTTTTGGGACCTAGATTTGGTACTTTTGGAACCAGATTTTGCTTGATTTTGGGGTTTACAAAGGTTGTTTTTGACTCGTCTTCAAAGTGAATTAGACTAGAATATGTCCAAGTTTAATGAAATAGGCGTTCAAGCTATGAAACGCATGAAGACGAATGTTCAAATTTGCTACTAATCAAACACACATGCATTAAAACAAAACCAATAGGATTTTATTTCATCAAACTTGCTCAATAGGAACTTCAATTAAAATTTAAAAAATTATAAAAATTAAATTACAGGGTCTCAAAAGAATTTTTACTTATTTAAATACGCAAATGGGTTTAAAATACAACAAAAAATTAATTTACAACCTCAAAATTCTTTTGACCGATTTAAATATGCAAACGGTTTCAAATGTTGATGTATATGTAACTTCGGAATGTATTTCACATATATGTATATTGTATTCCTATAGAGATGTTATTATTCCTCTATACGGAAGTGTCGTCATTTATATTGTAAGTGTCGTAACTTATACTTGATGGGTTATTAGACCACCTTGTTTGGGGTCGGCCCTGTATAAGTCATGTGGGTCAAAGGGTTATTAGACCACCCTATTGGGGGTCGGCCCAGTCAGCATTATGTTATGTGGTTAAGTTCGAGCCTACATGAGTTAGGTAAAAAGGAAAGTCAAGTCAAGTATAAATAGAGTGCGGGAGGCACTCTATTTGCTCACTCACTTCTCACACATGCACTCAAGGAGGAGTGGCGCACTTATGGAGGAGGAGGATATGCTGCTAGGTTGTGTCTATCTCTTATGGTTGGTTGTATCATTGCTCTATCTATCTCTGAGGAAGTTATTGGGGTTTTTCACCTTTATGGTTTTCCCCAAGTAAATCTTTGTGTCTCTTGTGTGCTTGCATTATTGTCTCCATGATTGATATGTTGTAGATATGTTGTACATGTTGTTCTCTTAGTTAAGATCCTAGATCAGATTGAAGTAAATTCTGAAAATTTAACATCAAAATACAACAAGAGCCACTTAGCATCGAAGTCCCTGCTATACATCTACCAACCTGATATGAGTCTCTTAATAAGTGGCAATATTAATTGCTCTAGATGCTAAACTATTCTTGATTATCAATGCTCAACAATGATGGATATATGTTTATTGTAAGAATAAGTATGAAAAAGGAAAATGAACCACCAAAAATTGTATACACTTGAGTTCCAAACAAAGAAACTAAAACATGTTGAGGTCACCAACTAATAGTAACATTTGTATTACTCATACCTTATAAAAAATCATAACAACCCAACATTGTTGTTCAGGAAATCTACCTTATAGTGATGAAAGGGACACTATCAACTTAGGGGGAGATAGGTAAACACAATGATTACGCTACAGAAACATCTATAAATGGAAATAGATCAAAGATCTTGAAGACATACCTTATTACTGACGTTTGATCCTGGCTTTGCTCGATTTCACGCTCAATCTTCAACTTGATCTTCCACTTCAATAGACCTGCAACATAAAGATACCTTCCTCAGCGTATCTTGGCTGATATAAAGATGATAAAATTGAAATGTGATTCAAACATCAAGAACAATCAAGCATTTAACCAAATAAATAGACAATCCATTAGGCATTATATTTGGGACAGGAAGGAATGTTTCAACCTTTATTTTCAAAAGCATCTAATGATTACAAGTTATACCTGATCAATGCAGCATGCTTGTGCAACCGGATTCTGGGCCCCTGCTCTTCTCTGACTTGAAATCTTCCAGCATAACAACCCTTCATACAAATTTCTCTTCTTGTGAATGAGAGTCACAATAATGTCTAACCCCTCTCCTCAATCCTCCTTGTATTTATAGGACAAGGAAGGCAGTTTAGATCGAGAGGTGGTTGTAATGGAAGTTGGGGAAGTTGTAGAACCAACTGCAACTAATCCCAATTCGTCAAATTAATATATTTTTGATCATATTTTAAGGTGTGAGCGAATTTTTCATAGTGGAGTAGCGCACAGTATGCAACTTAAGTGTTTAACAACCAGCGTTTGTAACTTTTTTGAGGGTGTGCGCTAGTTTACTTAAGTGGAGTAGCGCACAGCAGGAGATGTGCGCTACTATTGAGCCTGTGGAGTAGGGAATGAGCGCTAGTATGCTGAAGTAGAGTAGTGTACAACTCAAAACATAAGGTTTTTCAGGGTTTTGCTAGCTTGCAGAAGGGTAGGTCAGGTCAAGGTATCATCCAAGGTCATCATGCTCTTCAATCCAAGTTGTCCTTTTGTGTGATCGATAGCTCAAGGTGATCACGGACAGAGAAGTGCAGATTTCACCTATAACATATGCCCCCTAATGTGTGAAGTTAGAGGGAAATGATGGCCGAAATAAATTATAATTCCAAGTCAGAGGAGGAGCAAGAAACCGCAGAACCAAGTCATAGAAACACCTGAAACACAGATCAAAGTCAGCGAGCAATTACAATCTTGACATGATATAGATGTATAGTGTGATACAACATGATCTTCTATACAAAACAAGGAGATGTATATAAAGCATCGCCACTTGAAATACAAGCGTGGATCCATGTCAAACTGAGATATCATAGCCATAACAACAAACTGGATCTATGTCTCATGGAGAGCTGAATATAAGTGAGGCTTAGTCTTGCGCAACTTGGGAGATATCATAGTGAGGTGATGCCATCAATATACCAAGGTCTTCATCTAAAATAACCCAAGGTACAAACCCTAACCATGTGAATAGATGAGCTGATAGTTGAACATGGGGGGTATTGTTTGATTACTGGTCCTTGATGTATACCGTTAACAAACGCGAGGTATTCCACCGATAATGATGATGGGGCCCAAGGTACCTAGTACGATCCAACAAGTGTGAATAAGTGGACTTGGAGTTGAACACTTGAGGATCCTGTCAAATAAGAGACATTGATATATTCTCATCATTTGACAATGAGGAAAATTGCCACTGTTGACTGCAATCTCCAAGGTACTAATCGAAACTCTAAACTTCAATCCCAGAGAAAAATGAGTTGATGTCGATGGGAAGAAGTCCATTAGAAGGGAGGCCTTGAGGCATCCTCCATCATCCAACACGAGGGACACTCAACTGGTATGAGATGATATGGAGTAATATATGTAATGAGACTGACAATAGGATGGCCGACACATGAGGTCAAGGTAAACTACAGAATGGACGGCACGGGCTATATCCTTGAATAGTAAGCACGACACAAAGTGAGTTAGGCATTTTTCAACATAATGGGGAAAATGATATAAACCTGTAACGTAGGAGACATTAGCAGGCCCTCCATATGGTTGGAAGAATAACCAACTGGGGGAGTAAACAAATCAGAGATCAGGTTCACCCTAAGGTCAAAAACTAAATCCAACCGATATGATAGACTCAAGTAGTTGATGTGTTCAAGGATAGGACTGACTGAACTGCCTTTGAAACTGAAGATATGAAACATCCTTCTTATCCCTTATTCTTTTTAGATAAAATAATAACTTTCTTGTTATTTTAATGAGTCCAAGAAAGAATGAAAACTCAGTAGATCCAACCATGTAAAAATTTTAACGAGCCCATGGGAGGAAGACTCAGGACCTTCTTCATTTTTTACAGAGTTCGAAGAAGAGATAGAAGATTACTCTATATTACTGATCTCCGGATTTTAGTATCAAGCCAAGATCTGTTCTTGCTCGCCAGTGTTTTCAATTTTAAGGAGTCTAAAAAACTTAAACAATAACTCCATACACCTACTCGTGGATTTTAATATCGAGCCCAAGTAGGTTAATGCTTGCCGGTGTTTTCCTATTTATAGAGTCGGAAAAACTTAAACAATCCTCTATACACCTACTCGTGGATTTTAATATCGAGCCCAAGTAGGTTAATGCTTGCCAGTGTTTTCTTGTTTATAGAGTCTGAAAAACATAAACAATCCTCTTTTTACCCTCTTGTGGATTTCACATCGAGCCCGAGTAGGTGAATGCTCGCTTGGTGTTTTCATGTTTAGAGAGCCTGAAAACCCTAAAGAAGGCTCCAAAAAGTCCTTTTTCGTAAAGTTAGTCTCCTCCCCCGAAAAATTGTAAAACAATGGAAGAAGAACTCTTCTAGCATATACAAGAGTATACCTAGAGTATACCTTTTCCGTAAATGATCCACCAAGGCACGTAAAAGGGGTAATTCTATACCTAAGTGGATGAGCCTTCAGCTCCTTTAACGAGCTTGAAGAGGACAAGTTTGCTCGGCAATATTTTTTAGGTTTCAATAGTCCAAACAAGAGCTTAAAATGACTTAAATGACAGCTTCTAGGATCATGACTCATGATCTGCCAAAACTAGGACTTCAACAAACATGTTAGTAATCACGACAAAAAATCTTAAATGATATGCAATTTTAACCATGAGCTAGTTGAAAAGGTATATCATCAAGAAATTTAGTCTTAAAGGATTGATACTACAAAATTTTAGTGAAAATTTGAGAACCATTGGTTGAAAATTACCTTAGTACCATAAGCAGCTATTCATTGATTAAATAGCACAATTTGATAGAATTTGAAACTATAGATATTTGACCAAAGTGGGTAAAAATTTAAAATAAAACTCATATATGTAATTTCAAATTAAAAAACTCAAATTTCATTTTGGCATTGTAGGGCAAAAATTGGGAGCAAACCCTTGGATTTCAATCCTTCGTGGCGATCAACTCAAGAAACCAATCGACATTTTTCCTCCACCAAGTAAGTTAATTTCATCTTAACTTGCATTTTCATAGTTTATTTGTCAATTTTTTAGCTCAAAATCAATTTTAAGGCCATGCTCAAAGCATGCAAAGCGTGTGCGCTACGCTGCAATAGGCAAAGTAGGGCATACTGGAGGTATGCACTACTATTGCTTATGTACAGTAGCGCCCATGCGTGACTGTGTGGCAATAGAGTAGTGCACACCCCTAAAGATGAAGAAAAAAGTGTCGAGACTCTAAAAATTGATTTTTTTGTGGCAGGATGGTACTTGTTTGGAGGGAGAGAGAACATGCGGAGATGGATAGGGTGGCAATGCAAGACCTGGCCACTCTCCATGCACTCCGAAGATGTGGTTTGTTAAATTTTTACCGAACCGTGAACATGAGGGCACTCAATTGATTGCTTCAAAGACTCGTTCAATACTGGGATGTAGATGCCAATGCATTTGATATCCGGGGACAAACACTAGACCTTATTGTTGACGAAATATACTTCATTATCGGACTCTCTAGGAGGGGAGATGCGGTAAGTTTGAAAGGATCTTCTCGCAATGTGGGTGCCATGTCGGTGCAAGAATATTTGAATGCATATTGTGCGGCGGGAGCCGAGAAATCAAGAAGTCAAATCCTAATTTCTGCCATTGAAAGCCTCCCTCTAAAGGTGATTGTGAGTATGTTAAACTGAATGTTGGGAAGTTCCACACAACACTTAGCCTCGAGGCATTCCATGCATATCGGTGTCAGATGCTTGCAAGGTCATGTGTACGATTGGTGCACTAGTTTATTGGAAAATATGAAGCTTCAACTCACGGGTTGTAAGTCCGGGAGTATGAAGAACTTTGGATACGGCATCATTTTATGTACCTTCTTCTTTGAGAGGGTACTTGCTTTTATCTTGGGCATGCCTCTACCTCCAGCCAATCCTCATGAGCCAAGATTGGGCCGTTGGGGTGAAATTTTTCTTCGCCAGGGTGGTGGTGAAAGTCACTTTTGCTATCATACTGATGATTTCTGGGGGTGGTGGGAGAGACATGTGCTAGCATTCAAGCAGTTTCCGTATGCTGGATTAGACTTCCGCCATGATCCAGAGCTGGTAATTCCTCCAGGTGGTGCCTGGGGAGATATTGGTATGTTTTTGTTTTGAGAATTATTTAATTTTTTCAAATTTTCAATTATATGATTTTTATGAATGAATTTTGAAGTATTAAACAAACATCATATGCAGATATTGGACCTGTTCGTCCCGTGGGACATCTTACTATCTTCGTGAGGCCAGACAATGTGGGTGCAACTGATGCTATGTTAGGGACCATAGAGAGGAAAGTGAGTTGGTTGACTCATGATGTTCCTGCATGCCGCATGGAGGGGATACCTATTGATATGTAGGAAGATGTAGTTGGGGTTCCCCCAGCATGGCTTAGGGTGCTGGGGAAGATAGATAGGTTGGTCATATGTTATCGGGAGGCAGTAGATGCTGATGAGGCCCCTCCTTCTCCATATGAGATGGATATTTTATGTATATTTTTGAGGCCACCGAGCCCAGTTTTGTACTTTATGACATGACTTGTGATCCAAAACTCATATTGTATTTTTTGATACAGTATCGGATATATATACAATATCAGTTATGTACATGTGTGTGTGTTTAACTTTATGTGTGAAATGGAAATGTATAATACAAATGCCAATCTAAAACATAATTTGCAAATGAATCAGCTAATGCATTTAAATTTCTTGGAATGTGTTTATATATAATGGAATCAAACTGTCTTTCCAATAATCTAACTTGCAAAAACTGTCGTAGCAACACAGGATCTCTAATTTGGTAAACACCCATTAACTGAAATACAACTAGTTGCGAATCAAGTCTTACCTCCAAATGTGAAATTCCATGACTAAGAGCATCTCGGAGAAGTTCTACAACCGCACTGTACTCAGCCATATTGTTAGTAGTGGGACCCAAACAAACCCCCCCCCGAAGAGAACAGTTGGTCAGCTGGTGAGTAAATGACCCAAGCTGTTGAAGCCAACTGTCGGGTGTGGTGACTAGCGCCATTAGAAAATCCTAAGAGATGTTAAGTCGACATCTGATACACGAAATGAAGACACATAAGATTAACTAACAAACATAAGAAAAAAACTAGTTTTACAAAATATACATCTATGTTACAAGAAAAAGCACAACTTCCTAAGTGTAGTACTTCTTCAGGTAGAGCCCATTTCTAGGCTCAGGTAGCTTATTACCCTCGTAGTCTACTAGCTTGTAAGCACCCTTATTTAGTACTTTAGAAATTATGTAAGGCCTGAGCCACATGGACTTGAACTTGCCAGGTCCTAGAGGTTCCTTGTCCTAATCCCAAAGTAGAACAAGATCTCCTTCAAGGAACACCCTAGGTCTGACAGACTTGTCATATTGTCCTTTGACTCATTTCTTATGAACTTCATTTGTTGTGAGCGTGTTGCAGCTCTACTCATATAGATGCTCTAGATGCAAAAACGTTCTTCCAATGCTGAAGTATCCGGTAGTAATTGAACAACCAGTTTTAATGAAGGAATCTCGCATTCAATCGGAATGACTGCTTCTATCCCATGGACAAGTTGGAAGGGATAGAACCCGGTAGCAATCTTTACATTCGCTCGATAAGCCCAAAGAGCAGGGTATAGCATGATGTGCCTGTTATTTCGACTCGCATTAACAGTCCTTTGCAGTATTACCTTTAAAGTTTTGTTAACTGCTTCAACTTGTCCATTCGCCTGTGGATAATATGAAGACGAATGTTCTTGCCGAAAACCTAACATTGTATATAAATCGGTCATCATACTATTTTGAAAATGACTGTCGTGTTCAGTCACAATTTCTTTGGGTATGCCGAACCTTGAAATAATATGATTAAATACAAAATAAGCGGCAGTTTCTCCATCTGCCTTGACAGTAGGCATTGCCTCCACCCATTTGGTGAAGTAGTCGACGACAACGATGATATAATGATGTCCTCCAGCCGAAACTGGATTGCAAGTCATGTAATCAACCCCCCATTTTGTGAAGGGACCTACTGTAATCACAGGATGAAGAGGAGATGGATGTGCTCTCATTTTCTTGGTGAAAAGATGACACGGACGTCAGTGTTTCACAGCTTCCACACAATATTTAAAGATTGTGGGCTAAAAATACCCAACAAGCAATATCTTCTGAGCTGTTGGCAACCCAGAAAAATGACCCCCACAAGCTCCACTGTGAGCATCATTTAATACTGATTCTGCTTCTTCTAAAGTCAAACAACGTTGTAAGATGGAATCTATCCCATGTCTATACAAAGTATCAGAGATGATGAGATAGTTTTTTGCATGACTTTTTAGTTTGCGTCTTTCTTCTCTAGAAAAAGTGGTAGGACACCTCAAAGTCTGGAGATATACTAAAATATCCCCGTACCATGGGTCATAGGAAGAAATAAGGAAGATATGTTCATCCGGGAATGATGATTCTTCCTCGACATGCTCTAAGTCACTTGGAAACTTTGAGATAAACTTAGTGAACACTAGTGATTTCTTTGACTTGGCTAATTGAAAGACTAAATCGAACTGTTGTAAGATTACAATCCATTTATTGTACTTCCCACCGATGATGCGTCAAGTGAGAACATACTGAAAAGGATTGAATTCTACTATCATAGTAGTTGTTCGTATAAGGATGTAGTGACGAAGTCTCTGTACCGCATAGACTGCAGCTAGTGCTAACTTCTCAACATGCGAATATTTGATCTCAGGAGCTATCAATGCGCGAGAGAGATAGTAAACATGTTCTTGGAACGTGTCGTCCTCCTGAACTAATACTATGCCAATTGTATTAACCGACGCCGTCAGATATAAAAGAAAATCTTTTGCATAATCTGGCGGGCTCAACAAGGGGGCTGAAAATAGTGCCTTTTTCAAGGCCTCAAATGATGCTTGAGCAGCCTCATCCCACAAGAAGTAGGTATCTTGTTTAAGCAGTCTCATAAAACCTTTCGTAATCTTAGCATAGTTTATGATAAAGCATCACAAGAAGTTAGACATGCCTTGCAGACTTTAAAGTTGTCGTAAGGTGCGAGGAGGAGGCAGATTTACAATCACCTCAAATTTTAACGAGTCGACCATTATGCCACAACTAGATACAATGAAACCCAGTAAACATCTTGATTCGATGTAGAATATGCACATATTAGGATTCAAACGAATCTTAATTGTCTGCATCATTCAAACACAAGTCTCAAATGAGCTGGATGATCCCGTCTATTTCGAGATCGCACCAGGAGGTCATCCAAGTAAGGTTCAACTATGTCTTTGATATCGTGAAAATAAAAATTCATCGCTCGCTAGAAAGTAGCTCCAACATTTTTTAAGCCAAACGGCATCTTCCGGTAAGCAAAGGTTCCCCACGAGCAAATGAAATCTATTTTGTGTTGATCTTCGGGTTTGATTTGAATTTGATTATATCTCAAAAATCCATCCATGAAAGAAAACATCTCGTGTCCCGCACAGGCATCTATGATCTGGTCGATAAATGGTGTGGGATAGTTATCTTTTGGACAAGCTTTATTCAAGTCCCGAAAATCGGTACAGACTCGTATGGTACCTTGCTTATTATCAACCGGAATAGGACTTGAAACCCATTCTGTCATATCAATTGGGTAGATAAATCCAGCTTTAAGCAACTTTTCAACCTCCGCCTTAATGGCGGCCACTTTTCGAGGATTCACAGAACAGAGCTTCTGTCTCACAGGTTTTGCATTAGGGTATGTCGTGATGACATGCTCAATGATGGTTGGATCGATGCCTGGCATCTCCTCATAAGACTAGGCAAAAATGTCGCGAAATTCTCTAAAAATCTTGGTATATAGAGCGATCTCTTCTGGAGAACAGTCTACTCCAATAAAAATATTTTCCACGACCCTAGGTTTCGTGGAAATGTTAATTGGGATTGTTCTCAATATATTATCCATATTCCCTTCAGCGTAAACAGCTATTGAAGTAGAAGGAAAATATGACAAATCAACAAATCCACCAGGTCTCATAGAGAATTCTCCTCTCTCTATCCTGTCTAGATTTGGAAGTAGGTAGGACCTGTGATGCATATGTTCCCATGGATGGCCCAGGCCCATCATGGCTTCCAAAATGGCTTCATCAGATGGTCAGACTGTGTCTAAACAGTCGAAAGAGTGGGTAGAATTCATTGACCATGCAGGAGCATAGTCCATATCTGACTCAGTAGAGACTGGTGGAGTCACGATATGTTCCATTGCAGCATGTTGTGTTTCCATGTATGCTATCTCTGCAATGGTTAAAGGCACTGAAGGTTCTGATACAATAGGAAGGATCCATGGATCAGTCCTAAGACCAATCGTGAAAGTTTCAATAGAAGTACCTACATCAGAACACATGAAAAGAACAAAAGAGGGAAGGTCAAAAGTGCCTATTAATGACCCGTAAAGCCCTGCTCCTAAACTCTCGCTTACTGGGGCAGTTTGATCAACTAAAGGAACTGTGGATTTTAATGAAGTATGGTTGTTTCGCCAAGAGAAAGAAAGCTAATCGACCATAACGATCTTACCTTCATGAGGGAACATAACAACTTAGAAAATTGCCGATGCAATAACTCGCATGGCATATGTCCAACTCCTGCCTAATAACATATTGTAATCAAGCAGAGCGTCCAAAACTTCAATCTCTACAGCCACTGTCTTACCGGCCAACGTGACATCAAATGATGGAAAGACTCCGTGTGGATGGAAAGTTCTACCATCAAATGCAGTAAGAAGTGTGTTAGAGGGGGCTAACTCGGGGAACCCAAAGCTTTCCAACAGGAAATCGACATTACACATGTAGACGCGCCCTCATCTACGACAGCTTGTCCAATGGTCATGGGACCATGAACTACCTCTATCTGAATGGAAACGTGGTATGGAAACTGGTATTTGATATCATACATATCAAACCGCACAGACGTGTTGGGTGATTCCATGCTTTCGATAGCTTCCAGAAGTGCATTTCGTTGTAACGGAAAACTTTGCAAGACTTCTAAGGTGGACATAGCACAAGGGGTCTGGGCTAGATCTTCAACCACATTGTAGTTGGTAGCAGCCTGTGTGTTGGGATTGTGCAATGCCCGCTTCAAGACACCTTTCGGGATCTTGGGCTATGGGTCCACAAGTATTGGAGAGGAGTGGAAGATTCTGGAATCTCTTTATCCTTTTTCTGTGCATCCGGGGTATAATTTCTTGCTCTCGTTTGTAAGAGTGCATCCGAATTAACCATGTTAATGAAATTTTGATCAACTAAAGCATGAGTAGTGCCTCCAGCATTGGAGGTGCCAGAAGCTGAACCCTGCCCCTTAGGAAATGGATCTTTAAGTACGACAAGTTTCTTCTCTTGAAGCAGCTTCTAGGATTCTTCGAGTAGAGGGAACTGGTGAGTGAGGTGATCCTGCTTGCAAAGTTTACAAGGGAACTTAACCTTCTTCTTCTCTTTGTTACCCTCCTCGGCATTCTCTTTGTTCTTGGGATTTTGATGGTTACCCTCTTCTTTCTTTCCCTTCTTTTTGTTATTGGGATTCCGAGGGCCCTTTTGATTGTTTTGAACCTGGTTCACAGATTCAGAAGTAGAAGGAGAGGTTGTGACGGAGGTCACTTCTACAGTCGATTGTTTGACGGATAACGCATGGACCTGTTTAGTAAATGCTTCAAAAGCTGCAGAATCCACTGAACCCAATATGCCGTCATCATGTGCTCTAGGTTTAGGTCGGCTAAGATTAGTGTTTGATCACGTTGCATTTGGAATTAATCTCGTAAAGTAACCCAGATTGTGAATAAAAAAGGTCTAGCTATTGGGTTCGTAAGATGGCTTCTTCCTCTGAAGACACTCCAGAAGTAGCTACTTCCATAGAAATGTAAGGAAGGAGTGATTTTAGGTACCACTCGAGAAGAAATTCTGGAGGTATATTGGCTTTAATGAGCCTCTTCCATCTTCGCCACTCCTGAATGTGCTCAGAGAAGTGAGTGGCTTTATTTTGTCTAAATGTAGACAAAAGATCTATTCTGGCATCGTACTGAACAGGAAGCTGGAAGTGGTTCAAAAAAACAGTCCCGAGATCGCAAAAATTAAAAAATGTAGCTACAGGCAGCTCGATGTACCATTTGGCTGCAGCACCAGTTAAGGCTCTTTGGAAAAGTATCAACCTAACGGAATCTTCGTTCAACGAGTTCGAAGAACACCATAAATGGAAAGTGGTGACATGATCACTAGGGTCTTCACCGATTTTTCCTTTGAATTTTGGAATGTCCGAAGGTAACTTGGTAGGAACTGGTGGCCATGTAGCGTTATGGTACACCAGATCATTCGTCAACTTGGAAAGGTATTGAAAATTCAGAGTTGCCAGAAATGGTAAACGAGGTCTACAAGATGGCATTTGATAAGATGGGGTCATAAAGGGGGAGCCACCCATAACTTGACTCGTAAACTGCTGGTAGGGGTTGCCCCTAGCCATCTGTTGGTAGGGGTTTTCCCCAACCATCTGCTGGTAGGGATTGCCCCCAGCCATCTGTTGTTGTGTGAAAGTGTTGTTGAAATTCACCCACCCAAATGAAAGTGGGTTGGTGCTCTGTATATTCGTCCACTGTGGCTGGGTGTTAGCCCCGCCATATTGTTGATTAAGGATGTTCTCCCCTCCTCCAGAAAACAAAGAAAAAGGGGTGCTTCCAGTAGGTATATTACTTTGATTCATATTGTAACCTACAAAGGTATTAAAAACAATGGTAGTCAATGTGGACGGTGCAGTCATCGTAGTCATGACAGGCATGGTTACAGAAGCATTTGGCCCTACAGTGGGTGTGGAAATCCAAGTACTGGGAATATGATATGACTGTTGAGTTGCAGGAGGTGGAACAAGATTCACTGTACTACTGGGTCCAAAAGTGGATGTAAAGGTGGATGCCAAAGTTGTTGAACTCGGCATGCCTAAGTTACCGGCATTAAAGTTGAAGGACGGAGTCGAAACAGAAGTTGGCTATGTCGAACTCGGTGTAGCAGTGGAAGGTGGATTTACATTATTTGTATTCATACCTATTATGGGAGTCTGTGGAACTCCCTGTTCGCCTCCCGGGTTAGTCATAATATGCCCAGGTGTGAACAAATATGCACTATAATCAGGTTGCTGGAAACCAACAGGTACCAGAAGCGGATTGTTAAGTTCGGTTAGAGGAGGATTAAAAGGAGTATTAAACTCACCAGAAGTGAGATCCTCAATCTTGAATATATTAAAAGTTTGCTAATATGGAGTCCCAGGTTGTGGTTCCTCAGGAACCTCTATTTCACTAGTAGTTTCAAAAGGACCACTGGAGTCTGTCCTCTGTCGTCGTGGTGGCGGTAGTGGTTCCACTCTAAGTGGGAGAAGGTTTTGCAACCTTCTATACCTACAAAGCTATTGGTCTTCCACAATTATATATAAAAATAAAACTAAGTAAAAACCTAGTGGCCACTAAGACTAAGGGGAAAACAACATACCACTAAAAATCCTAAGTATACAAACCAGGCAAACAAGATGCCTTCCGGAGAAGAGTCTAGGATGATGAGGGCCTAGAACATATCAACGAAGGATGAAGAACAGTTACTCGGGGTCCACAATACAATGACTAAGGGTGCAAGCACTGGAATCACCCAACCGCCCTCCCAAAGACCTGTAAGGGATTTCCTCCCACGTCTTTCCTAGGTACAACAAATATACCCTCCGCTGTCACCTGTGTATGATCCTATGGTCAGATACTAAGGCTACCATACATACGAAATATCCTAGAGGGACAATCATTAGCCTAGTTAAAACGCATGGGAAGGGTAGCAAAGCCCGAAGTCCGAAAGGACCCCCGTATGCAAATCGACTCTGGTTTATGGTCAAAAGGAACGTGAGGGAGGTATCCTCAATGATTCCGATCTTCCATGGCCTCGTGCTTAGCTCTGCTTTCAGTAGAGTTTCCCAGGAATATTTGATATATATGGGTTTACCTATATGAAAATCTTACTATGATTGTTGGGTAATGAAACTAGTTCCGAGCAGTTTAAGGTATTTTAAGCTCGAAACTCTAGCCTAAGCTAGTTGGTGCTGTGTATCCCTAGAAAGAAAAATTGTTTCTAATTGATTTTATTAAAGTTCTTTTTAAGGTTACTTTTTACTCAACAGGTAGTGCATTGTGTGGTGTGGTTGCAACAGAAAGTAAAGTACATGAAATGAAACAACTTTCAACAACAAAAAGACTCTTTATTTTTCGTTTTATATTCTTTCCAAAATGAAGAGTAAGAAAACCTAAACAAAGCTTTCTTTTTGTTTTCTTTTCAAATTCTGAACAAAGTAAACTATGCTACTCTACAAAGATTACAAGCCTCACTACTCTAAGCTACCAAATTTTTTTTTTTTTCTATTATATATGAACGAAAAAGAACTTGAAAGTGGAAGCAAGTAAGACCTGCAAAATATGTGCAAGTATGGAAAAATGACTCTAAAGTTCACAACAATCGAATAAATGATCCGACAAAGACTTTTCCTACAAGTTTTTTCAAAGGAAAAAGCTCTTGAACTTGGAAGCAAAGTGGGGAGAAAACAAGGATGAAAGATGCTTATAACCAAAAATCAAACTTAGAAGAATGCTCCAAAGCACCAAACCCTAAACAAGAACACTAAGCCAAGTAGTAGGTAGGCAAGCGAACTAAAGACAACCTTACTAACACAAAGGCTCAAAGGTGAAGCAAACTAAAGTACTTCAAACTCACTTAATACTGGAAATGACACCGAGATCAAGAAGTGTCGGGACTCAAGAAGTTTTTGAAAACACCCCAAAGACTCTAAAAAATGGGCCAAACCCTAAATCAAAGGATTAGACACCCAAATAGCATACTAGTGTTGCAACAAACAACAAGTGTTAAAACACCAAGATTTGTATACCTACAACACACTACTAGGGTATGGACGAGCAACTATGTTCACTAAGGAACAATGCACGGTCTCCAAAAAGAGTCACAAATGAACAAGACACTTCCAAAGTAATCAAGTGACCAAAAGATGACCTAAGGGACTCAAAAGAGGCTAAAGAGACTCAAAGACATATTACAGACCTCAAAGACCACTTAAGAAGGCCAATAACAAAGTTAGAAACCAAACCAAAACAGGTGGAAAACCAAACCTTACATCAAACAGAGAGATACAGGAATGTGCTCTACTATGCAGTAGGCAAACTACTACACTCTGGAAGGTGTGCACTACTGTGCAGTAGATAAACTAGTGCACAATCTCAGGTATGCGCTACTATATGTACATTAGAGTAGCGCACATGTCAGGAAAGGTAGAAATCAAGCTTTGCAGAGGTGTAAAAGGCCGAGTCAGACAAATAGACAACAGGTAGGGATGACCTACAAGGCTCCTCAGAGGATTAAAGGGATCAAAAAGTACTCGAAAGACAACAAAATGGGTTTCCTAGAGCAGAAAAACAATCGGCTCCCCAATGGAGTCGCCAGTCTGTTGTTCAGGAAATCTACCTTATAGTGAGGAAAGGGACACTATCAACTTAGGGGGAGACAGGTAAACACAATGCTTATGCTACAGAAACATCTATAAATGGAAATAGATCAAAGATATTGAAGACGTACCTTATTACTGATGTTTGATCCTAGCTTTGCTCGATCTCGTGCTCAATCTTCAACTTGATCTTCCACTTCAATACACCTGCAACATAAAGATACTCTCCTCAGTGTATCTTGACTAATATAAAGATGATAAAATTGAAATGCGATTCAAACATCAAGAACAATCAAGCATTTAACCAAATAAATACACAATCCATTAGGCATTATAGTTGGGACAGGAAGGAATGTTTCAACCTTTATTGTCAAAAGCATATAATGATTACAAGTTATACTTGGTCAATGCAGCATGCTTGTGCAACCGGATTCTGGGCTCCTGCTCTTCTCTGACTTGAAATATTCCAGCATAACAACCCTTCATACAAATTTCTCTTCTTGTGAATGAGAGTCACAACAATGTCTAACCCCTGTCCTCAATCCTCCTTGTATTTATAGGACAAGGAAGGCCGTTTAGATCGAGAGGTGGTTGTAATGGAAATTGGGGAAGTTGCAGAACCAACTGCAACTAATCCCAATTCGTCAAATTAATATATTTTTGATCATATTTTAAGGTGTGCACGAGTTTTTCACAGTGGAGTAGCACACAGTATGCAAATTCAGTGTTTAACAACTAGCGTTTGTAACTTTTTTGAGGGTGTGCGCTAGTTTACTGAAGTGGAGTAGCGCACAGCAGGAGATGTGCACTACTATTGAGCCTGTGGAGTAGGGCATGAGCGCTAGTATGCTGAAGTAGAGTAGTGCACAGCTCAAAACATGAGGTTTTTCAGGGTTTTTCTAGCTTGCAGAAGGGTAAGTCAGGTCAAGGTATCATCCAAGGTCATCATGCTCTTCAATCCAAGTTGTCCTTTTGTGTGATCGACAGCTCAAGGTGATCACAGATAGAGAAGTGCAGATTTGACCTATAACAAACATGCATATTAGAGAAATTATATAGTTATCCAAAAAGAAATAATGATCTTAAATTCCAAAAAAAATGCTTACATCACTACCACCCGTCAAAGGAGCTAGTAGATCAGTTTGAACCGTCAAAGTGGTTCTTAACATCAAAACGTAATGATGGAATGTCAATAATTACCTATGATACTACACAACATATTTATACATCAAAGTGGATAAGTTTGTTAACTTACACTCCCAAAAAAACTATGGTAAAAAATTTACTATTCCAAGAAACCATAAAAATTTATTGTACAAATTGGCATTTCTACACAATCACATGAAAATGTAAAACTTGCATTAGAAAAAAAATATACACCTAGATGAGAGGGAAAACCATCATATGCATTTTATGAACTCTTAAAGGTCTTCAACATATAACTTATTTTTCCTAATCCCTTTTAAGCAATTGGAAGAAAGCACACTAACTAGAAAATAAGGCAATGATCCTTTAGCGGCTTAGCCTTACAAAATAGATTGCTAAAAAGTATGAGGCCTATGCCATAAAAAAGTACAAAACATTTCCATCGACAATGTAAAAGAGATAAAATCATCTATGGAAAAATGATTGTAAGATGCTTAGAACTGTAGTGTACTCTATTGTATTAGCAAGATAAATTTGCTTCCATTTTTTCCATTGTGTGCTCTCCATGAAACAACAATAGTAGAAGAAGCCTTGCAACCACTGGCCGTGGAAATATTAGTACAATACTCATATGTAGTTGGATCTTTCCTCCTATGTGCAAAGAGCACTTCAATATCACATCATTTTCTTGGTCAAATTCAAGAACTTCCTAAACTACTTCAACCACGTTTGCTTGGCCATTATGCTCATAGTAAACGTGTAGTCTATTGTTCTTTCCTACAATATTCACGTTTGCACCCTCACCACCACTTTTCCCATTTTCATGAACCACAATCAAACAAAAAAACACATTTGTTAGTAGTATTTCTAGAGATTTCCACATAGTGAATTAAGACATTGTACACAATGTTAACACCTATTATGGTTTCCACCAGGGAAGGCAAAGGAAAACCCCCACCAAAGCCCCAAAATCACCGATCAATATTTTGCACCAAATAAAGAGTCAGGAAACCCAAAAATAGCTAAGTGTCAAGCAAATCCAAGCTAAATAATCGAGCCGAAGTAAGAAAATGAGAAAAAACAAGGAAATAAGGCTCTTCTGTAGAAAAAACTAGCAATAAGAGCTTCTCCTGCAACCAAAGGAGATCCACCGGCCAAGATTGAATGGCGGGATCAGATCAGTGGTTGAAAATGTGTCCTGCAAACAGGTTTCCAAGTTCCGCATCCCACATTGCAGATTGCGGATTCCAGAAAGGAAATTTTTCGAGGATATAAAAAGCAGGGTTTCCGAATCCTGCATTCCGCATTGCGGATTGCGGAAAGGCCATTTTCCAAAGGGGCGAAAAAGTAAGTTTTTGAATCCCGCATTCCCCATTTCAGAATGCGGATTGTTGAAAGGCCATTTTCCAAGGGGGCGAAAAAAGTGAGTTTCTGAATCCTGCATTCCACATTGTGGATTGCAAAAAGGTCACTTTCCAGGAACGCTAAAAGCAAGTTTCTGAATCCCGCATCCCACATTGTGGATTGCGGATTGCGGAAAGGCAATTTTACAGCAAGCATAAAGTCGAGTTTCTGAATCCGGCATCCCGCATAGCGGATTGTGGAAAGGTCATTTTTCAGAAGGCACAAAATAGAGATTCTGAATCCCGCAGTCTGCTTTGCGGAAAGGAAATTGCGGATCGAAAGAAGTTTTGTAGAACAAATCATGGCCACAGGGAATGAAGATTTTTGTAGAATAATGGTGCATTTGTGAATGGCGAAGGGGCCTGTTTTAGTTAGCTATCCTAATCAACCTAAAATGGATTGATCCAAAGGACGAGCAGGTGGCTTCCGTGGCCCAATGGTGCACTGACAGCACAACTGATTCTCTTCCTCCACGCATGACAGAATCAGAGGATTTTGGTTCGGGTGGCTAGCTCGAGCGGCCTCATCATTACCAGTCCGAGTTTGTTATGATATTTTGATGCTTTGTAAGCCTATAAAGGCAGGGTCCGAAGGAAACCAACGGGTTGGAGGTTTTTGTTTCAGATATATTACTACTCTGCGCCTGTATTTGAACTCAGCCTCTTAATTCAATGAGAAGACCCTATTCTGGAGCTCGAGATTCTTGTGATGTGTGTTCTGATGTGTGTTATTTCCTGTGTGTGTGTTCTTGCTCTATATTTCCATTTTTTTTTGCTTTTGCAGTACCTAAAGATCAAGATTACATGGTCTGGAATTCATTCCCACATGCTTCAGATGCATATGACTAGGTATTCCACCATTTTCCTATTGAATTTGTAGGTTAGAATTCATTTGTAAATGCTCTGACCTTGTAATGGAACTTGTCCCCTTTTCCTTCCTTCACCTACTGATCATTTCGACTTGAAAGAAACCCATCTACCTTTCCTCTTGCCTTTGCAATTGTGGTATGAATCTGTCATTGGTGACAGTAAACCCACTGAAGTTGAATCCATGCCCAACTGTCCTCTTGTTCTTAACTCCAACCAAACAAAAACATACCTTTAATTCATTGTTTGAAGGTCTAGCCACCACTTTTACCAATATCCCAGGCCATTCAAGCTATATCTCGTTGCTGGAAGCACTAAAGGGATATCCCTCTCTGTGGTTGGAAAGGCTAGTTTCCATCCACTAAATATTGGTTTGCAATAGTTACCTCATGGTCTTTCCTACCACAACCCAGGAAAATCTTGAGTGATAACATTGTGGTGACTCCGTTAGGGAGAATCTTTGGTTTTCATAGTATCAAATCGGACCTATGAGGGCGAACAAAGAGTGAGGTTCCAAGTTTGTATCATTTTCCTTAGAGAATCCAACTTTCAAACAGGAGATTCCACTGGAGATCGAGCTTAATTCAAAAATTTTGTATCAGATTAGAACTGATTACTGAGGGTGAACAATAGTCATACGCTAAGAGGATTGTGTATTATTCCCGTAGTCCATCTTTCGAATCATTGAGCTCCTAGGAGGAAGTCTAGATCTTAGGAGTATACCTACCAGAGTTCATCCAGATCCCAAGCTACCAAAGGTTACTTCGGACCCGAAGAAGGTCATTGAGAAAGCAAAGAAAGGACAAACAGGTATTTCTCCATTAACTAGGTCCTTTTCTTTACCTAAAAAGGAGGCAAACACTATAGAAAGCGTCCCTTCAAGTTTAAGGACTGGGTCTTCCCATTCAGATCTAGGTCTGAGACTAATCTAAGAGAAGCCTTGTTTGAACAAAGAGGATTCCAGACCCATTTCCTGAGTGCTTTGTGGAAAAATTTACAAGCCCGAGAAGAAACTAGTGGCATGTTTCCCTTTGCTAAAGCTAGTGGCCAAAATACCCATGTCCTGAGTACTCCTCCTGCCGCTTCTAAAAATACCTATGCTCCTAATAAAAACCCAAGAGCCATGGCTACCCGATATGCCCCTCTATCCCTCCCAACCAATCTCGATGACCTACTTGTGGGCTATGCCCAGCGCCTCATGGGATTCAATGGGGAGGGAAAAGTTTATGCACAACAACATATAGACTAGTTCAATGATTTCACAGACATAGAAGACGTGGATGAAGATGATGTTAAGATGAGGTTCTTTTCCCAAAGCCTCGCAGGGGAAGTGAAGAAATGGTTCAAGGCCCTCCTGAATAGAGGAATTTCTACTTATGAAATATTTGAAGAAGCTTTCCTAGACAAATGGAAGGATAAGCAAAATCCTCTCTGGATTCTCACTCAATATGAAAACACAAAGAAAAAAAATGTTGATACTATCCAAGAATTCTCAGCTAGGTTCATGAGGGTGTACAATTCTATCCCTGTGGACATAAAACCTCCTGTGGGGGCATCCAAGCTTCATTTTTCCAACTGTTTTGATAGTGACTTTGCTCTCATGCTGAGAGAAAGGATATCTGCCACTCTCCCTGATATGTTGAAAGATTCATTAGAAGTGGAATCCAACTTGATGGCCTCAGGTAAAATAAAGCACATAATTGAAGTTGAGAAAAAGAGATGCAATGAAGTGGTGAAACCTTCCACATCGCAATCCATGGATGCCAAATTTGAGCAGATGATAAGAACTATGGAAATGTTGGTGGATATGATCTCCCTGGACAATAAGCCTGCTTCCCAAGAAAACCCAGAGCCTCAAGCTCGAAATAAAAATCTCAGAAGTCCTCCTGCCCCACAAGGAATACCTAGAGATCGAAGAGACCCTAGAAACCATGAGAATCAACCAATTAGACCACCTTTTGCTGAGAATTTCATATATGAAGAAGAGGAAGATAGACATGCTAAAGACCAAATCCATCTCTTTGATCAAATCCAACCCCAGTTCTATTTGACTAAAGATGAACATGACCAAATGATGTTCCAGGTGAATCAAATGATGTTCCAGGTGAATCAAAATCTTACCAGTACAAAAGAGGGATCCACAACGCCATCTATGAGTTCGAGAGGCAGCAAAATTTGAGAAGTAGAAAAGTAATAGTAGACCGAGGAAAGTCTACTACTGATCCATTCTCTTCTCAGCCACCAGGAATGGAAATACTTAGGAGAAAGGACCCAAAAACTATAATCTCTAAGGAGACTCTTAGGAAGGGGGAAGAACCTCCTAAAAAGAGTCTAGAATGGAGAGATGAAGGTGATAGAAATACAACTGAGAGGGTCCCTGCTGCTTTAAGTTTGGAAAATGAAATATATAAGATTAAAATCTCCATCCCCTTAAATAAGTTGGTCAAAAACTCGGAATACAAAGACTAGATTCTGAAAGTAGTTAATGGTGGAGAAGGATAGCGACCTGATACTCTCAATCTACATGATGACAAACCCACTCTTCTATTTGGTCCCCGTGTTAAAAATGCCTCAGAAGTTGATGTCCCTCCTTTCTATGTCAGTCTCAACATACATGATGATATCCTGCACAAGGCCATGTTTGATTCAGGAGCCTCCCATAACCTCATGCCAAGTTCAGTGGTGGAGAATCTAGGGTTAGAAATCACAAGACCCTATAAAGACCTGTTTTGCTTTGATTCTAAAAGAGTTTCATGTCTGGGATGATTAAATACATGGTGGTCTCACTGACTTAGATACCTCATAAGAATATGATCATGGATGTGGTAGTGGCTGATATTCCACCTAAGTTTGGGATGTTGTTGTCTAGGTCGTGGACAACCAAGTTAAAGGGAACCATGCAAATGAACATGTCTTATGCTACCATCCCCGTCTTTGGGGAAAGCAGATGGATGTACAGGGAACATAGGCTGTCGTACATAGTAAGCAACAAAGACATGCTTGATAAACACCCCATATTCTCCATAGACACGGATGTAGGCTCCTCAATTCTCTACTATGACCGAGATTCAGAAGAAGAAAGTGTGAAAGTTTCCAAGTTACCTAAACCATATGATAAAGCTAATGGTGGGGATGGGGTAAAATACCTCGACACCTCAACCAACACAGAGAGCGAGGGGCGGATAATGGAAGAGGAAAGTAATGAAAAATCAGAATTGGAAACAGAGGCCATGGTCACCCTCCAAAAAGAAGATCACTGGGTCATGAGATTCGATGGAGCTATAAATAAAGAAGGATCTGGAGCAAGAATATGGATCACCCCTCCAGACGAAGGAAATGCGTGCGCCCGATTTCATACTTCCAAACTAATGTTTGACTATTCAAATAACGTGGCAGAATATGAAGTTATGCTATTGGGATTGAATGTACTCATAGGTATGAAAGCTAAGAAGATCAATGTCTATGGAGATGTAGAGATTATAATCCAAAAAGTGAACGGAAACTATGAGGCTAAACACCCCAGGTTGAGGGATTACAAAAATGCTGTGTGGGATCTGTTTGGAAATATCTTCATAGAACATCATATTTCTTTCATTCCCAGGGAGAAAAATGAAATATCATACATTCTAGCCAGCTCCACTAGCAGGTTTCAACTCCCTTCCTATCCTACTAGGACTCACATGATTAATATAAGGCATATACCCTTTGTCCCGGACAATACAAAGCATTGGAAAATATTTGAAGATGACCAGCATATCAAGAAATTTCTGGATATGACTGGGGAATTTTCCAATGTCCAGATTGATCAAGAGGACTGTGAAGTGGAGGAGTGGGATCCTGATCCGCCAGAGCTCAAAACTACTTTGGGAGGCAAAGATATTTTGTAGCTAAAAGGAAACTACATACCCAAAGGATTGGTTCCACTAGAAAGAATGTTCGATGAAAATGATGTGGCCAAGGACCACAAAGTGGCTCCAAACCCAAAAGAAATAGAAGACTGTAACATTAGGAGTGATGAAGAGCCCAAAATTGTCAAACTATCGAAGTCTTTGGCCCCAGGTACCAAAAAGGATTATATGGTCTTAATGAGAAAGTTTTCTAATGTGTTTCCATGGTGCTACAAAGATCTTAAAGAATATGATACAACCATCATCCAACATACATACCAGTCAAGACAGGGGAGAAGCCATTTAGGCAGAAGCCGAGCAGGATGAATCCCATGCTACTCCTGCTGATAGAAAAAGAGGCAAAGAGGTTGTATGAGGCCAAAATCATAGTCTCTTTGAGGTTTTCGAAATGGGTGGCCAACATAGTCCCAGTGAGGAAAAATAATGGTGAAATCAGACTATGTATTGACTTCAGAAATCTCAACAAGGTGTCTGTAAAGGACAACTACCCTCTTCCCAAAATGGCCCACATTTTGCAGAAGGTTGTAGGGGCAGCAAGAATGTCGTGCTGGATGGATTTTCAAGGCACAATCATATTAATGTGTAGCCAGAAGACCAGATCAAGGCAACCTTTACCACACCTTGGGGACCCTTCATGTATGCTAAGATGCCCTTCGGTCTGTTGAACGCAGGAGCCACCTTCCAAAGAGCTATGGATATAACTTTTGTAGGAGAGAAAGACAAATTTGTGGTTGTATACATGGATGACATCACTGTATACTCCAAATCTGATGTAGAACATCTAAATAATTTGCACCAGGTGTTCATCAAGTGCAGAAAATTTGGAATCTCCTTGAACCCCAAAAAGTCAAATTTTTCCATGCAACAAGGAAAGCTGCTAGGCCACATAGTATCTAAAGATGGGATCAAAATTGACCCAAACATAATGGATGCAATATAGAGAATTGAGCTCCCTAGGAGTAAAAAGGAAATCCAATCCTTTCTAGGAATAGTGAATTTCATAAGGAGATTTATCCCCAATTTTGTAGAAATCATGAGGCTAATCACCTGCATGATTAAGAAAGACACTCAATTTAGGTGGACTGTCGAGGCTAGGAAAGCATTTGAAGATATAAAAAGATCAATTGTCGAATCCCTTGTACTGATCAACCCATATTTCGACAAGTAATTTCTTATGTTCTCTTTCGCCTCGGAGCATTCCATAGTGGGTGTGCTTTTACAGAAAAATCAGGAAGGAGATGAGCAACCCATAGCTTTCTTTAGCAGGGCTCTTAGAGATTCTGAGCTCAAATACAACATTATGAAGAATTAAGCCTATGCCATTATCAAAACTCTGAATGATTCCAGTGTTTATGTTCTACATTCCCGTGTTGTATCTTATGTTCCTAATGTTGCGGTGAAAGATATATTGACCCAACCAAATCCAGAAGGTAGAAGGGAAAAGTGGATAGATCCACTACTGTAATATGACTTGGAGATCAAACCTACAAAGCTTATTAAAGGGAAAGGGCTGGCCAGACTCATGGCTGAGTCAAATTGGGATTCAATGAGTATGAGCCTGCTGTCACACATGCAGGAGAGAACTTCCCAAGATCCACTACCTCAGGTATCAGACAAATTCTTGTCCTCTCCTTGGTATTCTGATGTTATGTATGTTTTGTAGAACTTGCAAGCACCCCCTGAGATGGGAAAAAGAAAAGCTAGATCCACCAAGATGAAGGCTGCAAAGTTTTGCACACTGGGTGGTTTTCTTTATTGGAAATACCCTGGAGGTGTTCTCTTGAATTTCATAGTGGAAGAGGAGGCCCAAGTGACCTTGAAAGAGTTTGACAGAGGTGTCTGTGGAGGACATCATTACTAGAAGGCTACTGTTAGCAAAATTCTCAGGGAAGGATTCTATTTGCCTACTATTTTCAAGGATGCTTATAAGGAAATAACCAGCTTCCATGAAGCCAAGTTTTTGAAGGAAAGAGGAAGCTCTTGTAATTGCCTTTGAAACCAATATCGGTGGAAGCTCCTTTCCAGCAGTCGGGGCTTGAATTCATTGGCGAAATTTTCCCCAACTCCTCTGGAAAACATAGGTGGATATTGACTGCCACTGATTACTTCACCAAATGGATCGAAGCAGTACCCACCAAGCAGGCCACAGATACATTCATCATCAAGTTTCTAGAGGATAATATCATGTCTAGGTTTGGGTTTCCTATTAAGATAATCACTGATAATGCATAGGATTTCAAATCCAAGAAAATGATCAAATTATGTGACAAGCTCCACATCAAATTGGGCCATTCTACTACTTACTATCCCCAGGGAAATGGATTGGAGGAATCTTCCAACAAAAGCTTGGTGAAGATAATTAAGAATTTGCTACAAGAAAATAAAAGGGTCTGGCACACCAAGTTGACCTTTTCCCTGTGGGATGATAGGATCACCTCTAAAAAATCCATCAGAACTTCTCCTTTCAAATTGGTATATGGGACAGAGGTAATATTCCTTGATTCCCTTAGAGGGCCCGTAATGAGAATGATGGAGGATCAAGAAGAAAAGCCAAACCCTGAACTGAGGAGAGCTAATAAGCTGGTGGAAGTACAAGAAATTAGAGAAGGGGTACAGGATGAAGCCACGAAATCTTAGAACCGGATCAAGAAGACGTTTGAAAGAAATACCAAGGCGGATGATTTCCAAGTGGGAGATCGGGTATTAAAATGGGATGCTAGAAGAGAAGACCAGGCCCAGAAGTTTGATAACCTTTGGAAGGGGTCGTATAAAATCACTGACTACCATGGGAATAATGATATCTTCCTGTAGGACGAAGATGATGAACCAGTCGGAAACGGATCCACCAATGGATGGTTCTTGAAGCATTATTTCAGGTAAAAAAATGAAGTCCGCCGACGTACCCCCACTGTACATTGCCATTTTTTATTTTCCGTTACTCATGTTCCAGTTTTTGTGATACGAAGAAGGAAAAAGAGGAGGAGAATAAGGGCCACTAGTCTACATGTTCTTTCTACCTTGCAGGGAGGATAGCATCCCCAGTTGGAGCCGCTATTAACACCTATTATGGTTTCCACCAGGGAAGGTAAAGGAAAACCCCCACAAAATCCCCAAACTCACCGATCAATATTTTGCACCAAAGAAAGAGTCAGAAAACCCAGAAATAGCTAAGTGTCAAGCAAATCCAAGCTAAATAACCGAGCCATAGTAAGAAAATGAGAAAAAAAAGGCAATAGGGCACTTCCGCAGAAAAACTAGCAATAAGAGCTTCTCCCACAACCAAAGGAGGTTCGATGGCAAAGATTAATTGGCGGGATCAGATCGGCGGTTGAAAATGCGTTTCGCAAATGGGTTTCTGAGCTCCGCATCCCACATTGCGCAAAGGAAATTTTTCGAGGATATAAAAAAGAAGGGTTTCCGAATCCCTCATTCCTCATTGCGGATTGCGGAAAGACCATTTTCCAAAGGGGCGAAAAAGTAATTTTCTGAATCCCGCATTCCGCATTGCAGATAGCGGAAAGGATATTTTCCAAGGGGGCGAAAAAAGTGAGTTTCCAAATCTTGCATTGCGGAAAGGTCACTTTCCATGAATGTTAAAAGCAAGTATCTGAATTCAGCATCCTGCATTGCAGATTGCGGAAAGACAATTTTCCAGAAAGCATAAAGTCGAGTTTCTGAATCCGGCATCCCGCATTGCGAATTGTGGATTGCAGAAAGGTCATTTTTCAGAAGATGCAAAATGGAGATTCTGAATCCCGTAGTCCGCATTGCGGATTGCAGATTGAGGAAAGGAAATTCTGGATCGAAAGAAGTTTTGCAGAACAAATCGTGGCCGTAGGGAATGAAGATTTTCACAGAATAATGGTGCATTTGTGAATGGTGAAGGGGCCCATTTCAGTTACCTATCCTAATCAACCTAAAATGGCCTGATCCGAAGGAAATGAAGGTGGCTTCCGTGGCCCAATGGTGCACTTCCAGCGCAAGTGATTCCCTTCGTCCACGGATGACAGAATCAGAGGCTATTGATTCGGATGGCCAACTCGAACGGTCTCATCATTACCAGTCTGAGTTTGTTATGAAGTTGTTAGGATATTTTGATGCTTTGTAAGCCTATAAAGGCAGGTTACAAAGAGGACCAAAGGGTTGGAGGTTTTTGTTTCGGAGAGATTACTGCTCTGCGCCTGTATTTGAAATCAACCTCTTAATTCAATGAGAATACCCGATTTTGGAGATCAAGATTCCTGTGATGTGTGTTCTGATGTTTGTTATTTCATGTGTATGTGTTCTTGCTTTGTATTTCCATTGATTGTTTGCTTCTGTAGTACCTAAAGATCAATATTACATGGTCTGGAATTCATGCCCACATGCTCCATATGCATATGACTAGGTATTCCACCCTTTTCCTGTTGAAGTTGCAGGTTAGAATTCATTTGTAAATGCTCTGACCTTGTAATGGAACTTGTCCCCTTTTTTTGCCTTCACATGTTGATCATTTCGACTTCAAAGAATCCCATCTGCCTTGCCTCTTGCCTTTGCAACTGTGGCCTGAATCTGTCATTGGTGACAGTAAACCCACCGAAGTTGACTCCATGCCAAGTTGTCCTCCTGTTCAACTCCAACCAAACGAAAACATACCTTTAATTCATTGTTTGAAGTTCTAGCCACAACTTGTACCAATATCCCAACCCATTCAAGCTATATCATGTTGATGGAAGCACTAAAGAGAGATCCCTCACTATGGTTGGAAAGGCTGGTTTCCATCCACTAAAGATTGGTTTGCAATAGTTACCTCATGGTCTTTCCTGCTACAACCCAGGAAAATCTTGAGTGATAACACACAAAATCCATTTTCTATAGATTTCAAATTAATAACAGTTAAATTTGGTAGCTAGGGACCTATTTTGTCATCTTTGTGGCCTATGCAAGCCTCATTGCCACCTTGTACACGCCAAATTTCGAGGTGTACATTATCTTCCACGTAGTAAATCAAAAGATAATAAAATAAATTATTAAAAAATTAACAAATATAATAAAAATAAAAACTATTTAAAACTATATATATTGAAAAATTAAAACACATAGCGTCCCAAAAAATGCAAAAGATTGAAGCATGCATGATCCAAAAATTGCAAAAAAAATGAATACTACATGTCCCACATAGACATAACACTCTCAACATGCATCCAAATTTTCCTGAAAGATGAAACCACACAAATATATACATATAATTACGTCGATATGCATCCTTATTTCAATACATTAGGTGGGAGGTGCTTGCTTTTAATTGTAATTATGGATTATGTGGTCATGATTTATTCAGAAGAGGATATTTTAGTTGTGTATGTTAAAATAAGGGCATAGATTAAATGTGGTAACTAACTTGCACTTATTAGGGATAGATTGAGTGTTATTCCTTTAATTAGGGATGATTAGTAAATAATATGCTAGGTTATAGTTATTCGGGCCCATAATCACTCATTCCAACATTCATCTTGTTGTTTCCAATATGTAGTATGGCGAGGTGGCATTTTCAAGCCATTTTCCCTACATCCCCACTCCATGGTCATTCTGATTTTCACCCATGAGGGGGGGATTTCCATAGAATATATAAATATTGAATATATGCCATGAAATATATTTCTAAAGGATGGCATTGATGTCTACTAGGTTGCCACTATCAAGAGAATCTTGATGAGATAGTGGACTGTTTCCATCCCCAAATTGCAAATATCTAAATATTGCAACATCAGAAGGTTCATAGATGGTGGGATTCAGATGAACTGTTTCTATCCCCAAATTGTATATGTCTAAAGATTGTGGAATTGGAAGATTTAGAGGTGGCAAGATTGGAAAATTTATGTGCTTAAAAGAAGAAAGCTCAATGCCATAGGAAATTGAAAGGAGGGACGCGGGCATCCATTCTACTGAGGATTAGCGCATCCTTCACTATCCATAAATTTTTATAGTGAAGTATTCATTTTATCTTTCATTGAAATGATGAAATGGTTCTTTCATTTGTACAACAATTCCTTGAATAATTGAAGGATGTGGGGAAGTTTACAAACTCACAACACACATAAAAATTAACACACATAAAAATTAACATAGACACACACACCATAAGTGAATTCTTTTGTTCTTTTCTTTCATTCAGCCTCACTTAAAAACAACACATTACATATATGTTTATACATAGACCCAACGATTTCATGACAACTTAATTTCACATTGGGTCAGACAATATTACAAACACAATGAAAATACATTGGAAAAACTATGCTCCAATTACCCATTGGGATCCTCTAGCAGTGATCTAAGAACTCTGAAACTGTGCTACGTGTCACCCTATGACTGGACATTGGTCCTTTCCTATCGGCCTTTTCATTGTGATGACATATTGTGCACGCCAATAGAAAAATCCATTGTGATAACACATGTCCCATCGGGACTCTCCGTCGGCCTTCAAATCCATTGCATCGATCCTCCATCGATCCTCACCTAACCGTCACCTCTTTGCAACATCGGTATTTCGAATCCGATAACCATGTGTTTGCGTCCGATTCATTGTCGGACTTTCCTTGCCGGAATTCCATCCAATGAGCATATAAAACTTCGTTGATATGCTGGGTTCAATACAATGTCATACATTTGCTTCCACGTGTTCATATATGATTTTTTATCAGTTTTATTTCATTGGACCTTCCAAACTCCTCAACACTTAGCCATTTTTTCACCTCTTCTCAAAACTTCTACTGAAGGATTCCGATGCAACTGCGAATGGTGGCGATTAATATGATGGATTCGAAATTCAATATCGAATGAGACTTAATTAGGAACCATTACTTCTATCTGTAAAATTCCTTTAACATAAGTTTCAACTGCCTCACCGCCTCATTGACTGTGACATATTTTAATTTGACTTAGCTGACCTCGAGCCCTGGTACTGCAAAACAATATTAACTGCACTAAAATTACCTTTAATTCATGATTATATGACAAGGAAAAATAATTATATCCAACATTCTCCCCCTTTTAATTATTTATGCAAAATTTTGAAAAACAAGTATTTATGTATCCTACAATATCCAAACTCATAAATTATCTCTGTGGTAGTCAAACATTTTTTTGGATAATGGTTTAGTAAAAATGTCTACCGATTGATCATCATATTTGCAAAAGTCAACAAAAAATTCATTACTCTTCACAAGCTCTCTAATAAAATGATACCTTGTATCAATATACTTACTCTTCTTATGAAAAACATGATTTTTTGACAACACTATTGAATATTTATTATCACGGTAGATCTGATTTGGTTCTTCCTGTTCAAGTAACAACTCAATTAATATCCTCCTCATCTAGAATATCTGACACATTGCACTTTTGATTGCTACATACTCTACCTTTGTAGATGACAACGTCACAATGGTTTGATCCTTAGATGCCCAAGCCACTGCTCCAGATCCAAAACTAAACACATAACTAGATGTACTTTTCATGTCATCACTACTTTATGCAAAATCATTGTCTGTATAACCAGTCAAATTAAAATATGAATATGATGGATACATAACTCCAAACTTTGTTATTCCAACAACATATCCTAGTATTATTTTTCTAGCCTACTAGTGAGTACTCTTTGTAGACTCCATAAACTTGAAAAATTAGAGTCACAACATACATTATATACGGACTCATTGTTGTCAAATACTTGAGACTACCAACGGATCTCTTATACAAAGTAGGATCAACACTTAACCCATCATCCTTCTTACTAAGCTTTGTACCAGTTGCAATTAGTGTTACAGTTGGTTTGGAATTCACCACCCGAATCTACTGAAAATATCCTTAGCATATTTAGTTTAGAAAACAAAAATTCATTTATCAGATTGATTAAGTTCTATACCAAGAAAATACTTTATCAACCCTAAATTAGTCATCTCAAACTCTATTTTCATGGTTGTTTTAAATTCATCAAGTGAGAGATCTCTGGTGAAAATTATATCATCAACATACAAACAAACTATCAATATTTTACCTTCTTGATTTACCGTGGTGTATAGGGTTGGTTCACTTGGACTTATGCTGAATCCGTTACTAATCAAATACTCATCATTTCTGTTGTAACAAACCCTAGGTTCTTGTTTCAATCTATATAGGGTTTTCTTCAACATATAGACTTTATATTCCTCTCCATCCATTTCATATCTAGGAGGTTACTTAACATAAGCTTCTTCCTCCAAGAAACCATTTAAGAATGCAAACTTAACATCAATCTGATAAAATTTCATTTGTTTTGGTTTCATTGGACAAAACTATTCTCATAGTATCAAGTATAGCTACATGTGCAAAAGTTTCATTGGAATCAATCCATGTTGTTGACTAAACCCCTGAGCCACAAGTCTAGCCTTGTGTTATTCAATCTCACCTACATAATTCAACTTGGTTTTGTAGATCCACTTCACACCTAAACATTCCTTATCTTTTGATAAATCTACAAGTTCCCAAGTTTTATTCCTTTCTATGGATTCAATCTCATCATCCATAGCCTTGAACCAAACTTCCTCTGTAACAACTTCATCAAAATTTACAAGGTCATATGTAATTAAAGAAAAAATTGTAAACTGATCTACTTCATTTTCTTGTTCATACAATTCCCTTAAAATTTTAGTCTTCTAACCTCTAATTATGTTTCTCATTTTAGCAAGAGTGGGATTTGAGTCACTACTTACCTCAGATCTAGTAGTTTGTTGTCTTCCATAATTGGATGGTTCTCCATGCTCCTAAGTTTTGTCTATGGTAAAACATATTGAACTAGCACCATGTGTCAACCTTCTAGATGTATTCGCAATAGGTGTAGACAACTGTGGGTTTCGTTGTCCACCCTAAGCTTTATTGTCACCTACCCAAATTTTGAGGATATTTATTTTATATTATTTCTTTTGTAAAAAACTTTGTGTTAAATTATAATTACCAAGTTTTGTAATTAATGACCAATTTGGTCAAAGATGACTGTAATAACTTATTATTATTATTTAATAAATGAAAATAGGAGACAAACACTTAAGAAAGTTGTTACAAGAGTGTTCACTGGCCCACTAGGAGGAATGGAGGCTGAAAGAAGACATGGGACAGATGGCAACATTTGCACTCAACCATTAGCTGTTGGTATGGGACAACTCCCCTAAATTGTGGCATTTCCTCTCCAGGTGGAGAGAGGTGAGCAGGTAGCTCATTAATGACCAATTAATTACAAAAGACCTGGGAAGCCTATAAAATGCAATTCGAATTGAGCAGGGAGCTCTTAGAATGTTTTCTTCAGAAACATTTCCTCATGTGCATCAGGTGATGACTGAGAGATTCGAATAGGGAGGCTGTGGAGAGTGCAAGTATAAGTCTGCAAACATTTTATGAGAAGGACAACCAGAGGTGCTAGTGCAGGTCCCATTAACTGCTAAGCCTATAAGGATGGATAAATTTCTTGCTGCTACAAGGGGAGGTCCTAAGCTTCTGAAGTTTCTTCCTCGTGGTGGATCAGTGAATAGGCTCGTGGGTCCTAAGGCAGGTATCTTGGCTGTTTAGGAGTAGGTTGGGTGGAACAGACTTCTTGGGTGATTTGTTCCTCCTACTTCACTTGGGTTCTACATTTTTCCATGTTTTCCATTTGCATGATTTCTTTCAGTAATTGGTTTAGAAATATTATTAATGATCAGTAGCAGTAAAATGTTTAAAATTATGATTTAATTTTAATTGCTTAACTGATAAAATGACTCCTCTGCATTTCTCCCCATGCGTGAGGCTGCATCGTACTCCAGTACAGAGAGGTAGCATTAAATCAGTTCATTTAGGTAAAACATAACATTCATCTATTTCTTAACTCAGAGAGACACACATGCACAGATCTATATTCCCTAGGCATTTCATTTTCTAGATATTTTAGCAGCTGCAAATTAAATCTCTGCACCGACTGATTATACTATTCACCTAATTTTCATTCTTGAAAACAAAACAGAACACTTCATTTTCTGCATGAAAAAGCTCTGAATACACATCTATTTTACTCATCAAATATCTACGATTTTAGTTCATTGTTGCCAGAAAAATCCATCTGCATCATATAGTTGTTATTCTCTTCTTCTATAACTTTTATTTTAACCAGTTGTAAGAACAAGTACGTATCTTATGCATTTTCAAATAAGTACAGTAATCCATAGTATCCACATGCAAACACACCATAATTATTTCTTTTCCTAGTTACACTTCTGATTGCTATACATCAATCCCCTATCTTTTTGAACCAAAAACAAAGTATGATTGGAGCTACCCAACCCTAGAAAGTACGGGACTCTAAACCCTATCATAATTCCTATCTAACAATAGAAACCATACACTAGGTTTCATTCTGAGATTACAAACAGACGATTCAGCAATCAAGGAATTTCACAGAGACCGACGACATGATGGCCACATCGTTGCCCACCCAAAACTCACGACCATAGTATAAACAAACAAACAACACCTCAAAACAGTTATGTACAGATCGAGACCCGGGCTCGAGTTTGATCCTCAAACCACTAGCATGGTTGCATTTAAAATAGAAGGGTTCCATTCATATTAAACAAAAGAAGAAGAACGTGTGACTTAGCCATCATCCACATTGCAAATTCCAGAATTCCAATATTTCTTAGACATGCAAACCGAAAGCAAAACTACGGTCACAAATAGAGCACCTTCGTAAAACCATAAAACACGGTGGTATCATTTTCCCATTATCAAACAAAACATTCCATAGCTATCATTTCCAAACCTAACAAGCAATGGCGATGGACAGTGGAAGCTACCTACAACGAGGCTCGGCCTCTGTTTCAAACATTCCAACCACACGATATTCAAATGGTGGCACTCCATCCAAAACGAAAGTAGAGCGAGCGAAAGGAAACCCTCAGCTCTCAGGCGTCAGCACTAAAAATCATTTAATAGAGTTTCATGGTGGTACAACAGTCCATAAGGTTTAACCCTTAGCAAAAGCACAACATTAAAATGAATCCATGGGGCAACGAGCCACTTAAATTCATACCCTTAATAGGCAGTAGAGCCGAGTGACAACTCAAACAACTAAAGACTACCTTGTACAGACTATCTTCATTTAAAGTTGAAAAAATTGAAATCCATCGCCGGATTAGGGTCCTATAACTCCAACCCTCGGCGTTTACAGTCACCATCAAAACTTGAAACAAAAAGGGCACCCATGGGGTTTCAAGAACACCCAGAACTTACCAGGTTTTGGACGTATCACCTCCCACTCCCAAAACTTTCTTTCATCCTACTTGTTGGGTACCTGCCCAAACATGGCTCAAAAGGTTACAAATCGAGGAAAACTTTATTAAAAAAATATATAGCACTGGAAAGAAAACAGAAAAACTTGCTTTGTGAGAAATTACCGTTGAGTTGGAACACCAAACCATAGACACGCCACACTGGTAAGCACATTGAAAGCAGCAATGAAACTAGACACCGCAAACTCTATAACCATCATCGGATTGGTTTACGAACCAAAACCACCAAAAAAATTTAACCGCATGCTACACCTCTGTTAAAGCACGGTGCTATGGCACCACCTGCGAACTCATCACACTACCACGCAGAGGTGCAAAGCTCGAAACCGAGAACCCTAACTCGCATCAACCAGTCAGCTTCATGACCTCCCTAAAAAACAAACGCAACAATGAAGGACTGAAACACCAACTTTCCCATTTTATTGCGCAAAGATCCGGCATCAATCTCAGCCCCACACCTCTCAGGGATCGACAGTGTAGAGATTCCCATCAAGGCACGTCAATGTTTGCACTCAACTATAATCATTACTGCATTAAATTGTCACTCTTACCAAGCTGCCAGTCGACTTACGTGAGAGCCAAAGCGTATCCCAGCTTGGACCATGGAGTCATTACTGTCTGTACAACGACGTGATACTGGCCAACTCAGCTTCCACTTCACCTTACAAACCTGCAACGTATGCTAAGTCATTAATACGACAGTTGGAACCAACTAAACTCTTCACCCTGTCATGATCAACCCTTCATATGGATTAGTGTGAAGAACCTGCAATAATTCATTAATGCAAATACATGAGATATCATAAATAATAGAACTTAGAATCACTTTTATATTGATCACGGGCCACTTCGAGGGGGAAACCTCCTTTGAGCAAGCTCAATACAATTAACTTTACGGTGCCTTCAATGACCTCAACACACACTTATATATTAAGTCTATTCCCAATACTATGAGTCAAAACCATGGGACATATAATAGTACGGGACGACTTACAAAGCATATGCGTCCAATACTATGGGTCATTACCATGGGCTAATATAAACTATGGATCAACAAATACTACGGGACGACTTACAAAGCATATGCGTCCAACAACAATATACTAACAAAGTAAAGAGAAGGGTTGACATGGGTTCCTAACATCCCCTCTCCCTTAGAAAAAGCTTTGTCCTCAAAGCTTTGGTTGGGGAAATTGATGCAGAATCTGAATGAGTGGTTCCCCGGTAGCATCCTCGGGTTGCATTTCGGGCCACTGTCGCCTTTGGAGTTTCAGGGAGGATTGCTTGGAAGGCTGTAGACGAAGAAGAACCATATCAAAAGCGTGAAAAGTGCGCTCAGAATGGTGTTGATCGGCTTGTTGTTGCAGTCGAATTCTGGCCATGTGAAGATTGTCTTGCAGAATGAGAAGAATCTGATCGCGGTTTCGAAGAACCGAGTCAATTGCCTGAATTGGGGAGCTGCTAAGGGTGTATGGAAGAAGAACTGGTGGTGTCTATCCATAGACTGCTTCATATGGTGTCCTTGTAGATGTGGTATTGTACCACCAGAGAGCTTCTAAGAAATCCATAGAAATATTTGGCCAAATCTGTGTAGGGATGGGAAAGGGTTTGAGCAGTCCCGAAAGGAGTGTCGTTTCACCCTTGTTGACCTGGAAAGTATCACAGTCAGCCACCATATGTTGAATTGTCATTTTCAATCCCTGCCAAAAGAAGTTACAATGTTCCCGGTCATACATTTTGAAGAACCCAGAGTGCCCTGCTGATGAAGAAGCATGGACTTCATAGAAGAGATAGCCCTGTTGAACATATTGCAACCAATTTGGAACAAGCAAAGAAATGGCTGTAAGAGAAACTAGGTCATCAATTGTGCGAGAAGGAGCATCTGCCACCATATTGTCCTTACCCTTATTATAAGTGATCGCATAGGGATAACCCATGAGTTGGATAACCCATTTCAGGTGTGTTGGGGAGGAGACCCATTGTTCCAGGAAATTTTCCAAACCATGAAGATCAATCTTGATGCAAAAATAATTCCCTAATAGGTATGGCTGCCACTTCTGTACTGCATGCAAAATAGCCATAATTTCCTGCTGAGAGGTAGATGCGGCTAAATTCTTACCGGAAAGGTCTCTTCAAGGCAGCAAGCTCATTGGTTCAGCAAGGACACCTGCATATCTATCCAAGGAAGTAGTGGAGACTGTTGATGGGTGCATCTGAATGGAATGGAGCTGAGTGATGACACCATGTGAATTCTTCTTAAGGATTTTTTCCAGGTGATGTGAACTGATGATGCAGAGAGACCCTGGTTGTAAGCCCATAAATTTGTGTTGTGCCCCATTGACTGAAAACTGCATCCAAAGTTCAGCAAAATCCCATAAGATGGGGCCAAGTGTGCGTAACCATTGAACGCCCAAAACCACATCACATCCACCTAAGGACAAGGAAAACATGTCAGAGCGCAGGTTATAATCTTCCATAGAGATACGCACATTGTGACACTTCCCCTTGCAAGGTAAGGTGCCCCCATTGGCAACCATGAATTCAAAGTGGGAGCAAGGATGGACAAAACAATCAGCCTGTTTGGCAATCCAAGGGTCAATGAAGTTATGAGTGCTACCAGAATCAATGACTATGGTAAGAAGGAGCTTCTTGAAGTATCCCCTGACCCGCATTGTTTGTGGGGTGGTGACGCCGGTTACAGCATGGAGAGAGATCTCGGGTGGGTTTTCCTGAGATGGGGTGTCAACAGGCGGGTGTTGAATGTCAACCTGATCATCTACTGTATCTAGGGCTTCTTCACCAAGTTCAGAGGCAGTCGGAGAGTCCACATCCAAGAGATAGAGATTTTGTTGAACACATCTATGTCCCCTAGTGAATTTCTCATCACAATTATAACAAAGCCCTTTTTCTCGACATGCCTGCATCTCTGTTTCACACAAATGCTTGATAGGAGTTGGTCGAGGAGCAGGCGTGTTCGGAGGTCGTTGGGAACCCATATTTCTGAAGGGAACAAAGGTGGGTTTGGAGCATTGTTGAGATGCGATCTTGTCCTCGGCCAGCTTAGCCAACCCTAGGACTTCCATCATTGTGTTGGGACAGAACATTTTGACCTCTGAGCAGATTTCATCCTTGAGACCACTGATAAAACAACTCCTATAGAATTCATCAGACAATCCTTCTATGTGATTGGCTAGTTTCTCAAATTCCGTCTGATACTCTCTCACTGTGCCAGTTTGGTGAAGTTTAGTCAGTGCTCCTGTGAAGTCGTCAATAGCACTAGGACCAAATCGTGGAAAAAGGAGTTGGCAAAAATCTGTCCAGTTTGGCTCGGGATGAGCTTTGATGTACCAACCGTACCATTGAAGGGCTTCCTGTTCCAAATGAAAGGATACAAGTGGAACTTTCTGGACATCAAAAGTATTATGCAGACTGAAACATTGTTCTGCTCGGTATATCCATCCAGTCGGATCAGTACCATTGAAGCGAGGAAAATCAAGCTTCGACCCACGAAAATTGCTGGAAGAAGAGAACCCGGTGGCTGCAAAAGATTCTGGCTGTCGGTTATTGTTCATGGCTGAATGCTGAAGATGGAGGCTGAGAAATTTTTCATCCAGATCTTGGAGTTTGGTTTGGATGGTTGCAAGTGCTTCCTCCATGGTTTTTGCTCCTGCGCGGGTGGCAACCACAACCAGGGTTTTTTTTTTTTTTTTTTTTGGAAATGGATAGAAAAACACAAACAAAAGCTTATTTAGTAAAGGAAAATTTGGATTTGGGAAAAACTCGGATTGGTAATTGGGGTTTGACTAGGATTTGGACACTTTTTGATGGACAGGGAGGCAAAAAATGGAGATTTCAGAAGCGAGGTGAAAGAATGAGAAAATTTGGTAGAGAGGGACAAAGAAGCAGAATTAGGAAAGGAACACGGTGGCAAAATTTGAAGGTGTTTGGGTGAAAATTGAAGGAGTTATGGAAAACCCTAAAAATAGACAAATGTGGGATTTCTGGTCTTGGGAAGTGGAATTTGGGATAGGGTCTTCAGGAATGAAATATGCAAAATGGGATTGCAGGGATGTCAGTGAAGTTTTAGGGAAAATAGAGTTGAAATAACGAATCGAAAAATGGATCTGCAACGGCACAGAAGGGATCGAAAAATGGCTAGATCTGAAACGACGACTAGATCTGGAACGACTTTCATAAAAGATCTGTAACGGTTGGATCTGGAGCGGAAGTGATCGGCAACAGTTCAGCTGAAAATAGATATGGACCCCAGGTATGTGCGGCTTCCTATCGGTTCAAGGGATTCACTCGGCCATCAATGCTGTTTGATGGCATGCGTATTGGGGCAGTACCCCTCACTCCACAATTCAGGTAAAAATGATAACTGCTTTGCCACAAATGACAGCTCTTGGTTTACCTCACGGGTGGGAACTAGTCAATCGGGTAGGGGTCGTTGCCCTTTTCACTAGCAGGTCCTCTCAATGGGCCAGCTACTTTGGGGTTCTTATGGTACTCCTCACAATGAGTTTTAGGGCTTATGCCCAAGTACTTCCCACAGTTAAGAGGATAGGGATTATTCCCAGATCCAAACTTGAAACAGATGCGAAAAAACAATTTTGGCAGAAATTCCACCCAACGAGCCCAAGAAAGTGCTCTGATACCAGATGTGAAGAACCTGCAATAATTAATTAATGCAAATACCCGAGATATCAGAAATAATAGAACTTAGAATCACTTGTATATTGATCACAGGCCACTTCGAGGGGGCAACCTCCTTTGAGCAAGCTCAATACAATTAACTTCATGGTGCCTTCAATGAACTCAACACACACTTATATACTAATTCTATGCCCAATACTATGAGTCAAAACCATGGGACATATAATACTATGGGACGACTTACAAAGCATATGCGTCCAACAACAATATACTAACAAAGTAAACAGAAGGGTTGACACGGGTTCCTAACAATTAGCTCCATAGTAGCAATGCGTTGGTTTGGATGCAAGGTCGGAACATAACAAATATAGTAACTTGTAATATAACCTATACATTATACAAAAGCAATTAATCCCTTGATGCTATATTAAAACATATGAAATTATTAAGTATTACAACATCATCGCAATTGTATAAGCCACGTGCCATGTGCATTGTAGGTTTTGATACAAGGCTATGAACCGCAAACCCATAATAAGAGCATGAACTTATAAGTATAGTCACTTAATACAATGCTAAAATGATTGCCATGTATTACAAGCCCAATTGATAGATGAATATCTAGTTGAGATTCGAATGGCAATATTATACCCTATAATGTCAAGTTCATAACGATAGTATTTAGACCACTCATATATTAATCTTGCATTAATATTCAAATCATGAATTCAGATTTAGAATAGTCTAAATAGAATCAAGACAGAACGATAAGCTCTATAGTATAAGCACTAGATTCATAACTTTCGCATAGCCTCAGCAATAGATTTTGGTATCAATAAATTGATGATAATGCCATTAGACATACGATAATAAGTACAAGCATTTTAACCAATACCACTGGAGATTTTTTTTTTACAACATACAAACTAGATGAAGAACCAAGTATCCAACCCACTAGTAACTATTTCGCAATGAAGTAATCAACATACAAATTTACACTGACGATAAACACCTGTACTCTTATCTTACCTGCGGTCTGCACATGGATCACAGGATGCAAATTCCTTAGGTAAACGTAGCTAAGTAAGCTGCAGGGTACCCCGTAGGACCACCCTTTCATCATCATCAAAAACAGCTGTTAGAACTTGTTAATTAAAGAAAAATTCTATCGCAATTATTGGATTACAGTTAATACAAAAAAAGATGTCGTAAGCTGAAAAGTGCCATAACACATTGAGTACATTAATTTCTTGAGTGGAATTAAATAAAAATTACTTTCTGCATTTATGACTCATTAATGTCGTCCTTGCAACATTTATTATTTCCGTAATTACAATTATTAAAAATATTCATTGTTATAATTTTTTAAAATTTTTATAAAATTATCGGGATGTTACATGTGGTATCAGAGCTCATGTTCAAACTCTAGGCCTAAAAACGGTCCAAGAAACACGCAAACAGAAAATTTATGACTGCGAAATTTTTCGCTAACTCAAGTTTAAATTAATTTTTCATATATAGAAAATTATTTTTAATTTACAGATATGCAAGGATCGGCTGAACATATGAGGGGCAGATTTCCATCAAACAGCCATAGTACGGAACAACAATTCCAGGGCAACCTGGGCAACGATTCATTAGAATTATTATGTGCTTTTCAAGAATTGAAAGCAGAGATAAGGTCAGTAAAGCAGTACAATGAAAGAATCCTGAGGACACAAGAGGAATTGAAGCAAGCACTGTTCGACCAATACCCAAAATATGAACAGAAAATTGAACATACTTCCGAAACTGAAGAACTAACTCATGAAGGCGAGGATAAGCACACAAAAACAGCCGAGGAAAACAACAACTCAACATTGTAAAGAACTGCCAAACATCCACGTAAAAAGAAGCATAACTACTCTAGTGACAGCAGTGAAGGAGACTTCAAGCCAAAGAGAAAAATAAATAAACATTACGAACATATATTTGGTGAATTCAAGAAAATCAAACCTCCAACTTTCAATGGCGAAACAGAGAAAGGAGAGACAGCGGAAGCATGGCTGTCTGGCATGAAAAATTATTTTCAGATCTACGAATATTTGGAATCCTTAAAGGAAAAAATGGCAATTTATAATCTGATCGGGAAGGCGGATATTTGGTGGCAAGACCTCAAAAGGGTAAAAGGAATAAAAGACCGAGATGTGAGTTGGAGTACTTTTAAAAGCTACTTCAAAAAGAAATTCTTATTTGAGCAGTATTATGAAGAAAAATCCAAAGAATTCTATGATCTAAAACTGGGAATGATGAACATGAAAGAACTGAACATCAAGTTTTTAAGTTTTCTAAGGTACGTGTCGTACATGGTGGAAGAAAAACCGAAGGTCCGTAGATACCTAAGTTTCCTACCCTTCAACATCAAGGAAAGAATAGAGTATGATAACCCTAAGACGTTGGAAGAAGCCATGAGGAAAGCAAATTTTTGCTTTGACCAGAATAAGAAAAGAGAAGGGGTACCTAGCTGGAAAAAACCAAAGCCTAGTAATTTTGAATAGAAAAAGAAAAATTTCAGATATGGTGGAAATTCCGGTTTCCAGAAGAAAAATTTTCAGAATTGAAATTTTAAAGGGAACAGTTTCAGAAATAATCAACAGCATAAATTTACAATACCAAGAAATCTTCCCAATGTTGCCAGGACCAATGAGCAGAAGCCACCTATAAAATTCTTTGAGTGCCAAGGACCTCAGTATGCCTCAGATTGTCCCCTTAAGAAGCAGACAACCAACCATATTCACTCCATACAGTCTGAAGCTATTGTAGGAGATGTGGCAAGGGAAGTACCCAGAGTTAGTGCAACATTAGACAACCGGCAAACATAACACCAAGTCTCAATGGTAGAGGTTGAAGGTATGCTAAAAAACCACCCAGTTTCTATTTTGATTGACCCTGGTGCTAGTCTAAGCTATATATCACCAGTTATTGTAGAAAGTCTCTAGTTGAAAACAGAAAAATTCAATAAATCCTGGTTAGTTAGATTAGCGACAGGAAAGAGAAAGGTTTCTGATTTTGTGGGAAATTGTGCTTTATCTATGAATCAACTAACAATGCAGGTCAAGTTAAATATTTTGCCATTAGGATCATATGATATCCTAATCGGTATGGACTGGTTAGAAACCCATCGTGTCATTCTGAATTGTTATGAGAAAAGTTTCATTTGCCTAGATGATGAAGGAAGGACAACAGAAGTAAAAGGAATCCCTAGGAAAACATCCATTAGGCAGATTTCAGCCATGCAAGTAAAGAGGATAGTCAGAAAAGGATGTTAGATGTTTGCAGTAAATACGGTACATGATGAGTTGAGTACTAAGGAGGACAAACTGAAAATAGAGGGGACATACTTGTCTTAAAAGATTTCCAAGATATTTTTCCTCAAGAGATCCCAGAATTACCTCCCAAAAGAGACCTGGATTTTACTATTGAATTAATACCAGGTGCAGTACCAAGTTCTAAAGCTCTATACCAAATGAATATACTAGAGCTGAATTAGTTAAAATCTTAGTTGAAGGAGCTGATCGATAAAAAATACATAACACCCAGCGTGTCTCCTTAGGGAGCACCGGTCATTTTTGTTAAGAAGAAGGATGGTACCCTAAGACTTTGCAAAGATTATCGTCAACTGAATAAAATGACGATCAAGAATAGGTACCCGCTACCCCGCATTGACGATATATTTGACCAGCTACGCGGAGCAACGGTATTCTCGAAGATTGATTTACGGTCAGGATATCATCAGGTTCGTGTGACGGATGAAGACATTTTCAAAATAGCCTTTAGAACTCGTTATGGACACTATGAGTTCGTTGTCATGCCGTTTGGATTGACTAATGCCCCTGCTGTATTTATGTGTTTAATGAACAAAATTCTGCACAAATACTTAGATAAGTTCGCAGTTGTGTTTATCGATGACATTTTAGTATATTCTAAAAACAAGGAGGAGCATGATGAACATCTACGCATCATTCTACAAGTTTTGAGGGAGCACCAGTTATATGCTAAGTTCAGTAAGTGTGATTTCTACAAAGACAAAATTCAGTACTTAGGAAACATAATCTCTGAGGAGGGGATTTCAGTTGACCCCACTAAGATAAAGGCCATTAATGAATGGCCAGTTCCTAAAGATGTGACGAATGTGCGATCATTTATGGGTATTACTGGTTATTACAGAAAATTCATTGAAGGGTTTTCAAGGGTTGCAAACCCCATAACGTCTTTGCAGAAAAAAGGAAAGAAGTTTGTCTGGGATCAAAAATGTGCGGACAGTTTTGAAAAGTTAAAGGAATTACTGACTACAGCGCCTATTTTGAGGATTGCAAATCCTAATAAGGATTTTGTAGTGTGCACAGACGCATGTAATGACGGACTTGGAGGAGTCCTAACACAGGAGGGACATGTTGCAGCCTATGAATCTAGGAAGCTGAAAATACATGAGAAGAACTACTCTACTTATGATCTAGAATTATTAGCAGTAATTCATGCCTTGAAAATGTGGCGTCACCACCTTATTAGTAGAAAATTTACCTTAATGACAGATAACATGGGATTGAAATATTTATTAGATAAAACAAATTTGAATGCTAGGCAAGCTAGATGGCTAACTTTTCTGAGTGAGTATGAATTTGAATTTCAGCACATTAAGGGGAAGGAGAATAAAGTTGCTGATGCGTTAAGTCGTAATGCAAGGATACATTTTATTTCAGCCATCAGCACATACGCAACAGATTTGGAAAAACATATTTTTGAAGGAATTAAAGAGGATGAAGAATACAAAAAATTATGGGAAAGGACAACAGAAAACAATTCTCAAAATTCTATAACAGATTTCAGTTTGAAGGAAAACGACTTACTGCTGTACAAAAACAGACTGTATGTACCAAACATACCAACAGTAAAAATTCTGATTTTGGATGAGATGCACAAAAGCCACTACTCTTGCCATCCAGGTTATCCTAAAACCATCACAATGCTACAAAAAGATTACTATTGGCCCAGAATGAAGGATGAAGTAGCAGAATATATAGCTAAGTGTTTTGACTGTCAAAAAGTAAAGGTGGAACATCAGCATCCTACTGGATTGCTACAGCCCTTGCCTATACCCAGCTGGAAATGGGAAATCATAAGTATAGATTTCATCACTGGGTTACCAAAGAATAAAAAACAGCACGACTCCATCATGGTGGTAGTAGACAAACTTAGCAAGGCAACCCATTTTATCCCTGTCAAAACTACCCATAAAGCTCCTGACATTGTAGAATTTTTTCTGAAGTAGATTTTTCGACTGCATGGGATACCCAAGGTAATAGTTTCGGACTGAGATTCAAAGTTCACAGGAAATTTTTGGAGGTCTTTGTTCAAGGGGTTAAATGCCACCTTAAATTTCAGTACCGTGTTTCATCCGCAAACAGATGGACAGACTGAAAGGGTGAACCAGATATTGGAAGACATGCTCAGAATGTATGTTAAGGATCAGCCTGGTAAGTGGGAGGACTACTTGGATCTAGCAGAGTTTGCGTATAACAATCACTACCATGCTTCAGCCAAGCTTAGCCCGTTTGAAATTCTTTACGGTAGGAAATGTAACACACCTGTTTCGTGGAGTGATCCAGTCAGCAGAGTCACCTTAGGGCCTGAATTGTTGTAGGAGTTAGAACTAACTGTGAAGCAGGTACAAGGAAATCTTAAAGCTTCCCAAGATAGACAGAAAAGTCAAGCAGACCTTAAAAGAACTCATAAAGAATTCCAGGTCGGTGAGCATGTTTTTCTTATGGTAAGGCCGAAAAAGAGTTCATTAAAATTGGGAAGCTGTGCCAAACTGGCACCCAGGTATTGTGGTCCTTTCAAAATCTTGTCAAGAGTTGGACCTGTGGCATATCAATTAGCCTTACCCTCAAACCTCAAAATCCATAATGTTTTTCACATTTCATTTTTAAAGAAATATGTGCATGATCCTACTCATGTTGTAAATTGGAATAATGTTCACGTGGAAGAAGGCGGCAATTTTCCAGTGGAACCAGACTGTATTCTCGCAAGGAAAGAAAGTCTACTCTGGAACTGCACCGTTGGACAAGTAAAAGTACAATGGAAGCACTATAGCCCAGCAGAGGCCACCTGGGAGTTGGAGAGTAGTATGCGGGCAGCATACCCAACTCTGTTCAAGGAACACTCAGTGAGTGAATAAAGCAACATCGAGGATGATGTTGAGGCTTAAGGGGGGGTGTATGTCACCTACCCAAATTTTGAGGATATTTATTTATATTATTTCTTTTGCAAAAAACTTTTTGTTAAATTATAATTATCAAGTTTTGTAATTAATGACCAATTTGGTCAAAGATGATTGTAATAACTTATTATTATTATCTAATAAATGAAAATAGGAGACAAGCACTCAAGAAATCTGTTACAAGAGTGTTCACTGGCCCACTAGGAGGAATGGAGGCTGAAAGAAGACATGGGACAGATGGCAACATTTGCACTCCACTATTAGTTGTTGGTATGGGACAACTCCCCTAAATTGTGGCATTTCCTCTCCAGGTGGAGAGAGGTGAGCAGGTAGCTCACTAATGACTAATTAATTACAAAAGACCTGGGTATCCTATAAAAGGCAATTCGAATTGAGCAGGGAGCTCTTAGAATGTTTTCTGTAGAAACATTTCCTCATGTGCATCAGGTGATGACTGAGAGATTCGAATAGGGAGGCTGCGGAGAGTGCATGTATAAGTTTGCAAAAATTTTATGAGAAGGACAAACCAGAGGTGCTGGTGCAGGTCCCATTGACTGCTAAGCCTGTTAGGATGGATAAATTTCTTGCTGCTGCAAGGGGAGATCCTAAGCTTCTGAAGTTTCTTCCTCCTCGTGGATCAGTGAACAGGATTGGGGGTCCTAAGGCAGGCATCTTGGCTATTTAGGAGTAGGTTGGGTGGAACAGGCTTCTTGGGTGATTTGTTCCTCCTCCTTCATCGAGTTCTACATTTTTTCGTGTTTTCCAGTTGCATGATTTCTTTCAGTAATTGGTTTAGAAATATTATTAATGATCAGTAGCAGTAAAATGTTTAAAATTCTGATTTAATTTTAATTGCTTAACTGATAAAATGACTCCTCTGCATTTTTCCCCATGCGTGAGGCTGCATCGTACTCCAGTACAGAGAGGTAGCATTAAATCTGTTCATTTAGTTAAAACATAACATTCATCTATTTCTTAACTCAGAGAGACACACATGCACATATCTATATTCCCTAGGCATTTCATTTTCTAGATATTTTAGCAGCTGCAAATTAAATCTCTGCACCGATTGATTATACTATTCACCTAATTTTCATTCTTGAAAACAAAACAAAACACTTCATTTTCTGCATGAAAAAGCTCTGAATACGCATCTATTTTACTCATAAAATATCTACGATTTTAGTTCATTGTTGCCGGAAAAATCCATCTGCATCATACAATTGTTATTCTCTTCTTCAATAAGTTTTCTTTTAACCAGCTGTAAGAAAAAGTACGTATCTTATGCATTTTCAAATAAGTACAGTAATCCATAGTATCCACATGCAAACAAACCATAATTATTTCTTTTCCTAGTTACACTTATGATTGCTATACATCAATCCCCTATCTTTTTGAACCAAAAACAAAGTATGATTGGAGCGACCCAACCCTAGAAAGTACAGGACTCTAAACCCTTTCGTAACTCCTATCTAATAATAGACACCATACGCTAGGTTTCGTTCTAAGATTACAAACAGATGATTCAGCAATCAAGGAATTTCACAGAGACCGATGACACGATGGCCACATCGTTTCCCACCCAAAACTCACGACCATAGTATAAACAAACAAACAACACCTCAAAACAGTTATGTACAGATCGAGACCCGTGCTCTGGTTCGATGCTCAAACCACTAGCATGGTTGCATTTAAAATAGAAGGGTTCCGTTCATATTAAACAAAAGAAGAAGAATGTGTGACTTAGCCATCATCCACATTGCAAATTCCAAAATTCCAATATTTCTCAGACATGCAAACCGAAAGAAAAACTATGGTCACAAATAGAGCACCTTCGTAAAACCATAAAACACGGTGGTATCATTTTCCCATTATCAAACAAAACATTCCATAGCTATCATTTCCAAACCTAACAAGAAATGGTGATGGACAGTGGAAGCTACCGACAAAGAGGCTCGGCCTCTGTTTCAAACATTCCAACCACACGATATTCAAATGGTGGCACTCCATCCAAAACGCAAGTAGAGCGAGTGAAAGGAAACCCTCAGCTCTCAGGCACCGGCAGTAAAAATCATTTAACAGAGTTTCATGGTGGTACAACAGTCCACAGGGTTTAACCCTTAGCAAAATCACAACATTAAAATGAATCCGTGGGGCAACGAGCCACTTAAATTCATACCCTTAACAGGCAGTAGAGCCAAGCGACAACTCAAACAACTAAAGACTACCATGTAAAGACTATCTTCATTTAAAGTTGAAAAACTTGAAATCCATCGCCGGATTAGGGTCCTATAACTCCAACCCTCGGCGTTTACGGTCACCATCAAAACTTGAAACAAAAAGGGCACCCAAGGGGTTTCAAGAACACCCAGAACTTACCAGGTTTTGGACGTATCACCTCCCACTCCCAAAACTTACTTTCATCCTGCTTGTTGGGTACCTTCCCAAACATGGCTCGAAAGGTTACAAACCGAGGAAAAATTTCTTAAAAAAATATATAGCACTAGAAAGAAAACATAAAAACTTGCTTTGTGAGAAATTACCATTGAGTTGGAACGCCGAACCATAGACACCCCACGCTGGTAAGCACATTGAAAGCAGCAACGAAACCAAACACCACAAACTCTATAACCATCACAGGATTGGTTTACGAACCAAAACCACCAAAAAAAGTTAACAGCATGCTACACCTCTGTTAAAGCACGGTGCTATGGCCCCACCTGCGAACTCATCACACTACCACGCAGAGGTGCAAAGCTCGAAACCGAAAACCCTAACTCGCATCAACCGGTCGGCTTCATGACCTCCCTCAAAAACAAACGCAACAATGAAGGACTGAAACACCAACTTTCCTATTTTAGCGCGCAAAGATCGGGCATCACTCTCAGCCCCACACCTCTTAGGGATCGACGGTGTAGAGTTTCCCATCAAGGCACGTCGATGTTTGCACCAAACTGTAATCATTACTGCATTAAGTTGTCACTCTTACCAAGCTGCCAGTCGACTTACGTGAGAGCCAAAGCATAGCCCAGCTCGGACCATGGAGTCATTACCGTCTGTACAACCACGTGATACTGGCCAACTCGGCTTCCACTTCACCTTACAAACCTGCAACGTATGCTAAGTCATTAATACGACAGTTGGAACCAACTAAACTCTTCACCCTGTCATGATCAACCCTTCGTATGGATTAGTTCCATAGTAGCAATGCGTTGGTTTGGATGCAAGGTCAGAACATAACAAATATAATAACCTGTAATATAACCTATACATTATACGAATGCAATTAATCCCTTGATGCTATATTAAAACATATGAAATTATTAAGTATTACAACATCATTGCAATTGTATAAGCCACGTGCCATGTGCATTGTAGGTTTTGATACAAGGCTATGAACCGCAAACCCATAATAAGAGCATGAACTTATAAGTATAGTTACTTAATACAATGCTAAAATGATTGCCATGTACTACAAGCCTAATTGATAGATGAATATCTAGTTGAGATTCGAATGGCGACATTATACCCTATAATGTCAAGTTCATAACGATAGTCTTTAGACCACTCATATATTAATCTTGCATTAATATTCAAATCATGAATTCAGACTTAGAATAGTCTAAATAGAATCAAGATAGAATGATAAGCTCTATAGTATAAGCACTAGATTCATAACTTTCGCATAGCCTCAACAATAGATTTTGGTATCAATAAATTGATGATAACGCCATTAGACATACGATAATAAGTACAAGCATTTTAACCAATACTTGGACAATGCGAAGTTATACCACTGGAGATTTTTTTTTTACAACATACAAACTAGATGAAGAACCAAGTATCCAACCCTCCAGTAACTGTTTTGCAATGAAGTAATCAACATACAAATTTACACTGACGATAAACACATGTACTCTTATCTTACCTGCGGTCTGCACATGGATCACAGGATGCAAATTCCTTAGGTAAACGTAGCTAAGTAAGCTCCAAGGTACCCCGTAGGACCACCCTTTCATCATCATCAAAAGCAGCTGTTAGAACTTGTTAATTAAAGAAAAATTCTATCGCAATTATTGGATTACATTTAATACAAAAAAGACGTCTTAAGCTGAAAAGTGCCATAACACATTGAGTACATTAATTTCTTGAGTGGAATTAAATAAAAATTACTTTCCGCATTTATGACTCATTAATGTCGTCCTTGCAGCATTCATTATTTCGGTAATTACAATTATTAAAAATATTCATTGTTATAAAAAAATTTAAATTTTTATAAAATTATCGGGATGTTACTTGTGGTATCAGAGCTCATGTTCAAACTCTAGGCCTAAAAACGGTCCAAGGAACACGCAAACAGAAAATTTATGACTCTGAAATTTTTTGCTAACTCAAGTTTAAATTATTTTTTCATATACAGAAAATTATTTTTAATTTACAGATATGGAAGGATCGGCTGAACATATGAGGGGCAGATTTCCGCCAAACAGCCATAGTACGGAACAACAATTCCAGGCCAACCTGGGCAACGATTCATCAGAATTATTATGTGCTTTTAAAGAATTGAAAGCAGAGATAAGGTCAGTAAAGCAGGACAATGAAAGAATCCCGAGGACACAAGAGGACTTGAAGCAAGCACTGTTCGACCAATACCCAAAATATGAAGAGGAAATTGAACATACTTCCGAAACTGAAGAACTACCTCATGAATGCGAGGATAATCAAACAAAAACAGCTGAGGAAAACAACAACTCAACATCATAAAGAACTGCCAAACATCCACGTAAAAAGAAACATAACTATTGTAGTGACAGCAGTGAAGGAGACTTCAAGCCAAAGAGAAAAAGAAATAAACATTACGAACATATATTTGGTGAATTCAAGAAAATCAAACCCCCAACTTTCAATGGCGAAACAGAGAAAGGAGAGACATCAGAAGCACGGCTCTCCGGCATGAAAAAGTATTTTCAGATCTACGACTATTCAGAATCCTTAAAGGAAAAAATGGCAATTTATAATCTGATTGGGAAGGCGGATATTTGGTGGCAAGACCTCAAAAGGGTAAAAGGCATAAAAGACCGAGATGTGAGTTGGAGTACTTTTAAAAGATACTTCAAAAAGAAATTCTTATCTGAGCAGTATTATGAAGAAAAATCCAAAGAGTTCTATGATCTAAAACTGGGAATGATGAACATGAAAGAACTGAACATCAAGTTTTTAAGTTTGCTAAGGTATGTGCCGTACATGGTGGAAGAAAAACCAAAGGTCCAGAGGTACCTAAGTTTCCTACCCTTCAACATCAAGGACAAAATAGAGTACGATAACCCTAATACGTTGGAAGAAGCCATGAGGAAAGAAAATTTTTGCTTTGACCAGAATAAGAAAAGAGAAGGGGTAAATAGTTGGAAAAACCCAAAGCCTAGTAATTTTGAATAGAAAAAGAAAAATTTCAGATATGGTGGAAATTCCGGTTTCCAGAGGAAAAATTTTCAGAATCAAAATTTTCAAGGGAACAGTTTCAGAAATAATCAGCAGCAGAAATTTACAACACCCATAAATGTTCCCAATGTTTCTAGGACCAATGAGCAGAAGCCACCTATACAATGCTTTGAGTGCCAAGGACCTCAGTATGCCTCAGATTGTCCCCTTAAGAAGTGGACAACCAACCATATTCACTCCATACGGTCTGAAGCTACTGTAGCAGATGTGGCGAGGGAAGTACCCAGAATTAGTGCAGCATTAGACAACCGGCAAGCAGAACACCAAGTCTCAATGGTAGAGGTTGAAGGTATGTTACAAAACCACCCAGTTTCTATTTTGATTGACTCTGGTGCTAGTCTAAGCTATATATCACCAGTTATTGTAGAAAGTCTCAAGTTGAAAACAGAAAAATTCAATAAATCCTGGTTAGTTAGATTAGCGACAGGAACAAAGAGAAAGGTTTATGATTTTGTGGGAAATTGTGATTTATCTATGAATCAACTAAGAACGCAGGTCAAGTTAAATATTTTTCCATTAGGATCACATGATATCCTAATCGGTATGGACTGGTTAGAAACCCATCGTGTCATTCTGAATTGTTATGAGAAAATTTTCATTTGCCTAGATGATGAAGGAAGGACAACAGAAGTAAAAGCCATCCTTAGGAAAACATTGATTAGGCAGATTTCAGCCATGCAAGTAAAGAGGGCAGTCAGAAAAGGATGTCAAATGTTTGCAGTAAATGCATTGCATGATGAGTTGAGTACGAAGGAGGACAAACTGAAAATAGAGGACATACCTGTCTTAAAAGATTTCCAAGATATTTTTCCTGAAGAGATCCTATAATTACCTCCCAAAAGAGACCTGGATTTTACTATTGAATTAATACCAGGTGCAGTACCAAGTTCTAAAGCTCCATAACGAATGAATATACTAGAGTTGAATGAGTTAAAATCTCAGTTGAATGAGCTGATCGATAAAAAATACATAAGACCCAGCGTTTCTCCTTTGGGAGCACCTGTCATTTTTGTTAAGAAGAAGGATGGTACCTGTTGTTGCAGCAACATCCCCCCATTTTTTTTTGTAGATATTGGGGCCCCTCCTTTCATTTTCCTAGAAAGTCTACCTAAAAGAGTTAAGTCTCCTTTGAAAAAACGTTTTGAACTTAGTTTTGTTTCAACTGGGGAATCTGTTTTAAAATTGAAGTTTCTTTTCTAAGTCAAAACTCACAATTCTTTCCCGAAACTGCGGAAGAACTCAAATTTCTCTCCCGAAACAGTGGAAGAACTTGGGATGTTCACCTGCAACTGTGGAAAGACTTAAATTTTCTCCCCAAAACAGTGAAAGCACTTACATGTTCTTTGAACTGTGGAAGAACTCAAAGTTCTCTCCCAAAACGACGGAAGCACTTGAAAAGTTTCGCTGCAACAAGCGCCCTCTTACTGAGTTCCCAGGCCATCTCCTTTGCGGAAAAGACTTACCAAACTCCTTCGTCATTTGCGGAAGAACTTACCGAGTCTTTCCGCAACGACGGAACAACTCAAGAAACTCCACTGCGTTAATATTTCGGTAGAACCAATTTCGGAAGAACTCGCAAAATCCTCCCGAAATGTTGGGACAACTCAAAACTTCACGCCGTAAACGTTTTTTAGCTCGTCGTTGTTCGAAGAACTCCCCAAAACTTTCCGCAAAAGTGGAGCATCTTCCCTTTTCTTTCCGCAACAAGCAGCCGTGACCAAAACTCGTAAAGTCTGTCCGCATCTCGGGAGAAACTCACGAAATCCGTCCGCAATGGTGGACGAGACTCATCTTTTCCTCCCGGTATTGGCGGTTGCGCATAAATACCGAAGGTTTGAAAATACCACGTCGTACGAATAATCAACCCCATTTTAATGTCGCCACCTACCCAATTAAATGCCCGCACGTATTAAGCTTTATATAAGGGCTGTGGGGTTTTATTGTCCCCGTTGATAGTTTTGGATGTGGAGAACGCCGTTCGAAGCTGCTCGAATCATTTCGCTCCAGCTCAGCTCACTTATCGCTGAACCGACCCCGTTTTCATCGTTATTTCACAGCCAAGTAGGTGCTTAAACCATTAGTCTTGTCTTATCTATACGTCGAGGCTTTCTCGGCCGTTATTTGTCTTATTACATGGCTTGTGGGCATTTGTAGAAGACTATTCGTAAAGCTTTGCAGCCGTTGTAGCCCCATAAAATTCTCATTGCTGATAGCTAGGAGTCATAACCATGCCAGTCATTCCCAGTTGGCCCTTTGTCTCTGAGTCGTTCGAACTTGGTTAGTTGCACCGGCCGCATTTCTGTCATGCTCCTACCCAGATATACTCAAATCCAAGTTTTTATGCCGGTTGCATGCCGCTTCTAAAATACTATCGAACAAGAAGTAGCATCAGTAATAGCTGGTTGGGATACTCAACCGCTCGCTTGTTTGGATCAGATACCGATTGTTGAAAATGGTTTCGTTATATGTTTTCGGTTTCATCATATGTTTTCCCAAACCAAGCTAGCCCACCATTCGTGCTTTAGCCATTAGAAGCACCTATAATTTAGGGAAGCTTATCTTCAAGAGTGAGGAGGGAAATAAGTTTTATGCATCACCTTTTTCAGAAGCACCTCAAAATGTCCCTTTGCCTCCCTATAAAATTCAAGTTTAATGACCATATTTGTTTCCTTGGATAATCTATGTTTGGTTTGCTTCCCCAGCATGCGGCTTTATAATTCATTTATATTTATCATCAGCATGCTAAAACTGTCTTGCTCTATGTTACACTCTCATAAGGTGTTACCATTTTATATTCATTCACATATGGTTGCTGACAGGGATAAGCCACGATGCCAAAATGTGGTAGAAAGAAAACTAAAATGATGGAACCAGAGCCAGTGCAACCAAGGACTGAAACTCTTTTTCAAGACACTAAGTGTACCATCGGCGTTCCTCCCGAGGTTTGGTGGGGAGATGTTTACCGAATGATCAGGGACCAAGATATCCCAGACGTGTTATTAGAAGAGGAGGAAATCTACCTCAACATCAGAACTTCCGGCATAGCCAGGGTTTCTACTCGCCCTGAATTGTTCCCGTGCTCTAAAGTAATCGGGTGGATATTGGAACATGCCAACCCACAAACAAGAGTGTTGCATGATAGCAAGGGAGAGCCATTCGCTTCATTCCATCCATCTTATATTACAGCAGCCTACAAATTCTCACGTCCCCAGCAGGCATTGAACGATGAATGGTTGGGACAGATGAATAATTTTGAAATAGCTAAGAGGCTGTTAATCATGGGAAAATAGCTAAAGAAAAGGGACAATGATGAGTATGCCGTTTAGATCCTAAGACCTCCTTTCAGGTTGATTTCCCTTATGCTAAGCAGAATTTTCGACATGCTCGATGGGACCGTATATAAGATAAAATGGGCCCCCGTAATCCATACCATAGCATTTAAGGGGACTGTGTTTGATTGGGCTACTATCCTCTTGGATAGTTTATCATCCACTGTGACCGCAGCTAAGGAAGGTTTGGCCCTGAAAAAGTCATAGTTTTACATGGCTTCATACCTCATTGATTGTATCTTGGCAAAGCTCCCTTTCCCCAGGTTAGGTTGCTCATGGGATCAGGCCAACACCCCGGTATACACTGCTTATAAACTACTATGGGCTCAAAATTACAGAGCACACTATAAGCTCATCTGTGAAGAGTTCATTATGCCTCTGTATGAGTAGATGTTCAATAAAGAGCCCAATTTCCTTTCAGAGAACGCCCTGAATGTCATGGAAGGTTATGGATATTTCTACTTCTCAGAAGATGGTACCTATATTAGGATGTTTGGAGGCACTAAGCCACCATACATCCTACCGAAATACGCCACTAATTATGTAGACCTGAAAGAAGCAGTCAAACAAGTTTTTCTTGATGGAATAGGGGGAATTCTTAATAAGCAACACAAGGCTTCCTTCCCTCCTTTTCCTTTCTGTATAGGAGCCTATAAATTCTTAGGGGTTGCAGCAGCCGAAGAGTTCATTCAGGAGTTGAAAGCTTTTCACTTTGGTGAGGCAATCTTCCATAGAAATGACAGGCAGAGCAAGGTTGCGGAGCTTTGCAAAGAGTTTTATGCTCATTTTGAGTATGCCCATTACTATGATGCCGAAGAAGAAGTGTTCAGGGGAATCAGTAACATGACTGAGTTGCAGCTTTGTCATCACGGCAGTGAAGCTAGATCTAGCTCTGCCATAGCCTGAGAAACCAGTCTGCAGAAAGAAAGGGAAACAGCGGAAGCCCTGGCCCATGAAGAACAAAGATTGAAAGAAGAAGCAAGACTGCATTAGGAAGCTGAAGAAGCAAGATTGTAGAGAGAAGCTGAGGAGGCAAGACAACAAAAGGAAGCAGAGGAACGAGAGCAGAGGGAGGCAATTGAAAATCAGCAGCGGGCTGAAGAAGAAGAAAGAAGGCTTAAATCTGAAGAGGAACAAAAGGCGGAAGAAGAGCTTAAGACCAATGAGGATTCCCAGGCGGGTGGCTCCGGCACCCAAGATATGGAAATAAGCCCATATCAGGTAGTGTAGACCCCACCCACGGGGACAGAAGTCCATCTAAGAGATCTCCCAATCATCCCTTACACCCCATCTGAAGATCATACTGTGTCTCGATGGGATGAATTTGTGTATTATAAGAAGAGGAAGGCGGTTGTCTTGAAGTCGGAAGAGAGGATAAAGAGACTTTTCCAAGCAGATATTGTCACCCAGTGGGAGACCACGGTTATGCAAAGTACAAATAAGGCTCCCATAGCCATGGCATCCGCTGCTGTGTCAGAAGCAAAAGCAACAAAGGATAATGTGATCGATATGGTCAAATAATTTGAGTCAACAAAGAGGAGAGCTTGCATGCTGCAACATACTGTGGCTAATGATCAGGCTTATAGGGATCTTGTAGTGAATAAATATAATCGTCTGTCTGCTGATCACAAGGAGTTGTCAAATAATTATCGCCATCTAGAAGAAGAAAAGGAGCACCTGGAAATCCAAATGATGGTTCTAGCAGTGGAAAAGAATGATTCTGAAGCTAGATTTTTTCATTTGGAAGCAGATAAACAGGCAATGGTTGAACAACTAGAACAAGCAGAAAGCAGAGCGATGGATATGTCACCCTTTCATGAGCAGTACTGTGACATTTTGAGACAAATGCATGCCACACAGGAGCTGATTATTGAGGAAGTGTGCAGGCTCAAGACCATGATGGTTAGGTTGAAAGAAGTCAATGCACAATCCATTAGGCTTAGAGGAAAATACACTCGGGTTAAAGCAAACATCCCGAGCTAGATGGAATGGAGAGAAGGGAAGGTTGATTTCCCTAAGCATCTCCCCTTCAAATCTGTAGATGATTTTAAGGAAGATGTAGCCCTTATGGAGTTTTGCAGGAATTGTGGTCTCAAGCTGATGGCCAAGATCCAGGGAACAATTGAGAAAGGTAATAGCCTGTATCAAAAGATCCATGAAGTGCATGAAAAATGCAAGCTTATTTTTCCTCAGTCCCTCGAGGGGTTTCCAAGCAAAGAGCAGCGTTTGTCAGACTTGAAGGACGAGCTGGGCATTCAAATAGAATATGTAAAGAAGATCGATGTCCTGGCCACTGATGATCTCCATCACTATATTGGGCTGTCATCAATATACAATCATTTGCTTAAAGAGATCCACCAAGCAGCAATTGGAGAAATTCATGGTATTGAAACAGAGCTTGGTAAGCATGTGACTTCCCAGAAGATCTTGCTCCCTTCACCAGCAAATGTGGTTGTCAGGGACACTGGTATCTGGTTCAGTTATATTGTAGAAGAGGAAAAGAAAGCAGCAGCAGCAGTAGCAGTCAGCACAAGCACTTCATTCCTAGTAGAAGCGCCACCCCAAGGATGAACACACTAGTCATAATGCGTTGTTCTTAGTTTGATTTGTTTTCCCTGTGTTTAGAGCGTAGAGTCACTAGGACAACTGTCCTTTTCTATTTTTGAGAAAATTTCTATTATGGGAAAAGGACCACGAATTCTTTATTTCTGGAAAAAATCTTTAAAGGACAAGTGTAAAAGCCAGGTGGCAGCCCAAGAGGCATTTTGTAAAGATATAAATAGAGGCTTAGGGAATAGTGTTAAGGACTTTTGGCATGGAAAGGAATTTTTTGAAGCTTGTACGAACTATTTTGCACTTGCTCCTAGAAAGTGAATTTGTCTAATAAGAGCTTGGAGAGGACACATTTTTCCTGGGAATGTGTGTACGATGTCTGTTGGATTCTTCTGGTGACATTTATATGTATTATAGTGAAATATTTCTCTGCTATTCGAATTATTTATGTGCAATGAATTATTTTACTATGCTCTATGCAATAATGTTTCTCTCATATGAGTAATAGACTGTTTTCACATGTATTAAAAGCTATCTTTTATATTCTTCCTTTCTTGCTGTGGATGTACCTTTATGATTTAATGGTTATCTATTGATCTTCAGATGCTTCTTTCAGCACATTACTCATACTTATAGTTTTGCTCCTTGCAGGGATAGATTAGATTTATCTCAGTTTTAGACACAGATTTGTTTCAAGTTTTGCATTTAGATTAAGTTAGCTTAGGAACTTGCATATCATTTTAACCATAAATTAAAAAAGAATGGTGGATCGGGCCATAACCGGTGTAATTGAAGCAAATCTACAAATCTAACGGTAGCTGGAACCGCTAACTGGACGGATTCCCTATACCAAATAGTGGACAATCTAATTGGGATAGTCTACCAGGGAGAATCCCTTTCTGCTTGATGCTGCGATCTTCGGGGCATCAACAGTTTTTGGTGCTAGAAGGAGGGCCTAAAGTGCATTGCTAATAAAGGAAAATCTCCCACTGTCAAAAATGTTACTGAAAATCCGCTTAAAACAAGATTTCAGACAGCCCAAATCTTGAAGTAGCAAATCAAGAAAACCCCATCTCTGATTCTGAACCTCAAGAAGTATTGTATGATGTGCCTTTTGCAGAAATATAATATTTAAGGAGACATACAGGATCTTATGTTAGACAACTAGGTGGTTTAAACGCAGTAAATTTCCTCCCTCGGAAAAGTACTCCTAGAAAAGAATGACAGTACACCCGTGATTCGATTCTTGTGCAGAATTTTGAAGAACTTGTGAATTTAACTTTGGAAGAAATTGCAGAACCCCTGAACAAAGTCGATCTTGAAAACCCATAAAATCTTTCAGATCTAGAAAATCTTGGAGAACTTGTTACTCCAAAGAACACTCCATTTAATTCACCACACAATTCTCCACTTGATTCTCCACATAGAGACATGGTTGTACCTGCTTGGAGAGCGAGGGGAGCATTGAATCTAGTTGGGCCATTCCATAATCTGCCTAAAAATCCAGAGAAATTCTTGCCTAAATTCGACCTAGGAAAAGCTATTTCTGCTGAAGATCATCTCAAGAGTTTTTATTTAGCCCTGAATCTTTTAAATGTACAGCGTGAAGATGTAGTTTGTAGGCTTTTTCCATACACATTTGAGCCGAAAGTTTCTTCCTGGTATTTTAGCTTACAACCTAGCTCAATTTTCAGCTGGGATGAATTTGAAACATGTTTCTTAAAGAAGTATGGAAATCAAAAGACTGTAGCTACACTCATGAAAGAATTATTGTCCATGAGAATGGAAAAGAAAGAAAAGGTTCAAGACTTCAACCAAAGGTTCACAACACTCTTAAATAATTTCAGTGAAGCAAATAAACCAGCAGAGGAATCTCTGGTTGAATATTATACAACAGCTCTTGAAGGGCCCATAGCAATGTTCGTTGAAAGATCTAAGAAAACCACCCTGATAGAAAATTTTGAAGAAGCTAGAAAGGTGGAAGAAGAAGCAGACAACATTGCTAAACATGCCTTAGATGCAGAGACAAAACCAGCAGCTAGTAAAAAAACCTTGCTGCTCACCAGAAATAAAGAAGAGTCATCAGCAGACATGGAGAACATAGTTGAGATGATGCAGAAGTTGTCCAATAAAATTGTAGATCTCGAGAAAGATAAAGATACTAGTACATCTAGGAAACCTTTCAAGCCATTCTACAAGAAGAGAGAAGACAACGATCAACCTCCTCCACCTATGAACACTTTCCCTATTTTAAATCTCAATGAAATAGGGATGAAAAACTTCTGCACCTTTCATCAAGAACCGCACTCAGAAAAGAGCTTCCCACGATGGATTAACTCTATGAGTTTAGTCATGAACCAAATGTTGGATTCACAGATTCCAGATCAAGATGATCTTCCAGAGGAATCGAGCCCTGAGATAGAGGAACCATCCCCAAACACCACTATGGTGCTATGGGATTGGGTACCTTTAACTGAATTGGTAGAAGAAGATCCCGTGGAAAGCTCAGTCTCTGCTGTAAACATTAACACTCGCAGTAAAGGTCCCATTATAGATCCTGTGCCAAGCTCAACTATTACCAAGCCTAAAATTTCAAAAGAACTACTTAGAAGACATATAACAATCATTCCATCATAACCTAAAGCTAACCCAACAGCGGCCAAGCAGCCAAGCATTGACACCAGAGTTCAACAACCAAAGGTCACGATGAATAAGACAGACCATCCAACTAGAATTGTAAAAGAATTTGATATAGGATATGACATTATTGAAGATATAAAGAAAGTAAAAGAAAATGTATCAATATTCGATATGTGCAGTTTTCCCCAGCAATGAGACAAGTTGTTGCATGCTCTTCAATCCCAGCCCAGCACTCCATTAACATATACTCAAGAAGATCCTGAAATTAATGAGGCTAGTATCGGTGGGAAATCCAAATCGCAGACATTGCCTTTCCTTTTAACTTTTGAAATTTTCAATCACAATGTTCACAACTGCCTGGTAGATTCCGGAGCATCTTCAAATGTCATGCCACTGTCAATCTGTAAAAAAATTAATGGGAAACCAATTCCATCTCCTGCCCAGATTATTCAGTTAGATAGGACTGTTGTCAAGGTTATTGGGGAAATGAAAGATGTCCTCATTAGGTTGTCAGCAGATTCTAGAGTTTGCTAGTTCATTGATATAATGGTGGTTGATATTCCCGAAGCCTATGGTTTGATCCTAAGTAGAGACTGGTCCACAAAGCTAAATGGTTACTTTGCGACTAATTGGTCCCATTTGTGGTTTCCTTATCAAAACAAACAGAATCAGATCAAGGTTATGAGAGAACTGCACATGAAACAAAATGTAACTCAACTAGAAGGAAATAATGAGGCTGTAGCCTTCTCATCCTCAGTTTTGGGAAATTATTTCTTAGAAATGGATCCGGGTAATTATCAGTCTGAAACTATTAGCCATGAATCAGATGAACAGTTCGATCTCCTGCATTTTTCTTGGACTGATGATATTGACTGTAATATAGTTAGTTTAATCACTGACTTAGATCATAAAGATACTAACTTAGTTGAATCAAAAGATCTGTTTTGGACATTATACTTTGATGGTTCTAAAACTTTGGAAGGATCCAGAGCCGGTTGTGTTCTGATGGATCCGGAAATAAATAAGTATTTTTTGTCCTGTAGGTTAGAATTTGATTGTACCAACAACACTGCTGAATATGAAGCTTTGGTACACAGATTAAAGAAGACCATCGATTTAAATGTTAAATACCTGAAGGTTTTTGGTGACTCAGAAATAGTTGTGAGACAGTTAAGAGATACCATTCACTATCTCTCACCTCATTTGAAAGGTTATCATGCTGAGGTATGGGATTTAATTATGCATTTTGATGCTTTCAATATAAAGTCTATTCCTAGATTGCAAAATTTTGCAGCTGATTTGTTAGCAACATCCGCTTCCAGATTGGTGCCAACTAATAACAAGTGCTTAATTGAATTAATTTTCAGGCCTTCTATGCTTGACAATATCACGAACTTCAGAGTCTTCGATGATGACGAACAGATTATCAGTTTTCTAACGAACGAAGACATTTTCCAAGGAGCTATGATAGATGAAGAAGAACACGATTCTGATTTACAAAAGAAGGATACAGCTAAAGGAAATTTCATCCCCAAAGGGGTAAGGTCACTTGAAATGTTGTTTGATCTTCAGAGTAAGTTCAAAAGGCCAACAAATACAAATACCAACAGTTCATCAATGCAGCATGAGTTAGTTAATTTGGGCACCGAGGCTGAACCAAAGTTTGTCAACCTTGGCAAATGTTGTTCGCCAGGAGAAAGAGATAGGTTCATCAAACTATTTCGACAATATAAGGATGTTTTTGCATGGAATTGTGAAGATCTGAAAACATATGACGTCCGCATTATTCAGCATGTCATACCAATGAAAGCGGGTGTCAAGCCATTTCAGCAGCAATTAAGAAGGATGCATCCTACTCTGGAACCTCTGATTCAAAAGGAATTGAAGAAGCTACTGGACGCTAAAATAATCTTTAAGGTCCGGCATTCTGAGTGGGTTGCTAACTTAGTTCCTGTGAGAAAGAAGTCAGGAGAGATAAGACTATGTGTTGACTTTAGAAATTTAAACAGGGCTTTAGATAAAGACAACTATCCCGTCCCTTCAATGGAACAAATTCTTCAAATGGTGTCAGGATCTGAGCTATTTTCCCTTCTCGGTGGTTTCTCTGGTTACAATCAAGTATTAGTAGCCGAAGAAGATCGTCTTAAGACTACTTTCCGCACTAAGTGGGGAACTTTCGCATATAGAAGGATGCCATTCGACCTGATAAACGCAGGAGCTACATTCTAGCGAGCAATGGATATCGCCTTCCGCGGATTGGGTGGCCATTGTGTTGTTGTCTATCTAGATGATGTGACAGTTTTTTTGAAGAAAAGGAAAGACCATGTTGTTCATTTGAAGCATATTTTTTATCGTTGTCGGAAATATGGTATCTCATTGAATCCCAAGAAGAGTGTGTTTGTTGTTCCCGAAGGTAAACTATTGGGCCATATCATTTCCAAAAGAGGAGTATCAATAGATCAGGAAAGAGTACAAGCTATCAATAGAATTCCAATGCCTCATAACAATAAATCCATGCAGTCCTTTATGGGCACTATCAATTTTGTCCGAAGGTTTGTTCCAGATTTCGCGCAAATTGTTAAACCTTTACAGCAAATGGTCAAGCAAAGCATACAGTTCAAGTGGACAGACTTGGAAAAGGATGCATTCAGAGACATTAAGGTAGCCATAGCTAAAGCTCCTTCCTTAAGAAGCCCAGATTTTGACAAAGATTTTATCCTGTATACCTTTGCTTCAGATGACTCTCTCGCGGCTGTGCTCACGCAAAAGGTGGAACTAGGGGACCAGTACCCAATCTCGTTTATGAGCACTGGTCTGCAAGGTGCTGAACTAAATTATCTTGTTGTCGACAAGCATGCGTATGCTATCTTCAAAGCAGTCAAACAGTTCAGACCATATATTCTTAAGAACATAACTAAGGTTATAGTTCCCCACCCAGCTGTTAGATCCCTCTTCATTCAAAAGGAATTAGGATAAAGGAGGGGAAACTGGGTCACAGCTCTTCAAGAATATGACTTAGAATTTAAGCTGGCCACTATCATCAAAGGACAAGGCCTGTGCAAATTGCTTACAGAAAATCCGACTGATGAAGAGCAGCATTGGAAAAATGAAGCTGAGCTGAATTCAGTTGAAGTATGTCCTATCTTCACAGCTCCTCAATCATGGTATAGGGATCTGGTGCATTATTTGCAGCAAGGATACCTACCTGAGCACTGGAGCTCTAAGAAAAGAAGGGCGCTCTGTTTGAAATCAGCAGCTTATCAAATCATTGATGGGATACTTTTCAGAAAAAAAATTACGATGGAATTTTTCTTAGATGTCTAGAAAAGGAAGATGCAAGTAAAGTTGTCGAAGAATTACACGATGGTCCTATTGGTGGACATTATTCAGGGGAGACAACAGCTCACAAGATACTTAGAGTTGGATATTATTGGCCCACTCTATACCGAGATGCCCATGCATATGCACGGAACTGTGATATATGCCAAAGAAGCGCTGGGAAATTACCTAAGGCAGCAGGACCCTTGCAGCCGGTTATTATCTCTGAACCTTTTGAACATTGGGGCATAGATGTTATTGGAGAGATAAACCCAAATTATTCTTTACAACATCGATACATCCTGATGGCTACCGACTAATTCACCCGATGGACGGAGGCTATCCCATTGCGCAAGATCAACGAAGATGCAGTCATCAGTTTCTTGAAGGAAAACATCATAACCAGGTTTGGGGTTCCAATTTCCCTTGTTTTTGATAATGCTCCTTATTTCTCATCTTTCAAGATAAATGAATTTGTTTATGAATGGGGAATTAAAATGCATTATTCAGCCAATTATTACCCTCAAGGAAACGGATTAGTTGAATCTTCAAACAAAAACCTCATTCGAATTCTCAAGAAGACTGTGATAGAAAATCAGCGAAGTTGGCATATAGCTCTCCCAAATGCCTTGTGGGCAGATAGGGTGACTCCAAAGAATGCATTAGGGGTTTCCCCTTACACTCTCGTCTATGGAAAGGAAGCCATCCTCCCTCCCAACATCTTTCTTCCATCCTTATAGTTGTCCCAAGCCTCTCAAGGGTCTAGTAGCCAAGTCTTACAATCCAGGATCAATACCTTGCTTCAACTTGAAGAAGCCTGATAGAAAACTAAAGACCGATTCCATCAGCATCAAGACATAGTCAAAATATGGTTCGATAAGAGGAAGTCCGGTAAAAGAAGTTTTGAAGTTGGGGATTTAGTCCTGAAATGGGACCATAATCATGAAGGCAAGGGGATGCACACGAAATTCCAACATTTATGGATAGGCCCTTACCAAATTTCTGCAAAGCTTGGCCCATCCACTTACAAGCTGACAGACCTCCAGGGAGAGGAAGTAACCCTTCCTCTCAATTGCCTCGCCTTTAAACAATACTTTGCATAGTCTCAATGAGACTTTCTGTACATAAATAAAACTTTTCTTTTATTTTGCTTTAGCCCTTTGTTTTCATTGTTTTCAGCTATGTTGTTTCTTTTCTCAGCATTTCAACTTTTTGTACAAAGTTTGTTTTATGAAAACACTTGTGGTCGGGCCTCTCATCAAGTTAGATCTCTCGAAGAAATCTCACAACTCATGAAGCTGAAAATACCCTCAAATGAAAGTCTATCTATGTATTTTTCTCTTGCTGAACGTTCTCCAGAAGGAAGAAAGCCTATTCTGTTAGTCACACTAACCCTTGTTTAAATAGCAGAGATCTATTATTATCTTTATTTACTATCTTCGGGCTCCATCCACTCTCACACTTAAAAGCATCTCAAGAAGGTCACTGAAGTTGGACCCACAGAGAGTAGCTCATCTCAAAGGCATAGGGTATTGAAATGACTCCATGCTGCAAATCTAACAGCCAAAATGGCTTATAATCAAGGGTCTGTTTTCCAGAGATTCTCGCCTGAATTAAAGCATGGTTGAGACAAAAGAAAAGCGTATAAGTTAAGAAAGCTGTCCAAAAGACTCAGCTCAAGCTAGGCTCCTCTCCGTCAGTGAGGCTTGATCAATCAATAAAATCTATCACTCACACAAAAGGACATTATGGATTGAGGAGCCAAAATCAAAGATCATATTTAAAGAAAATATTTCTGGAAGGCTCAAACAGCAAAGCTGTCAAATGAATGAACATCCAAAAGGATGCAGGTAGCATGGGAATGAGGAACAAGAGCAACAATGTCTATGATAAGTTGTTGCAAATCCTATGAAGTCCGATAGCAGTGGCCATCTGAAAGATGAATCTTCTAAAATGAACCCCATATGTTGTCCTTTTGAAAGTATTAAAGATGTCTTCATCAAAGCTCCCCTTTTCCCAATGGCCAACAGATAAACTGACTTCTTCCTTTGCTGAGATTCGAATGCTTAGCTGAATATTGCATATAAGATGGACAACTTTTAAGAAGGTTTCCGATTAACAAGAGGGATTCTTTAGAGATCTGTGTTCGCCAACGATTTGCCATTTGTTGTTGCAGCAACATCCCCCCATTTGTTTTTGTAGATATTGGGGCCCCTCCTTTCATTTTCCTAGAAAGTCTTCCTAAAAGAGTTAAGTCTCCTTTGAAAAAACTTTTTGAACTTAGTTTTGTTTCAACTGGGGAATCTGTTTTAAAATTGAAGTTTCTTTTCTAAGTCAAAACTCACAATTCTTTCCCGAAACTACGGAAGAACTCAAATTTCTCTCCCGAAACAGTGGAAGAACTTGGGATGTTCACCCGCAACTGTGGAAAGACTTAAAGTTTCTCCCCGAAACAGCGAAAGCACTTACATGTTCTTTGAACTGCGGAATAACTCAAAGTTCTCACCTGAAATGGCGGAAGCACTTGAAAAGTTTCACCGCAACAGTCGCCCTCTTACCGAGTTCCCAGGCCATCCCCTTTGCGGAAAAGACTTACCAAACTCCTTTGTCATTTGTGGAAGAACTTACCGAGTCTTTCCGCAACGGCGGAACAACTCAAGAAACTCCGCCGCGTTAATCTTTCGGGAGAACCAATTTCGGAACAACTCGCAAAATCCTCCCGAAACGTCGGGACAACTCAAGAACTCATGCCGCAAACATTTTTTAGCTCATCGTTGTTCGAAGAACTCGCCAAACTTTTCCATAAAAGCAGAGCATCTTCCCTTTTCTTTCCGCAACAAGAAGCCGCGACCAAAATTCGTAAAGTCCATCCGCGTCTCGGGAGAAACTCACGAAATCCGTCCACAATGGTGGACGAGACTCATCTTTTCCTCCCGGTATTGGCAGTTGCGCATAAATACCGAAGGTTTGAATAGACCGCGCCATATGAATAATCAACCCCGTTTTAATGTCGCCATTTACCCAATTAAATGCCCGCACGTATTAAGCTTTATATAAGGGCGATGGGGTTTTATTGTCCCCGTTGATAGTTTTGGATTCGGAGAACGCCATTCGAAGCTGCTCGAATCATTTCGCTCCAGCTCAGCTCACTTATCGCCAAACCAACCTCGTTTTCACCGTTATTTCACTGCCAGGTAGGTGCTTCAACCATTAATCTTGTCTTATCTATACGTCGAGGCTTTCTCGGCCGTTCTTTGTCTTATTACATGGCTTGTGGGCATTTGTAGAAGACTATTCGTAAAGCTTTGGAGCCGTTGTATCCCCATAAAATTCTCATTGCTGACAGCTAGGAGTCATAACCATGCCAGTCATTCCCAGTTGGCCCTTTGTCTTTGAGTCCTTCGAACTTGGTTAGTTCCACCAGCCGCATTTCTGTCGTGCTCCTACCCAGATATACTCAAATCCAATTTTTTATGCCGGCTGCATGCCGCTTCTCAAATGCTATCGAACAAGAAGCGGCATCAGTAATAGCTGGTTGGGATACTCAACCACTCGCTTGTTTGGCTCAGATACCGATTGTTGAAAACGGTTTCATTATATGTTTTCGGTTTCCTCATATGTTTTCGCAAACCAAGCTAGCCCACCATTCACGCTTTAGCCATTAGAATCACCTATAATTTAGGGAAGCTTATCTTCAAGAGTGAGGAGGGAAATAAGTTTTATGCATCACCTTTTTTGGAAGCACCTCAAAATGTTCCTTTGCCTCCCTATAACAATCAAGTTTAATGACCATATCTGTTTCCTTGGATAATCTATGTTTGGTTTGCTTCCCCAGCATGCGGCTTTATAATTCATTTATATTTATCATCAGCATGCTAAAACTGTCTTGCTCTATGTTACACTCTCATAATGTGTTACCATTTTATATTAATTCACATATGCTTGTTGACAGGGATAAGCCACGATGCCAAAAGGTGGAAGAAAGAAAGCTAAAATGATGGAGCTAGAGCCAGTGCAACCAAGGACTGAAACTCTTTTTCAAGACACTAAGTTTACCACTGGCGTTCCTCCCAAGGTCCGGTGGAGAGATGTTTACCGAATGATCAGGGACCAAGATATCCCAGACGTGTTATTAGAAGAGGAGCAAATCTACCTCAACAACAGAACTTCCAGCATAGCCAGGGCTTCTACTCGCCCTGAATTGTTCTCGTGCTCTGAAGTAATCGGGTGGATATTGGAACATGCCAACCCACAAACAAGAGTGTTGCATGACAGCAAGGGAGAGCCATTCGCTTCATTCCATCCAACTTATATTGCAGCAACCTAAAAATTATCACGTCCCCAGCAGGCCTTGAACGATGAATGGTTGGGACAGATGAATAATTTCGAAATAGCTAAGAGGTTGTTAATCACGGGAAAATAGCTGAGGAAAAGGGACAATGATGAGTATGACGTTTAGATCCTAAGGCCTCCTTTCAGGTTGATTACCCTTATGCTAAATAGAATTTTCGGCATGCCCGATGGGACTGTATATAGGATACAATGGGCCCCCATAATCCATGCCATAGCATTTAAGGGGACTGTGTTTGATTGGGCTACTATCCTCTCAGATAGTTTAGCATCCACTATGGCCGCAGCTAAGGAAGGTTTGGCCCTGAAAAAGTCAGAGTTTTACATGGCTTCATACCTCATTGATTGTATCTTGGCAAAGCTCCCTTTCCCCAGGTTAGGTTTCTCATGGGATCAGGACAACACCCTGGTATACACTGCTTATAAACTACTATGGGCTCAAAATTACAGAGCACACTATAAGCTCATCTGTGAAGAGTTCATTATGCCTCTGTATGAGCAGATGTTCAATGAAGAGCCCAATTTCCTTTCAGAGAATGTCATGAAGGTCATGGAAGGTTATGGAGATTTCTACTTCTCAGAAGAGGGTACCTATATCAGGATGTTCGGAGGCACTAAGCCACCATACATCCTACCGAAATACGCCTCTGATTATATAGTCCTGAAAGAAGCAGTCAGAAAAGTTTTCCTTGATGGAATAGGGGGAGTTCTTAATAAGCAACACAAGGCTTCCTTCCCTCCTTTGCCTTTCTGTATAGGAGCCTATAAATTCTCATGGGTTGCAGTAGTCGAAAAGTTCATTCAGGAGTTGAAAGATTTTCACTTCGGTGAGGCAATCTTCCATAGAAATGACAGGCGGAGCAAGGTTGCGGAGCATTGCAAAGAGTTGTATGCTCATTTTGAGTATGCCCATTACTATGATGCCGAAGAAGAAGTGTTCAGGGGAATCAGTAACATGACTGAGTTGCAGATTTGTCGTCACGGCAGTGGAGCTAGCTCTAGCTCTGCCACAGCCCGAGAAACCAGTCTGCATAAAGAAAGGGAAGCAGATGAAGCCCTGGCCCGTGAAGAACAAAGATTGAAAGAAGAAGCAAGACTGCAACAGGAAGTTGAAGAATCAAGATTGCAGAGAGAATTTTAAGAGGCAAGACAATATAAGGAAGCAGAGGAATGAGAGCAGAGGGAGGCAATTGAAAATCAGTAGCGGGCTGAGAAAGAAGAAAGAAGGCGTAAAGCTGAAGAGGAACAAAAGGTGGAAGAAGAGGTTAAGACCAATGAGGATTCCTAGGCGGGTGGCTCCGGCACCTAAGATATGGAAATAGACCCATCTCAGGTAGTGCAGACCCCACCCCCTGGGACAGAAGTCCATGTAAGAGATCTCCCGATCATCCCTTACACCCCATCCGAAGATCATACTGTGTCCCGATGGGATGAATTTGTGTATTATAAGAAGAGGAAGGTGGTGGTCTTGAAGTTGGAAGAGAGGATAAAGAGACTTTTCCAAGCAGATATTGTCACCTAGCGGGAGACCACGGTTATGCAAAATACAAATAAGGCTCTCATAGCCATGGCATCCGCCACTGTGTCAGCAGCAAAAGAAACAAAGGATAATGTGATCGATATGGTCAAAGAATTTGATTCAACAAAGAGGAGAGCTAGCATGCTGCAACATACTGTGGCTAATGAGCAGGCTTACAGGGATCTTGTAGTGAATAAATATAATCGTTTATCTGCTTATCACAAGGAGTTTTCAGATAAGTATCGCCATCTAGAAGAAGAAAAGGAGCACCTGGCAATCCAAATGATGGTTCTAGAAGCGGAAAGGAATGATTCTGAAGCTAGAGTTTTTCATCTGGAAGCAGATAAACAGGCAATGGTTGAACAACTAGAACAAGCAGAAAGCAGAGCGATGGATATGTCACCCTTTCATGAGCAGTCCTGTGACATTTTGATACAAATGCATGCCACATAGGAGCTGATTACTGAGGAAGTGTGCAGGCTCAAGACCATGATGGTTAGGCTGAAAGAAGTCAATGCAGAAGCCATTAGGCTTAAAGGAAAATACACTCGGGTTAAAGCAAATATCCTGAGCCAGATGGAATGGAGAGAAGGGAAGGTTGATTTCCCTAAGCATCTCCCATTCAAATCTGTAGATGATTTTAAGGAAGATGTAGCCCTTATGGAGTTTTGCAGGAATTGTGGCCTCAAGCTAATGGCCAAGATCCAGGGAAAAATTGAGAAAGGTAACAGCCTGTATCAAAAGATCCATGAAGTGCATGAAAAATGCAAGCTGATTTTTCCTCAGTCCCTCAAGGGGTTTCCAAGCAAAGAACAACTTTTGTAAGACTTGAAGGAAGAGTTGGACATTCAAATAGAATATGTAAAGAAGATTGATGTCCTGGCCACTGATGATCTCCATCACTATATTGGGTTGTCATCAGTATACAGTCATTTGCTTAAAGAGATCCACCAAGCAGCAATTGCAAAAATTCATGGTATTGAAACAGAGCTTGGTAAGCATGTGACTTCCTAGAAGATCTTGCTCCCTTCACCAGCAAATGTGGCTATCAGGGACACTGGTATCTGGTTCAGTTATATTGCAGAAGAGGAAAAGAAAGCGGCAGCAGCAGTAGCAGCCAACACAAGCACTTCATTCCCAGCAGAAGCGCCACCCCAAGGATGAACACGCTAGTCATAATGCGTTGTTCTTAGTTTGATTTTCTTTCCCTATGTTTAGTGCGTAGAGTCACTAGGACAACTGTCCTTTTCTATTTTTGAGAAAATTTCTATTATGGGAAAAGGGCCACGAATTCTTTATTTCTGGAAAAAATCTTTAAAGGACAAGTGTAAAAGCCAGGTGGCAGCCCAAGAGGCATTTTGTAAAGATATAAATAGAGGCTTAGGGAATAGTGTTAAGGAGTTTTGGCAGGGAAAGGAATTTTCTGAAGCTTGTACGAACTATTTTGCACTTGCTCCCAGAAAGTGAATTTGTCTAATAAGAGCCTGGAGAGGACGCATTTTTCCTGGGAATGTGTGTACGATGTCTGTTGGATTCTTCCGGTGACATTTATACGTATTATAGTGAAATCTTTCTCTGTTGTTCGAATTATTTCTGTGCAATGAATGAGTTTACTATGCTCTGTGCAATAATGTTTCTCTCATATGAGTAATAGACTGCTTTCACATGTATTAAAAGCTATCTTTTATATTCTTCCTTTCTTGTTGTTGATGTATCTTTATGATTTAATGGTTAACTGTTGATATTCAGATGCTTCTTTCAGCACATTACTCATACTTCTAGTTTTGCTCCTTGCAGGGATAGATTAGATTTATTTCAGTTTTAGACACAGATTTGTTTCAAGTTCTGCATTTAGATTAAGTTAGCTTAGGCACTTGCATATCATTTTAACCATAAAATCAAGAAGAATGGTGGATTGGGCCATAACCGGTGTAATTGAAACAAATCTCCAAATCTAACGGTAGCCGGAACCGCTAACCGGACGGATTCCCTATACCAAACGGTGGACAATCTAATTGGGATAGTCTACCGGGGAGAATCCCTTTCTGCTTCATGCTACAATCTTCATGGCATCAACAGTACCGTAAGACTTTGCATAGATTATCGTCAACTGAATAAAATGACGATCAAGAATAGGTACCCGCTGCCCTGCATTGACGATCTATTTGACCAGCTACGCGGAGCAACGGCATTCTCGAAGATTGATTTACGGTCAGGATATCATCAGTTTTGTGTGAAGGATGAATACATTTTCAAAACAGCCTTTAGAACTCATTATGGACACTATGAGTTCGTTGTCATGCCGTTTAGATTGACTAATGCCCCTGCTGTATTTATGTGTTTAATGAACAAAATTATGCACAAATACTTAGATAAGTTCGCAGTTGTGTTTACCGTTGACATTTTAGTATATTCTAAAAACAAGGAGGAGCATGATGAACATCTACGCATCATTCTGCAAGTTCTGAGGGAGCACCAGTTATATGCTAAGTTCAGTAAGTGTGATTTCTACAAAGACAAAATTCAGTACTTAGGAAACATAATCTCTGAGGAAGGGATTTCAGTTGACCCCGCCAAGATAAAGTCCATTAATGAATGGCCGGTTCCTAAAGATGTGATGGATGTGCGATCATTTATGGGTATTACTGGTTATTACAGAAAATTCATTGAAGGGTTTTCAAGGGTTGCAAAACCCATAACGTCTTTGCAGAAAAAAGGAAAGAAGTTTGTCGAGGATCAAAAATGTGCTGACAGTTTTGAAAAGTTAAAGGAATTACTGACTACAGTGCCTATTTTGAGGATTGCAGATCCTAATAAGGATTTCGTAGTGTGCACAGACGCATGTAATGACGGACTTGGAGGAGTCCTAACACAGGAAGGACATGCCGTAGCCTATGAATCTAGGAAGATGAAAATACATGAGAAGAACTACTCTACTTACGATCTAGAATTGTTAGCGGTAATTCATGCCTTGAAAATGTGGCGTCACCACCTTATTGGAAGAAAATTTAGCTTAATGACAGATAAGATGGGACTGAAATATTTATTAGATCAGACAAATTTGAATGCTAGGCAAGCTAGATGGCTAACTTTTCTTAGTGAGTATGACTTTGAAATTCAGCACATTAAGGGGAAGGAGAATAAAGTTGCTGATGCATTAAGTCGTAATGCAAGGATACATTTTATTTCATCCATCAGCACATACGCAACAGATTTGGAAAAGCATATTTTTGAAGGAATTAAAGAGGATGAAGAATATAGAAAATTATGGGAAATGACAGCAGAAAGCAATTATGAAAATTCTATAATAGATTTCAGTTTGAAGGAAAACAGCTTACTGCTGTACAAAAACAGACTGTATGTACCAAACGTACCAGCAGTAAAAATTTTGATTTTGGATGAGATGCACAAAAGCCACTACTCTTTCCATCTAGGTTATCAGAAAACCATCACAATGCTACGGAAAGAGTACTATTGGCCCAGAATGAAGGATGAAGTAGCAGAATATATAGCTAAGTGTTTTGACTATCAAAAAGTAAAGGTGGAACATCAGCATCCTGCTGGATTGCTACAGTCCTTACATATACCCAGCTAGAAATGGGAAATCATAAGTATAGATTTCATCACTGGTTTACCAAAGAATAAAAAACAGCACGACTCCATCATGGTGGTAGTAGACAAACTTAGCAAGGCATCCCATTTTATCCCTGTCAAAACTACCCATAAAGCTCCTGACATTGCAAAAATTTTTATGAAGCAGATTTTTCGACTACATGGGATACCCAAGGTAATAGTTTCCGACCGAGATTCAAAGTTCATAGGAAATTTTTGGAGGTCTTTGTTCAAGGGGTTAAATACCACCTTAAATTTCAGTACCATGTTTCATCCGCAAACAGACGGACAGACTGAAAGGGTGAACCAGATATTGGAAGACATGCTCAAAATGTATGTTAAGGATCAGCCTGGTAAGTGGGAGACTTGCATCTAGCAGAGTTTGCATATAACAATCACTACCATGCTTCAGCCAATCACTACTTGTTTTGTGGAGTGATCTAGTCAGTAGAGTCACCTTAGGGCCTGAATTGTTGCAGGAGTTAGAACTAATTGTGAAGCAGGTATAAGGAAATCTTAAAGATACCCAAGATGGACAGAAAAGTCAAGCAGACCTTAAAAGAACTCATAAAGAGTTCCAGGTCGGTGAGCATGTTTTTCTTAAGGTAAGGCCGAAAAAGAGTTCATTAAAATTGGAAAGCTGTGCCAAACTGGCACCCAAGTATTGTGGTCCTTTCGAAATCTTGTCAAGAGTTGGACTTGTGGCATATCAATTAGCCTTACCCTCAAACCTCAAAATCCATAATGTTTTTCACATTTCATTTTTAAAGAAATATGTGCATGATCCTACTCATGTTGTAAATTGGAATAATGTTCAGGTGGAACAAGGCGGCAATTTTCCGGTGGAACCGGACTGTATTCTCGCAAGGAAAGAAACTCTACTCCGGAACCGCACCGTTGGACAAGTAAAAGGACAATGGAAGCACTATAGCTCAGCAGAGGCCACCTGGGATTTGGAGAGTAGTATGCGGGAAGCATACCCAACTCTGTTCAAGGAACACTCAGTGAGTGAATAAAGCAACATTGAGGACAATGTTGAGGCTTAAGGGGGGGTGTATGTCACCTACCGAAATTTTGAGGATATTTATTTTATATTATTTATTTTGCAAAAAACTTTGTGTTAAATTATAATTACCAAGTTTTGTAATTAATGACCAATTTCGTCAAAGATGACTGTAATAACTTATTATTATTATTTAATAAATGAAAATAGGAGACAAACACTCAATAAATCTATTACAAGAGTGTTCACTGGCCCACTAGAAGGAATGGAGGCTGAAAGAAGACATGGGACAGATGGCAGCATTTGCACTCCACCATTAGCTATTGGTATGGGACAACTCCCCTAAATTGTGGCATTTCTTCTCCAGGTGGAGAGAGGTGGGTAGGTAGCTCACTAATGACCAATTAATTACAAAAGACTTGGGCAGCCTATAAAAGGAAATTCGAATTGAGCAGGGAGCTCTTAGAATGTTTTCTGCAGAAACATTTCCTCATGTGCATCAGGTGATGACTGAGAGATTGGAATAGGGAGGCTGTGGAGAGTGCAAGTATAAGTCTGCAAAAAATTTATGAGAAGGACAAACCAGAGGTGCTGGTACAGGCCCATTGACTGCTAAGCCTGTAAGGCTGGATAAATTTCTTGCTGCTGCAAGGGGAGGTTCTAAGCTTTTGAAGTTTCTTCCTCCTGGTGGATCAATGAACACGCTCGGGGGTCCTAAGGCAGGCATCTTGGCTGTTTCGGAGTAGGTTGGGTGGAACAGGGTTCTTGGGTGATTTGTTCCTCCTACTTCACTCGGGTTCTACATTTTTCCATGTTTTCCAGTTGCATGATTTCTTTCAGTAATTGGTTTAGAAATATTATTAATGATCAATAGCAGTAAAATGTTTAAAATTCTGATTTAATTTTAATTGCTTAACTGATAAAATGACTCCTCTGCATTTCTCCCCATGCTTGAGGCTGCATCGTACTCCAGTACAGAGAGGTAGCATTAAATATGTTCATTTAGGTAAAACATAACATTCATCTATTTCTTAACTCAGAGAGACATACATGCACAGATCTATATTCCCTAGGCATTTCATTTTCTAGATATTTTAGCAGCTGCAAATTAAATCTTTGCACCGACTGATTATATTGTTCACCTAATTTTCATTCTTGAAAACAAAACAGAACACTTTATTTTCTGCATGAAAAAGATCTGAATATGCATATATTTTACTCATCAAATATCTACAATTTTAGTTCATTGTTGCCAGAAAAATCCATCTGCATCATACAGTTGTTATTCTCTTCTTTTATAAGTTTTATTTTTACCAGGTGTAAGAACAAGTACGTATCTTACGCATTTTCAAATAAGTACAGTAATCCACAGTATCCACATGCAAACACACCATAATTATTTCTTTTCCTAGTTACACTTATGATTGTTATACATCAATCCCCTACTTTTTGAACCAAAAACAAAGTATGATTGGAGCGACCCAACCCTAGAAAGTACTGGACTCTAAACCCTGTCATAATTCCTATCTAATAATAGCAACCATACGCTAGGTTTCATTCCGAGATTACAAATAGACAATTCAACAATCAAGGAATTTCACAGAGACTGATGGCACGATGGCCACATCGTTTCCCACCCAAAACTCACGACCATAGTATAAACAAACAAACAAACAACACCTCAAAACAGTTATGTACAGATCGAGACCTGGGCTCGGGTTCGATCCTCAAACCACTAGCATGGTTGCATTTAAAACGGAAGGGTTCCATTCATATTAAACAAAAGAAGAAGAGCGTGTGACTTAGCCATCATCCGCATTGCAAATTCCAGAATTCCAGTATTTCTCAGACATGCAAAATGAAAGCAAAACTACGGTCACAAATAGAGCACGTTCGTAAAACCATAAAACACGGTGGTATCATTTTCCCATTATCAAACAAAACATTCCATAGCTATCATTTCCAAACCCAACAAGCAATGGCAGTGGACAGTGGAAGCTACCTACAACGAGGCTCAGCCTCTCTTTCAAACATTCCAACCACATGATATTCAAATGGTGGCACTCCATCCAAAACGCAAGTAGAGAGAGCGAAAGGAAACCCTCAGCTCTCAGGCGCCGGCAGTAAAAATCATTTAACAGAGTTTCATGGTGGTACAACAGTCCATAGGGTTTTACCCTTAGCAAAAGCACAACATTAAAATGAATTGTTGATGTATATGTAACTTCTGAATGTATTTCATATATGTATGTTGTATGTACTCCTATAGAGATGGTATTATTCCTCTATACGGAAGTGTCGTCATTTATATTGTAAATGTTGTAACTTATACTTGATGGGTTATTAGACCACCTTGTTGGGGTCGGCCCTGTATAAGTCATGTGGGTCAAAGGGTTATTAGGCCACCCTATTGGGGGTCGGCCATGCGGGTCAAAGGGTTATTAGACCACCCTATTGGGGGTCGGCCCAGTCAGCATTATGTTATGTGGTTAAGTTCGATCCTACATGATTTATGTAAAAGGCAAGTCAAGTCAAGTATAAATAGAGTGCGGGAGGCACTCTATTTACTCACTCACTTCTCACTTATGCACTCAAGGAGGAGTGGCGCACTTATGGAGGAGGAGGATCTGCTGCTAGGTTATTTCTATCTCTTATGGTTGGGTTGTATCATTGCTCTATCTATCTCTGAGGAAGTTATTGGGGTTTTTCACCTTTATGGTTTTCCCCAAGTAAATCTTTGTGTCTCTTGTGTGCTTGCATTATTGTCTCCATGATTGATATGCTGTAGATATGTTGTACATGTTGTTCTCTCAGTTAATATCCTAGATCAGATTGAAGTAAATTCTGAAAATTTAACATGGTATTAGAGCTAGCCTGAAAGAAGGCATGATATGGCATGTATGACACTTGTTGCATTTATGATGCTAGGGGTTGATATAGCAAAAACCGGTCATCGTAGAACTTTCGCTATAAATCCGTTTTGGCGAAGTTTTGGGATCTGAAATATTTACAGGTTGAAGATTAAATCCCCATGTACCCTGTGTACAAAGGACAACCTCTAATTCGTTGTACTTTGTGATTTATAATCTGTACAATATAGGGTTTCGGCCTCTTCCAGATCTGAGTCAAAATCAGGTGACCTTGGGAAAAAGGTCATAACTTGGGATAGGGAGCTCCAAATGAAATTTTGTAAAAAGTGACAGGCAGTACACAGACTGTACTATTTCAAGAAAATTTTGCAGACGCCGAAGTTGAACCAGTGACACGTGGCACGCCGTACAATTTCGCTCTCCTCTATTGTCCCATAAACAGGTCACGTTGTGACACTTGGCATAACTCTCTCTCAGAGAGTCCAATTGAGGTCAGACCTGTCAGGATGGAAACATAATAGGTTGGGATATCTCAGGAAAAATTTTCAGAGGCCGAAGTTGAAACAGTGACACGTCACACGCCGTACAAGTTTGCTCTCCTGTATTATCCCATAAACAGGTCATGTTGCGACACTTGGCATAACTCTCTCTCAAAGAATCCAATTGAGGTCAGACCTGTCAGGATGGAAAGATAACAGGTCGGGTTATCTCAGGAAACTTTTTCAGACCCTGTGGATTGAAAAGTTCGGAGTTACACCAGAAACAATCAGGTACATATTTATGTCAAAACAGAATTATTTTTGAGTACCTTCATTCATGGCTTCCAGAATTTAGGAATTCGGAGAAATTTGGAATTTTTGTAATCGGAGACCACGGCTGGATGCTACTCATCAAAATAGAAATTTAGAGACCAAGATCAGAATTTTTGGTTGGGCAGAAGGCCGGGCTTGATCAGACCCTAGTTTGGGACTTTGATCAGAAAAATGGAAAATTAGGGCTTCTGTAAAAATGGGAATTTTTGAAATCTGTGACCACGGCTGGAAGCTCCTCAGAAAAATAGAAGCTTAGAGCTTTGGATCAAACCTTTTGATGAGGCAGAAGAGTGGGCTTCATCAAACCCTAGTTCAAGGTCACGTCCAGTGAATCTGGAAGTTTCAAAGGCAAAATTGAGGAGTGAAACTTTGCAGTTTTCAAATTCTGAATATACCAGCTTGATCAGCTCATCAAGGTGCATATTTCTATCCTTTCGGAAGTTTGAAATTCAAAGTTTGAATTTTTGGGGTTTCTCTAACAAACCCATATCCAGCTCCAGGTCCATTTCTTGCAAATCAAGTGGATTGGGTTAATCCTAGAAGAAGATGGATTGATCATCTGCATGAGTGAAGAAGTTCATGTTTCAGAGGGAGATGAGGCTAAGGCCTTACATAAGAATATTTCAAGCGATCTCGACAGGTATGACTCATCGAGGTATGTTTCGATATTTGTTCATGATTAATTTTATGGTATGATTGTCTTCATGTTATTATGGTTAGTACAATCTTGATTTTAGATTTGTCGTATCACCTTAACAAATTTATGAATGCATGATAGAAAATATTCATTGATTAGGGTGTTGACACTTATGATTGTACTAATGCATTATGGTGTTGTATGAGGTTTATGTTGTCTACTAACATGAAAGGTACACCAAGAAAGACAAATCATGTTCTGGTTCAAGAACATATGATCATGATGACATGAGGACAAAGATTCATCCATTGTCATGGATCTCATAGAAGATCCATTTACGAGGTATGTATAACTTGGTTTTATAATGGTTAACCTATGAGATATACAGGTTACTAGCACAAGTCATTGAAGAAGAACAAGAATACATCATGTGAGTATGTTAGACATAACTAGCTAGCATGCTAATCCAGGTATGTTTTTCCTATATCAAGATAGAATCCTACCTTGGGTTAGGATCTTATACTGTTGTGTTGTTGATAATGATTATTCATGAAGTCATAAGTTTGAATAATCATGGGTATATGCATATTATGTGTCTTACCTTAATTAATGATATGACTAACCCGAAGAGTCATAGGTTTGAGTAATTATAGATTTAGACATGTTATGTTTCTTATGATTTGACTAACCATAAGAATCCTACATAAACCTTGAATGCTAATGCTTATTATTTCTGTTTGAAATGATCATGACTATACATGCTTGAGATTATTTTGTTTTAATAGTATACTAATGAATGTATGATTTTATATGAGATCACAAGGATAACAAAATCATGATACTAATAAGCATGCATAGGGACCAAGGATGAATATGAGTTCAAGAATAGGTAATCCAGGAAGCAAAGATCAAGAGGGAGTACACTCCAGTGGTTTATGCAAGGATGCAGATATTTAGAGGGAGTTGACCATCTCTCTACATTCCACAACAAAAAGGTGTAGAAGAAGCTACTTCAGATTAGGACTCCAGCAGCTCCTGCAAGGAAGCGAAGACTCAGAGGGAGTCCACCCAACGAACAAACAAAGATAAGTATTTTAATTATCGTTTCTTGCATATTTGTTTGTTTAAATAAAATTGTTCAATGATGTATATGCTCATGTTCCTAGACTTAGGATATGTATTGTGCATATTAGAATAGTTGCATTGATGAACAATATACTACTAATATACATGGGTAAGTGGCCTATGGCACTGTACAACATTCCATTGCTACTTATCTAGAATGAAACCTCTTTGCTGACATGTTGGGAGTTGTGCACACTCTTAACAATGTTCTGGTAGAGATTGGAAGGCATCTAGAAAGTTATGGGATATGGATAAATGTTGTATTGAAGCATTGGCTAAGTTAATTGCATGACTGTATGACATATTTCTTTATGTGTAAGAATTTGTTCTGAAAACTATGAGATGTTTTCTAATCATGCAATTTAACTTGTTGTGTAGGAAAGATCGTATGCCATCACCTACAAAAGAAGAACTACAACATTTGTTATCTATTGAAGATATTGAAGTTCCCAAGATACGGGAAGAATGCCATGATCCGTCGATCATGAAGAACGATGTTTGGGTTGCGGTTCCAAGAGCTGAAGGGAAGTCTGTTGTGACTTCCAAATGGAACTATCAGATCAAGCATGTTGCAGATGGCAGCATTGAGAAATATAAAAGTGATGAAATAGAAGATACACTAGATGGATTTCAAGACAGCTTTCTTGAATGGTGTAGTTGAAGAAGAAGTGTATGTGGAGCAGCCACTTGGTTCTGAGACACATGACAGGAAATCATATATGTGCAGAAATTGGTATGGTAGGATAGGAAGCTTTCTATCCAGTTTGGTCTTTACCAAGAGTAAAGCAGGTTCCAACCTTTTCTACAAGGTTGAGGAAGGCAATCCAGTGATACTACTTTTGTATGCGGATAACCTATTTGTTACAGGTGAAGATAGATTGATTGCCGACACGCAGCGGAAGCTTGCTGCCGAGTTCGAGATGAAGAACTTGGGGATGATGCACTATTTGTTTTTGGCATGGAGGTGTGGCAGAGTGCAGATGGAATCTTCCTTGGACAAGGGAAGTTTGCAGTAGATATCCCGAAGAGGTTCGGGATGATGGATTGCAAGGCCATGGCCACACCTATGGCATCAAATCTGAAGCTTCTTTGTGATGCTTCATTTGAGCCAGTTGATGTCTCTATGCATCGTCAGATGATTGGGTCCTTGATGTACCTGACGAACATGTCATGTCCCAAATTTGGAATTGGGTCACAATGGCCTAATCACATTGGCCATATTCATTAGAGTTTGTAAAATTGATGTTAAAGGTCAAATAATTGCCAAGGAGGAAAATTACTAGTTTCCTAGGTTTGGGGTGGAAGCTTTGGGATTTGGAATAATGGGGATAATAAATGATGTTTGAACATTAGAGTGGCATAAATAATTAATAAATGATCTAAATAAATATATACAAGTGAAAATCAAAGTGGCATTTGATCATGAAGACACATGGAGGAAGTGGGACCCACATATGGCTAGATTTCCCACTACATTTGGCATCATTCTCTCACCAATTCGAATTCAAGGTGAATGGTAACATACTTGGGGGAGTCCAAAAGGTATTATTAATGGCATGACTCATCCAAGGTCGAAATATAGAGGAAGAGTAACTCCCATGGAAGAGGAAGAGGCAATTTGGAGCTAGTGAGACACTTGGGCTAGATTCCCTAGCTCTATGACAACAATGATGAAGATGCTATGACACCTATGACACAAATCAGACCTGAAGGCTGACATATGACATATATGACATGTCAGGGCTAAAAATAGACTCCAAGAGGGCGCTCAAGGGTGTTAGGGCAGCTAAGATGCTTCCACATGTGATTTGGTGGAAGTGGGAGACTAGGAATTGTTGTACAAGTGGCGTTCTTTGGAATCTCTTCCCAACTTGAGTTGGCATGAGTCTCTTGGAAGGAATTCGACCCATGGAGGCCATTAGAACTTTATAAATGTCAATAACAAAGAATGAAACCAGCTTTTGATCATTTGTAGAATTTGCAATTGCATTTGTGAAGAGGGAGAGCTAGTGGATGACTAGTTTCTTGCCTTAGCCAATTTCGAGGGTGAAAGATTCCCATCCAAGTTGGCAATTGGAAAGGCCATTCAGACCTTTCATTTGGAGCTTTAATGGAGTCTTTATTTGCAGGTGTAAGCTACAGGGAATCTCATGGTTTCTTCTATTGCAGCTCGCTCCTTCAACCATTTCCAGTTTTGATGGCATATTCTTGATCCTTGAGGGAGGGCGTTTTTGGTGAGCTATTGTACTCTTTGGGGGAGCTTTTAATGCCCCATTTCTTTTGTAATATGAATTAAATACTCTGTTATTCATCTCCAGAAAGTTTCAGGTCGAAATTCCAAGTAGAAATGTATAAATCTCATTTTTAATGGAAGAACAATGCCATTTCCCCACTACCTTGTTGTGAACCAATGTATTGATGATGATTTCGAATGAATGGATGATTCTCTGATATATTTGTGATCAATATACTTCCATGGATGTCTTCTACAAGTTTCATGTACTGTACTTGAGCATTTGAAGCATTTTTACTCAGTTTAGTTGTATTGGGAGGTGAAATAGTGCCATTTCCCCAAGGGTCGAATTGGGGATTTTTGCAGTTGAATGGGAGAGGGTGAGAACAGTTGTAATAAACCATTAATGGTGCATATGAGACCTTAATAACATACTTAACACATTACATACCTATGTTCATAAATTTGAGTGGGTTTGGAGGCATTTGGGAAGCCATTTTCAGTACTTACCTCAAGGGGATTTGAACCCCAAATTACTAGTAAAATTGCATACTTGGTCCAGAATCTTAAGAGAGTTTGCAGAGGTCTTTTGGTGGCCATATGTTATCCCTGAACATCATATTCAATTCCTAATATCATTCATAAACCTTCCTTGAAGATTTGAAGGCATTTGGAGTCAATTTGAGACCTAGAGACCAATACTATTCAAAGGGAAATCACTAGTAAAGTTACCTACATTGACCAGAATTGAAAGAGTATTTGCATAAGTGTTTTAAAGGTACAAAGGCATCCCTGAAACACATATTTATGTTCTAATATCATTCATATACCTTCTCAGAAGATTTGGGATCATTTGGGGCAAATTTGGGACCTAGAGATCGAAACTAGTCCAAGGTCGAACCAAGGAAAAAAGTGGAAAATTGCAATTTTAATAAAATTCCTAACAAGGGACATTACAGTGGTATCAGAGCATGATCTTGGCACCTGATGTGGTATAATATTCATGAGGACAATAATTCAGGTACCACCATTAGGTATTGAAACCAAAAGTGCCTTTGTTGAAGAAAAAAAAAGTAGGAGAAGAAGAGCAAATTTTTTGAGGAAACTATGACTAGGGATGAAAAGGGAGCCTCATATGATGGTGAGGAGCATATAAAAATTATGAAAACAATATTTGAAGATATGACCAAGCAAATTAAGGAAGGATTCGAATTGTTTTCTATCGAACTTGTGGAAAAAATTATTGATTTTGAGGAAACCAAGGGGAAAAATGCATCAGCTTGCTTGAAGGAGCAAAAGGAAGAGACATCACAAGATCATGAAGAAGATTCTATTGAAAATATGGAAGATCATTTCGAGACACCTTCTAGCTTAGACATGAACCAAAGAGCATCTACTGATGGATGCTTAAACTATGAAGGAGTACCTACTGATGGGTGCTCACACCTCTATGTTGGTGACATAGAGATCACTTTTGAAAGTGTTGCTGCAAGCCCAAGTTCCATTAATCATGATAATGAAGACCTTGCAGCAGTTGAAGAAGAACCAAGATCAACTTCTCCATCACCACTTGAGCTTCATGAAGTTGGTCCAAGAAAAAATGAAGAAGATGAGGAGGTTCATTTGCAAGAGCCTCATTTTCTTGAAGGGTCCTTAAAGATGAATGAAAAGAAGATCCAAGAGTCCCTCAACATTCTCCATGACACTCAAGCATTGGTGTCAAATTCTTGTTGGAGAGCTACTTCATTGGAGGAAACATCCTTCCTTGAAGACATGGAGAAGATTCAAAGAGCAATGTGCCACATTAAAGGTAATTTCATGTCTTTACTTTTTGATAGAAACCATTTGTTTGAGCTTAATGAATTGTTACATGATGCATACTTGAAGAATAATGAGGATAATCATAAGCTCACAATTCAAAATGAACAACTTCTTGAAAAGTTGCAAGATACTTGTTTTTCCTCCTATGTTTCAGATTGTCAAATGGTAGATTGTTTGGAGGATTCTCATGACATGATGGATCATGAGAAATGTGGAAATTTGAATGTGCTTAATGTGTTTGAAGATGAACTTGAAGAGATCCAAACACTTGATGTGGTGGAAGAGGAACTTGAATTGTCTCTTGATGAAGCTTATGCAATTTTTAAAGAAGAGCATGATTCCTCTACATTGGAACCAATTTATGACAAAGGTTTCCCACTTTTGAAGGAGCTGCATGATACTACCCACATGGATCCTTCCCATGATGAAACTTCTGCACTTTTTGATCATTTGGGTGATTTAGTTCATTCTCCTACATCCTACAATTCCATGTTTTGCAACATTAGTCTCAATGAAGTATGGGTGAAAGGGTTCTTTTTTATGGTGCCACATGAGGAGTATGGAACTCCTAGATTTAACTTTCATGATGACATGGTTGGAGCACATTCTTATTCACATTTGCAGCAGCATAATTTGTCACTTTATGATGATTCACATCTACATGGATGCACCTATGATATGGATTTGAGTCACTTGAAGACTCATGGTTTTTCTTGCTCAACACTAGGTTCATTCGATGTTAGAGGAACTTCATCCAACACTTGGGTGAATAGATTTATGATGGGAGAACATTTTTGTTGGCAGCCACATACTTTGTTATATCTTTATGACTCTCACATTCAGGGATGTATGGGTGAGACTTCTTTGAGTCATTTGAAGTCTCCTTGTTTTTTCTGCTCACTATTTGGTTCAGATTTTAGTGGAGATTCTTCATTCACTTCTTGGATGAAAGAATACATGGTTGAATATTTTGATGCATATCAAATCCTTTTGGAGCAGCATTATAGGACATGGGATCCTCACCTATGTCATTGGAGCAGATTTGATTGGTCACTTGAAGCTTGTATGCACTTGGAAAATGGTGGTCTACTTGCTTGGAGGTATAAGCACTTTCATGACTCTTTGATGAAGCATATCCTTGATGTACATTTTCATTATGTTGTTATGTACTTTGATGATATATATTTGGTACTCATGATGTTTGGAAGGATGCATACAAGAAAATGGGATCCAGGAATCCTCTTAACTAATGGTGTGGGTTGGAGAGCACTCTTAATTATTGGGGTGCAATACAAGCAATGGGACCCTGGAATAATTTTTATCTCATTGGTTTCAAATTTTTTTGGGGAAAACAAGAAGTATGGGAGATGGATTTCCCCACTTAATAAAGTGATTTTTATCAGAGTAGTGCAGCAGCAAGCATGGTGGTTCCTCTCTAAAATCTTCAAGGAAACTCAAAGACTCAAGGTTGGGCAATTCAATGGCAACTTCAAAGAGTTATACAGGAAGCAGGTTCTTCAACACCCATGTTTGAAATTGCTTGAGGACAAGCAATATTGGGAAGGGAGGATTTGTCATGTCCCAAATTTGGAATTGGGTCACAATGGCCTAATCACATTGGCCATATTCATTAGAGTTTGTAAAATTGATGTTAAAGGTCAAATAATTGCCAAGGAGGAAAATTACTAGTTTCCTAGGTTTGGGGTGGAAGCTTTGGGATTTGGAATAATGGGGATAATAAATGATGTTTGAACATTAGAGTGGCATAAATAATTAATAAATGATCTAAATAAATATATACAAGTGAAAATCAAAGTGGCATTTGATCATGAAGACACATGGAGGAAGTGGGACCCACATATGGCTAGATTTCCCACTACATTTGGCATCATTCTCTCACCAATTCGAATTCAAGGTGAATGGTAACATACTTGGGGGAGTCCAAAAGGTATTATTAATGGCATGACTCATCCAAGGTCGAAATATAGAGGAAGAGTAACTCCCATGGAAGAGGAAGAGGCAATTTGGAGCTAGTGAGACACTTGGGCTAGATTCCCTAGCTCTATGACAACAATGATGAAGATGCTATGACACCTATGACACAAATCAGACCTGAAGGCTGACATATGACATATATGACATGTCAGGGCTAAAAATAGACTCCAAGAGGGCGCTCAAGGGTGTTAGGGCAGCTAAGATGCTTCCACATGTGATTTGGTGGAAGTGGGAGACTAGGAATTGTTGTACAAGTGGCGTTCTTTGGAATCTCTTCCCAACTTGAGTTGGCATGAGTCTCTTGGAAGGAATTCGACCCATGGAGGCCATTAGAACTTTATAAATGTCAATAACAAAGAATGAAACCAGCTTTTGATCATTTGTAGAATTTGCAATTGCATTTGTGAAGAGGGAGAGCTAGTGGATGACTAGTTTCTTGCCTTAGCCAATTTCGAGGGTGAAAGATTCCCATCCAAGTTGGCAATTGGAAAGGCCATTCAGACCTTTCATTTGGAGCTTTAATGGAGTCTTTATTTGCAGGTGTAAGCTACAGGGAATCTCATGGTTTCTTCTATTGCAGCTCGCTCCTTCAACCATTTCCAGTTTTGATGGCATATTCTTGATCCTTGAGGGAGGGCGTTTTTGGTGAGCTATTGTACTCTTTGGGGGAGCTTTTAATGCCCCATTTCTTTTGTAATATGAATTAAATACTCTGTTATTCATCTCCAGAAAGTTTCAGGTCGAAATTCCAAGTAGAAATGTATAAATCTCATTTTTAATGGAAGAACAATGCCATTTCCCCACTACCTTGTTGTGAACCAATGTATTGATGATGATTTCGAATGAATGGATGATTCTCTGATATATTTGTGATCAATATACTTCCATGGATGTCTTCTACAAGTTTCATGTACTGTACTTGAGCATTTGAAGCATTTTTACTCAGTTTAGTTGTATTGGGAGGTGAAATAGTGCCATTTCCCCAAGGGTCGAATTGGGGATTTTTGCAGTTGAATGGGAGAGGGTGAGAACAGTTGTAATAAACCATTAATGGTGCATATGAGACCTTAATAACATACTTAACACATTACATACCTATGTTCATAAATTTGAGTGGGTTTGGAGGCATTTGGGAAGCCATTTTCAGTACTTACCTCAAGGGGATTTGAACCCCAAATTACTAGTAAAATTGCATACTTGGTCCAGAATCTTAAGAGAGTTTGCAGAGGTCTTTTGGTGGCCATATGTTATCCCTGAACATCATATTCAATTCCTAATATCATTCATAAACCTTCCTTGAAGATTTGAAGGCATTTGGAGTCAATTTGAGACCTAGAGACCAATACTATTCAAAGGGAAATCACTAGTAAAGTTACCTACATTGACCAGAATTGAAAGAGTATTTGCATAAGTGTTTTAAAGGTACAAAGGCATCCCTGAAACACATATTTATGTTCTAATATCATTCATATACCTTCTCAGAAGATTTGGGATCATTTGGGGCAAATTTGGGACCTAGAGATCGAAACTAGTCCAAGGTCGAACCAAGGAAAAAAGTGGAAAATTGCAATTTTAATAAAATTCCTAACAAGGGACATTACAGAACACGAGACCAGGCATTTGCTTTGCTGTGAATGTAATGTCCCCAGCTTGACCCTATTGCATTAATATTGTAAATGATGTAAATATTGTTATTTAGTCATGGTGAGGAGCTCAAGGCCAAGGCCCCGCCATTGATTTAATGTTCTATGTATCGGCAATTAGAATAGATGCATAGAGTTCTTGTGCTAGGGGTGCACAATGTAAAATCGGACATCATGTAAATATGCAATTTTAATGAAAAACCCACAATCAACTACGCAATGCAACAAAGAGACGGGGGCATGATCTTTACAAGGAATAGGGAGGGAAAAATAGCCAAACCCTTGAGCCATGGTGTTAAGCCATTTCATTGAGGAAACCCATGAACTCTCAACTACCCATTTGGTCTCATGCACCCAATCATTTAATCCTTCCAAGAATTGGTTGAGACAATAAATGCCTTGGGATGGGAGAGGTATGGCTGTCAATTTTCGTGCATGGGCAAGCCATCAACTTGGAAAATCGTGTTTTTGCTTGTTGGGCAAGAAAACCCCCACGAAATTGGCCCAAAAGCCATTCTTCACCCATGGCATTCATCCTCTCACGCAGTCTGAGCCTGTTGGGGTTCTATCCTTCACGTTTTTCACCATTTTCCTGTGTTTTTCCATGCCCATAAACTCGTTTTTGGTTAGCTCATTGGCTGGGAGAAGAGAGCCACGATTTTTGGGGTTATGGAGGCCGTTTTTGCCCACGAAATGCCCATGAGTATTCTTCTGAAAATGAATCTGCTCTCCTAGGGTTGATTTCCCATTTTCTCCTTTCGTTTTGGTTGCCCACGTTTTTCTGGAACCGTTAGAAACCCATTCTTGGGAACTTCACTATAGAACCGTTTTTCTCATGCCCAGCACTTACTCTTTTTGCTGTTATATGCGTCCATCTCCTAGCCACCGCAGAAACCCAACTGCTAGTTGGTATGGCTGATTCTGGTGTATCTATGGCTATGTGAGACCCTGTTGTTCCCTAGTTCCTTGTGGAGATCATGCCCAGCTCAGGGGTGGCAGTGGTGCTGAGAGATTGAAGAGCACACTGGCCTATGGTTGGGTGGAACGTTGCAGAAGCATAGCTGGTTGTTTGGGACTACTTCATCAAGATAAGTATTCTCTTGTGCTATCTTTCAATTGTTTAATTGATGAATATCTTGAATGTATGATGGATGTGTTAATGAATTTACTCCCGCTGTGTATTCAAATGTTTATTCAATTGCATATGTTCATCTTCTTCTTAAATTGAATGTTTAATGATTGATTTATGGGGCTAGATGCCCGGTTTAACCTCACGATCCTCTCCATCTAGATGGTAGGATTGGAGGGGACGTGACAGTGAACACATTGAGTCAGTTCCTGACAGATCCGAGGAGTGTTCACCTGATTGTTGTAAAGCATGTTCTGAGGTACCTGAAGGGTACAGTGGATTATGGGCTCAAGTATGAAGCGAATCAAAAGTTTAACCTGCAGGGTTATGTTGATTCAGATTGGGCTGGCAGTGCTGCAGATAGGAAGAGCACATCTGGGTGCTACTTCAGTATGGGATCAGGTGTGATCTCTTGGTTTAGCAGGAAGCAGTCCTGCGTAGCACTGAGTACAGCTGAGGAAGAGTATGTTGCAGCCTGTTCAGCTAGTTGTGAGGTAGTATGGCTACGGAAGCCACTGTCTGAGTTATTTGATCTCCCGTTGGATGCTACTGGTATCTTCTGTGATAACCAGAGTTGTGTGAAGCTGTCCGAGAATCTAGTGTTTCATGACAGGTCGAAACACATAGAGATCAAATATCACTATATCAGGGATATGGTGCAGAGAGGAGCCGTGAAGCTCCTGTATGTTGCGACGGACGAGCAGATTGCAGATGTGCTGACGAAGCCACTAGCCAGGGTGAAGTTCGAGTACTTCAGAGAGAGGCTTGGCGTTCTTCAGATCGAGGACACTTCGAGGAAGAAGTGATGGACACATTTGCTGAAGCCATTCCAAGCATGTTGGAAGGAGGATCCTTCACAGGCTGTGGATGTAAGCGCTGAATGATGAGCATCATGATGATGTTCTAGTTTCTGCTAGATATGATCAGTTGGATCATTTTTATGTATGTATGAACGCATCATGTTAGATGTTGGATATGATCAGTTGGATCATTTATATGTATGTACGCATCATGTTGGATGCTGGATATGATCGGTTGGATCATGTGTATGTATTTTTGTATATGCATCATGTTGGATGCTTGGACCATGTATCTGTATATGTATCAGGTGGATACATTGTATGATCAGGTAGATCATGTATGTTGATGGATACATTATGTGGATCATGTATCTATGTATCAGGTGGATACACTATGTATATTGATATGTATCAGGTATGATCAGGTAGATCATGTATGTTGATGGATACATTGTGTGGATCATGTATCTATGTATTAGGTGGATACACTATGTATATTGATATGATCAGGTAGATCATGTATGTTGATGGATACATTGTGTGGATCATGTATCTATTATCAGGTGAATACACTATGTATGATGATATGTATCAGGTAGATACTTGGTGTGCATCAGATGGATGCATTGTATGATCAGGGTGATCATGGATGACGAGCTTCTCCAGATGACATGCAGCAGGATGTTGCAGTGATGATGATCAGGTTGATCATGTGTACATCAGGATGATGTATGATGAGTATCAGATGATACTTTGTGGTCGTGGATCAGGTTGTGCAGGTAAGCATGTAATTTGTGCCCTGGGAGATTTGCAGATGGTATTTCGAGGTTTTTCCTATGGCATGTAATTCGGTGCCCTGGGACATCTGGAAAATGCTCTTTAGAGGTTTTGCTTGGGAGGACATATAATTTGTGCCCTGGGAGATCTGCAGATAGTCTTTCGAGGTTTTTCCTATGGCATGTAATTCGGTGTCCTGGGATATATGGCAGATGCTCTTTCGAGGTTTTGTCCTATGGCATGTAATTTGCTCCTGGGAGATCTGGACAGGATGAAAAAGGCCTCAGATGCTTCAGCCAGGTTTTGCCATGACCACATGTAATTTGCTCCTGGGAGATCTGGACAGGATGAAAAAGGCCTCCGATGCTTCAGCCAGGTTTTGTGGTGAGATCACATGTAATGTGCTCCTGGGAGATCCGACAGGTAGAGCCGTGTGCTCGTAACAGCCTGGGATGCTTCAGCCAGGTTTTGTGATGGGTCACATGTAATGTGCTCCTGGGAGATCCTACAGGTAGAGTTGTGTGCTCGTAATAGCCTGGGATGCTGCAGCCAGGTTTTGTGACGCACGTAATAAGTCCTGAGGATTCCATAGTATGGCCAGTGATGATGAAGACCTGCAGGTGGTGGGCCTACATCCAGTATGAAAAAGGACTGGCTCTGTAGAACTTCCTATGACGAGTAGATTCAGAGATTGATTGAGATAGCAGCAGCAGTAACGATGATGATGACTCGATGATGATTATCTAGTGATGATGATCCAGAGAAGATGACTTGTACTAGAAGACCTATGCTGAGAAATACCTTCCTAGTTAAGAGGGAGTGTTGATGTATATGTAACTTCGGAATGTATTTCATATATGTATGTTGTATGTACTCATATAGAGATGGTATTATTCCTCTATACGGAAGTGTCGTCATTTATATTGTAAATGTTGTAACTTATACTTGATGGGTTATTAGACCACCTTGTTGGGGTCGGCCCTATACAAGTCATGTGGGTCAAAGGGTTATTAGACCACCCTATTGGGGGTCGGCCCAGTTAGCATTATGTTATGTGGTTAAGTTCGAGCCTACATGATTTATGTAAAAGGCAAGTCAAGTCAAGTATAAATAGAGTGCGGGAGGCACTCTATTTACTCACTCACTTCTCACTTATGCACTCAAGGAGGAGTGGCGCACTTATGGAGGAGGAGGATCTGCTACTAGGTTATGTCTATCTCTTATGGTTGGGTTGTATCATTTCTCTATCTATCTCTGAGGAAGTTATTGGGGTTTTTCACCTTTATGGTTTTCCCCAACTAAATATTTGTGTCTCTTGTGTGCTTGCATTATTGTCTCCATGATTGATATGCTGTAGATATGCTGTACATGTTGTTCTCTCAGTTAAGATCCTAGATCAGATTGAAGTAAATTCTGAAAATTTAACATGAATCTGTGGGGCAACAAGGCACTTAAATGCGTACCCTTAACAGGCAGTAGAGCCGAGCGACAACTCAAACAACTAAAGACTACCTTGTACAGACTATCTTCATTTAAAGTTGAAAAACTTGAAAGCCATCGCCGGATTAGGGTCCTATAATCCAACCCTCGGCGTTTACAGTCACCATCAAAACTTGAAACAAAAAGGGCACCCATGGGGTTTCAAGAACACCCAGAACTTACCAGGTTTTGGACGTATCACCTCCCACTCCCAAACCTTGCTTTCATCTTGCGTGTTGGGCACCTGCCCAAACATGGCTCGAAGGGTTACAAACCGAGGAAAACTTTATTAAAAAAATATATAGCACTGGAAAGAAAACAGAAAAACTTGCTTTGTGAGAAATTACCGTTAAGTTGGAACGTCGAACCATAGACACGCCACACTGGTAAGCACATTGAAAGTAGCAACGAAACAAGACACCGCAAACTCTATAACCATCACAGGATTGGTTTACGAACCACAACCACCAAAAAAAGTTAACCGCATGCTGCACCTCTATTAAAGCACGGTGCTATGGCACCACCTGCGAACTCATCACACTACCACGCAGAGGTGCAAAGCTCGAAACCGAGAACCCTAACTCGGATCAACCGGTCGGCTTCATGACCTCCCTCAAAAACAAACACAACAATGAAGGACTGAAACACCAACTTTCCCATTTTACCGCTCAAAGATCGGGCATCAATCTCAACCCCACACCTCTCAGGGATTGACATTGTAGAGTTGCCCATCAAGGCACGTCGATGTTTGCACCCAACTGTAATCATTACTGCATTAAATTGTCACTCTTACCAAGCTGCCAGTCGACTTACGTGATATCCAAAGCATAGCCCAGCTCGGACCATGGAGTCATTACCATCTGTACAACCACGTGATACTAGCCAACTCGGCTTCCACTTCACCTTACAAACCTGCAACGTATGCTAAGTCATTAATACGACAGTTGGAACCAAATAAACTCTTCACCCTATCACGATCAACCCTTCGTATGGATTAGCTCCATAGTAGCAATGCGTTGGTTTGGATGCAAGGTTGGAACATAACAAATATAGTAACCTGTAATATAACCTATACATTATACGAATGCAATTAATCCTTTGATGCTATATTAAAACATATGAAATTAGTAAGTATTACAACATGATCACAATTGTATAAGCCACGTGCCATGTGAATTGTGGGTTTTGATACAAGTCTATGAACCACAAACCCATAATAAGAGCATGAACTTATAAGCATAGTCACTTAATACAACGCTAAAATGATTGCCACGTATTACAAGCCCAATTGATAGATGAATATCTAGTAGAGATTCGAATGGCGACATTATACCCTATAATGTCATGTTCATAATGATAGTCTTTAGAGCAAAACCTCGAAAGAGCATTTGCCAGATATCCCAGGGCACCGAATTACATGCCATAGTAAAAACCTTGAAAGACTATCTGCAAATCTCCCAGGGAAACGAATTATATGCTCATCTGCACAACCTGATCCACGGCCATAGAGTATCAACCTGATACTCACCATACATCATCCTGATGTACACATGATCATCTTGATCATCATCACTGCAACATCCTGCTACATGTCATCTGGAGCAACATCCTGAAGCTCGTCATCCATGATCATCCTGATCATACAATGCATCTACCTGATGCATACCAAGTATCTACCTGATACATATCATCATACATGATCCTCCTAATCATACAATGTATCCACTTGATACAAATACAAATACATGGTACATATCACCATACATGATCCACCTGATCATACAATGTATCCACCTGATACATATACAGATACATGGTCCAAGCATCCAACATGATGCATATACAAAATACATACACATGATCCAACCGATCATATCCAGCATCCAACATGATGCATACATACATATAAATGATCCAATTGATCATATCCAGCATCCAACAGAACATCATCCTAATGCTCATCATCTAGCGCTTACATCCACAGCCATGTGAAGGATCCTCCTTCCAACATGCTTGGAATGGCTTCAGCAGATGTGTCCATCACTTCTTCCTCGAAGTGTCCTCGATCTGAAGAACACCAAGCCTCTCTCTGAAGTACTCGAACTTCACCCTGGCTAGTGGCTTCGTTAGTACATCTGCAATCTGCTCATCCGTCGCAACATACAGGAGCTTCACAGCTCCTCTCTGCACCATATCCCTGATATAGTGATATTTGATCTCTATGTGTTTTGACCTATCATGAAACACTGGGTTCTCGGATAGCTTCACACAACTCTGGTTATCACAGAAGATACCAGTAGCCTCCAACGGGAGATCAAATAACTTAGACAGTAGCTTTTGTAGCCATACTACCTCACAACTAGCTGAACAGGCTACAACATACTCTGCCTCAGCTGTACTCAGTGCTACGCAGGACTGCTTCCTGCTAAACCAAGAGATCACACCTGATCCCATACTGAAGCAGCACCCAGATGTGCTCTTCTTATCTGCAGCACTGCCAGCCCAATCTGAATCAACATAACCCTGCAGGTTAAACTTTTGATTCGCTTCATACTTGAGCCCAAAATCCATGTACCCTTCAGGTACCTCAGAACATGCTTTACAACAACCAGGTGAACACACCTTGGATCTGTCAGGAACTGACTCAATGTGTTCACAGCAAAGCAAATGTATGGTCTCGTGTTCGTCAGGTACATCAAGGACCCAATCATTTGACGATACATAGAGACATCAACCGGCTCAGATGAAGCATCACATAGAAGCTTCAGATTCTATGCCATAGGTGTGGCCATGGCCTTGCAATCCATCATCCCAAACCTCTTCAGGATCTCTACTGCATACTTCCCTTGTCCAAGGAAGATTCCATTTGCACTCTGCTACACCTCCATGCCAAAAACAAATAGTGCATCATCCCCAAGTTCTTCATCTCGAACTCGGCAGTAAGCTTCCGCTGCATGTCGACAATCAATCTATCTTCACCTATAACAAACAGGTTATCCGCATACAAAAGTAGTATCACTGGATTGCCTTCCCCACCTTGTAGAAAAGGTTGGAATCCGCTTTACTCTTGGTAAAGACCAAACTGGATAGAAAGCTGCCTATCCTACCATACCAAGTTCTGCACATATATGATTTCCTGTCATGTGTCTCATAACCAAGTGGCTGCTCCACATACACTTCTTCTTCAACTACACCATTAAAGAAAGTTGTCTTGAAATCCATTTGGTGTATCTTCTATTTCATCACTTTTATATTTCTCTATGCTGCCGTCTGCAGCATGCTTGATCTTGATAGATCCATATGGAAGTCATAACAAACTTCCCTTCAGGTCTTGGGACTACATCCCAAACATCATTCTTCATGATCGACGGATCATGGCATTCTTCCCATATCCTGGGAACTTCAATATCTTCAATAGATAATTTTGTTGCTGAACAAATGTTGTAGTTCTTCTTTTGTAGGTGATGGCATACGATCTTTCCTACACAACAAGTTAAATTGCATGATTAGAAAACATCTCATAGTTTTCAGAACAAATTCTTACACATAAAGAAATATGTCATACAGTCATGCAATTATCTTAGCCAATGCTTCAATACAACATTTATCCATATCCCGTAACTTTCTAGATGCCTTCCAATCTCTACCAGAACATTGTTAAGAGTGTGCACAACTCCCAACATGTCAGCAAATAGGTTTCATTCTAGATAAGTAGCAATGGAATGTTGTACAGTGCCATAGTCTACTTACCCATGCATATTAGTAGTATACTGTTCATCAATGCAACTATTCTAATATGCATAATACACAACCTAATTCTAGGAACATCAGTATATACATTATTGAACAGTATCTATTTAAACAATAAAATATGCAAGTAATGACAATTCAAATACTTATCTTTGTTTGTTTGTTGGGTTGACTCCCTCTCAGTCTTTGCTTCTTTTTTGCAACTCCATTCTTATGTGGATTGTGAGAAGTGGTCAACTCCCTCTGAATATCTGCATCCTTGCAGAAACTACTGAAGTGTGCTCCTTTGCTTTCTTGCAGGAACAACTAGAGTGTGCTCCCTCTTGATCTTTGCTTCCTGGATTACCTGCCCTTGAACTTACATCCATCCTTAATCACTATGCATGCTTATTAGTATCATCATTGTGTTATCCTTGAGGTCTCATACATAATCACACATTTTATTTGTATAATCTTAATACTATCAAAACACAATAATCTTAAACATGTATATTCATAGATAATAAACATTAGTATTCAAGGTTTCAGGGAAGTATTATTTTACTCATACATATTCTTATTTGATCATCAATCAAGATAAGAGATATAATATGCATAAAACCCATGATTATTCAAACCTATACCTTCATGATTCTTCTAGTTAGTCATATCATCAATTATGGTAAGAAACATAATATGCATACAACCATGATTATTCAAACCTATGACTTCATGAATAATCATTATCAACAACACAACAGTACAAGATCCTAACACAAGGTAGGATTCTAGCTTGATATAGGAAAAACATACCTGGATTAGCATGCTAGCAAGTTATGTCTAACATACCCGCATAATGTCTTTTGATTCTCTTCAGTGACTTGTGCTAGTAACCTACATGTCTCATAAGTTAACCATTGTAGAACCAAGTTATACATACCTCGAAAGTAGATCTTCTATGTGATCCATGACAATGGATGAATCTTTGTCTTCACGTCACCATGAGCATATGTTCTTGAATTAGAACATGATTTGACTTTCTTGGTGTACCTTTTGTGTTAGCAAACAATATAAACCTCATACAACACCATAATGCATTAGTACAATCATAAGTGTCAACACCCTAACCAATGAATATCTTCTATCATGCATTCATAATTTTGTTAAGGTGATATGACAAATCTAAAATCAAGATTGTACTAATTGTAATAACATGAAGACAAACCTAACATAAACTTAATTATGAACAAATATCGAAACATACCTCGATGAGTCATACCTGTCGAGATCGCTTGAAATATTCTTATGTAAGGCCTTAGCCTCATCTTCCTCTGAAACAGGAACTTCTTCACTTATGCAGGTGACCAATCCATCTTCTTCTAGGATTAACCCAATCCACTTGATTTGTAAGAAATGGACCTAGAGCTGGATATGGGTTTGTCAGAGAAACCCCAAAAATTCAAAATTTGAATTTCAAACTTCCGAAAGGATAGAAATATGCACCTTGATGAGCTGATCAAGCTGGTATATTCAGAATTTGAAAACTGCAAAGTTTCACTCCTCAATGTTTCCTTTGAAACTTTCGGATTCACTCGACGTGACACTAAACTGGGGTTTGATGAAGCCCACTCTTTTGCCCAATAAAAAGGTTTGATCCAAAGCCCTAAGCTTCTATTTTTCTGAGGAGCTTCAAGCCGTGGTCACAGATTTCAAAAATTCCCATTTTTACAAAAGCCCTAATTTTCCACTTTTCTGATCAAAGTCCCGAACTAGGGTCTGATCAAGCCCGACCTTCTGCCCAACCAAAAATTCTGATATTGGCCTCTAAATTTTTATTTTGATGAGTAGCATTCAGCCATGGTCTTTGATTACAAAAATTCCAACTTCCTCCAAAGCCCTAAATTTCGGAAGCCATGAATGAAGGTACTAAAAAAATAATTCTTTTTTGACAGAACTATGTACCTGATTGTTTCTGGTGTAACTCTGAACTTTTCAATCCACAGGGTCTGAAAACATTTCCTGAGATAGCCCGACCTGTTGTCTTTCCATCCTGATAGGTATGACCTCAATTGGATTCTCTGAGAGAGAGTTATGCCAAGTGTCGCAACATGACCTGTTTGTGGGATAATACAGGAGAGCGAACTTGTACGGCATGCCACGTGTCACTGGTTCAACTTCGGCCTCTAAAATTTTTTTTCTAAGATATCCCAACCTGTTATCTTTCCATCCCGATAGGTCTGACCTCAATTGGATTTTCTGAGAGAGAGTTATTCCAAGTGTTGCAATGTGACCTGTTTATAGGATAATACAGGAGAGCGAACTTGTATGGAGTGCCACGTGTCACTGGTTCAACTTTGGCCTCTAAAATTTTTTTATGAGATAGTACAGTCTGTGTACTACCTGGAACGTTTTACTAAATTTCATTTGGAGCTTCCTAGCCCAATTTATGACCTTTTTCCCAAGGTCACCTAATTTTGACTCAGATCTGGAAGAGGCAGAAACCCTATATTGTACAGATCATAAATCACAAAGTACAACGAATTAGAGGTTGTCCTTTGGACACAAGGTACATGGGGATCTGATCTTCAACCTGTAAAGGTTTCAGATACGACACCTTCGCCAAAACGTATTTATAGCAAAATTTCTACGATGACTGGTTTTTTCTATATCAAGCCCTAGCATCGTAAGTGCAACAAGTGTCATACATGCCATATCATGCCTTCTTTCAGGCTAGCTCTGATATCATGTTAAATTTTCAGAATTTACTTCAATCTGATCTAGGATTTTAACTAAGAGAACAACATGTACAGCATATTAATCATGGAGACAATAATGCAAGCACACAAGAGACACAAAGATTTACTTGCGGAAAACCATAAAGGTGAAAAACCCCAATAACTTCCTCAGAGATAGATAGAGCAATGATACAACCCAAACATAAGAGATAGACATATCCTAGTAGCAGATCCTCCTCCTCCATAAGTGCGCCACTCCTCCTTGAGTGCATGAGTGAGAAGTGAGTGATCAAATAGAGTGCCTCCCGCACTCTATTTATACTTGACTTGACTTGCCTTCTACATAAATCATGTAGGATCGAACTTAACCACATAACATAATGCTGACTGGGCCGACCCCCAATAGGGTGGTATAATAACCCTTCGACCCACATGGCCGACCCCCAATAGGGTGGTCTAATAACCCTTCGACCCACATGACTTATACAGGGCCGACCCCAACAAGGTGGTCTAATAACCCATCAAGTATAAGTTACGACATTTACAATATAAATGACGACACTTCCGTATAGAGGAATAATACCATCTCTATAGGAGTACATACAACATACATATATGAAATACATTTCGAAGTTACATATACATCAACATTTTGAACCAAAAACAAAGTATGATTGGAGCGACCCAACCCTAGAAAGTACGGGACTCTAAACCCTGTCATAATTCCTATCTAACAATAGCAACCATACGCTAGGTTTCGTTCTGAGATTACAAACAGACGATTCAACAATCAAGGAATTTCATAGAGACTGACGACACGATGGCCACATCGTTGCCCACCCAAAACTCACGACCATAGTATAAACAAACAAACAACACCTCAAAACAGTTTTGTACAGATCGAGACATGGGCTCGGGTTCGATCCTCAAACCACTAGCATGGTTGCATTTAAAACAGAAGGGTTCCATTCATATTAAACAAAAGAAGAAGAACGTGTGACTTAGCCATCATCCGCATTGCAAATTCCAGAATTCCAATATTTCTTAGAAATGCAAAACGAAAGCAAAACTACGGTCACAAATACAGCACCTTCGTAAAACCATAAAACACAGTGGTATCATTTTCCCATTATCAAACAAAACATTCAATAGCTATTATTTCCAAACCTAACAAGCAATGGTGGTGGATAGTGGAAGCTACCTACAACGAGGCTCAGCCTCTCTTTCAAACATTCCAGCCACATGATATTCAAATGGTGGCACTCCATCCAAAACGCAAGTAGAGAGAGCGAAAGGAAACCCTCAGCTCTCATGCGCCGACAGTAAAAATCATTTAACATAGTTTCATGGTGGTACAATATTCCATAGGGTTTAACCCTTAGCAAAAGCACAACATTAAAATGAATCCGTGGGGCAACAAGCCACTTAAATGCATACCCTTAACAGGCAGTAGAGCCGAGCGACAACTAAAGCCTACCTTGTACAAACTATCTTCATTTAAAGTTGAAAAACTTGAAAGCCATCACCGGATTAGGGTCCTATAATCCAACCCTCAGCATTTACAGTCACCATCAAAACTTGAAACAAAAAGGGCACCCACGGGGTTTCAAGAACACTCAGAACTTACCAGGTTTTGGACGTATCACCTCCCACTCCCAAACCTTGCTTTCATCCTATGTGTTGGGTACCTACCCAAACATGGCTCGAAGGGTTACAAACCGAGGAAAACTTTATTAAAAAAATATATAGCACTGGAAAGAAAACAGAAAAACTTGCTTTGTGAGAAATTACCATTGAGTTGGAACGCCGAACCATAGACATGCCACACTAGTAAGCACATTGAAAGCAACAACAAAACCAGACACCGCAAACTCTATAACCATCACAGGATTGGTTTACGAACCACAACCACCAAAAAAGTTAACTGCATGCTACAACTCTGTCAAAGCATGGTGCTATGGCACCACCTGCGAACTCATCACACTACCACGCAGAGGTGCAAAGCTTGAAACCAATAACCCTAACTCACATCAACCGGTCGGCTTCATGACCTCCCTCAAAAACAAATGCAACAATGAAGGACTGAAGCACCAACTTTCCCATTTTACTGCGCAAAGATCGGGCATCAATCTCAGCCTCACACCTCTCAGGGATCGACTGTGTAGAGTTTCCCATCAAGGCATGTCGATGTTTGCACCGAACTGTAATCATTACTGCATTAAATTGTCACTCTTACCAAGATGCCAGTCAACTTACGTGAGATCCAAAGCATAGCCCAGCTCGGACCATGGAGTCATTACCGTCTGTACAACCATGTGATACTGGCTAACTCGGCTTCCACTTCACCTTACAAACCTGCAACGTATGCTAAGTCATTAATACGACAGTTGGAACCAACTAAACTCTTCACCCTGTCACAATCAACCCTTCGTATGGATTAGCTCCATAGTAGCAATGCATTGGTTTGGATGCAAGGTTGGAACATAACAAATATAGTAACCTGTAATATAACCTATACATTATACGAATGCAATTAATCCTTTGATGCTATATTAAAACATATGAAATTAGTAAGTATTACAACATGATCACAATTGTATAAGCCACGTGCCATGTGAATTGTGGGTTTTGATACAAGTCTATGAACCACAAACCCATAATAAGAGCATGAACTTATAAGTATAGTCACTTAATACAACGCTAAAATGATTGCCACGTATTACAAGCCCAATTGATAGATGAATATCTAGTAGAGATTCGAATGGCGACATTATACCCTATAATGTCATGTTCATAATGATAGTCTTTAGACCACTCATATATTAATCAAGTGCATTAATAATCAAATCATGAATTCAGATTTAGAATAGTCTAAATAGAATCAAGACAGAACGATAAGCTCTATAGTATAAGCACTAGATTCATAACTTTCGCATAGCCTCAGCAATAGATTTTGGTATCAATAAATTGATGATAATGCCATTAGACATATGATAATAATTACAAGCATTTTAACCAATACCTGGACAATGCAAAGTATACTACTGGAGAGTTTTTTTTTACAGCATACAAACTAAATGAAGAACCAGGTATCGAACCCTCTAGTAATTGTTTCGCAATGAAGTAATCAATATACAAATTTACATTGATGATAAACACCTGTACTCTTATCTTACCTACGGTCTACACATGGATCACAAGATGCAAATTCCTTCGCTAAACGTAGCTAAGTAAGCTCCAGGGTACCCCGTAGGACCACCCTTTCATCATCGTCAAAAGCAGCTATTAGAACTTGTTAATTAAAGGAAAATTCTATCGCAATTATTGGATTATAGTTAATACAAAAAAAGACGTCGTAAGCTGAAAAGTGCCATAACACATTGAGTACATTAATTTCTTGAGTGGAATTAAATAAAAATTAATTTCCGCATTTATGACTCATTAATGTCGTCCTTGCAACATCTATTATTTCCGTAATTACAATTATTAACAATATTCATTGTTATAAAAAAATTTAAATTTTTATAAAATTATCGGGATGTTACATTTATCCTCAACTTCTTAATCATCCGCTTGATTGAATGTAACTCCCCTTGCAACATATTTATCAATACTTCCATCCCAAGATTCATCTTCTTAAATTCAACATCTATGCTAATTACACATTTCTTGGTGATGGGGTTTTAGAGCCTATATGCCTTAGACTCAGTGACTATACCAAATAAGGATATATTTCTCACTCTTGTCACCAATCTCCCACCTTATCTATTTAGGTACATGGGCATAAGCTACACAGCAAAAAATTCTCAAATGAGAAACAATGTAGCTTCTACCACTCTAAGCTTCTTTAGGAACTCTATGTTGCACACTCTTTGTTGGAATTTTGTCCAGGATATACACTGAACAAGCCACTATTTCTCTCCAATATTAATTTCACAAATGATTTTTCTTTGAGCAAACTCCAAGCCATTGTCATTATGGTTTGGCTCTTCCTTTTAGCCACTCCATTTTTCTATGGAGTATATCTAGTAGTATATTGTCTCTTGATTCCATGATAATTTCAAAATTCAATAAACTCATCAAATTTAAAAATTCTCCACATGTATCTGATGTCAACACATTAATATACTTGCCACTTTCCTTTTCAACCATGGCTTTAAACTTCATGAATATGTTGAAAGTTTTAGACTTCTCCTTCAGGAAATAAACCCAAGTCTTCTGACTATAATCATCAATAAAAATTGGGAAATAAGATTACTTGCCAATGAGGGTGTCTACATTGGTCCACAAAATCTGTGTGTACACATTCTAATGGAACTTTGGCTCTATATGAAACTCTAGATACAAACTTTTCCATCTAATGTTGTGAGGTTTGTGCACGAAGTTGAGGGACCCTTTAGGTGCAATTCTGCACCTAAATATGCATGTTTTTCACCGCTACCTACAGCATGAGATACATGACCATTATTGACAAAATTTTAGGCATAGATAGAATTTTTTTATGCAGATTCCAAATATGTAATTTAAAAAGAAAAATATTGAGATTTTCTATTTATTTCCTAATTTTCTTGTTTCATCACTCTGTTGGTCAAAAAATATACTGCTAGTGTTTATTCCGTAACTTTTTCATTTCACAACCATTTTAAAAACAAATTGTATGCTGTACTAGAAGACACCGACCTCTACATGCTATAAAAAATCCAAGTCAAAATAACTGCATTAATACCTTCAAATGATGCACCCACATTTGTCGCATCGCTCTCGATATTTAATCACTTACATAATTAAAAAAAAATTAAAACTTAAACATTTAATTTTGGAAAAATAGCGTTGCACTAGTGCTATGGGTTCTATACATGTATACCAATTTTTGTATCCCAAAACAGTCATTTATGCATTGAAAGGTTGTACCCACAAAAAATATACCTTATCATTTGCCAAAAAATAAAAAGTGACTGTTAGAAAACATGAAATTTGACATAGTTATGTAAATTTTCAATACTTAAAACTTATATATTTGGAAACGTGACTCAATTTCCAACGTTTCATCTTTTTTACTCGATGCAAGATATCTTGTGGAAAAATGTGAAAAAAACCAAGTAAGTTGAGGGATGCCTGATTTTTCATTTTTTTAATGCATCTAACGCGCCAAAAGTGACCCTCATTAGCTTGCACATGCCCTGTGCTAATATAAAACTCTCAAAAGAACTCTCTGGCTGTCGAATATTAGGAAACCCCTTTACTGTCTTCTTCTTCTGCAACTAATTCAAACCTCCAAAATACAAATGTCCATACCTTAAATTAAATAACCAAGACTCATCCAAAATCTTATCTCTGAATGCATTGACATAATTTTTCAGCTCACTTCTCATAATCAATGGAAACATTCTATTCTTAGTCATCTCCACCTTGGTTATTAGCCGATTACTGGGACACTTGTCTAAAATTGTGCAGACATTGTCCTTAGAGTACACTCTATATTTCTTCTCCATGGGTTGTCCAATACTCAAGAGGTTACATCTTAAACCAATTACATAGTAGACTTCATAAACAATTCTTCTTTCTCCATTTCTAGCATACATAACAATCACACCTTGTCCATTAATGCTCACATTATTATCATTTCCTAATTTCACCTTAGATTCAACATTGGTGTTTAGAATGGAAAACACAACCTTGTTTCTAGTCATATGATTGCTACAACCACTATCCAAGAACCAAATGTCATTTGAACATTCCCGGGTTACACTACAAGTGAAAAAACTAGGTTTCTCTTCATTTTCTTTTGTGATGTTTGCAAACTGCTTACATGCATTTTTCATCTTCTTTCTACATTGGTTGGCAGAATGACCAAACTTCTTACAGTTAAAACAATGCACTTTGGACTTATAAACACTTTGACTTCATTGCTGCCAATTTCTAGTGCTGTTACTACTCCCCCTTAAGCTACAAGGGTTCAGCTGAAATTTCTTCTCAGATTCTTCATCATATTTTCTTTCTCTTTGTTCATGATTTCTGCCTCCTCTTTCTATGTTTCCAAATCTACCTTGACCAATTTTACCTGAGACATGCTACTAGGACTCGAATGTAGTATCCAACAAACTAATTTCATATATGTTCATCCTAGACTCATGTTCTACTAGGGAACTAGTTAGTTCATCAATATGCATCTCACTGAAATATTTAGACTCCTATATAGCCACAACCACAACCTCAAACTTCCTTGGAAAAATTCTAAGAATTTTCCCAACCACTCTCTGATGAGAAAGGTCTTTCGATGCACATGTTCATCCATCTCTAGCATAAGCCTTCCCAAATTACATTTGCATGTTGGATCGAGATTCTTAAATAAAGGCCATACAAAAAATGGGTTAGGATCATAAACTAATCATAGTAAATTGCGATCCGCTTAGCAACATTGCAAGCATTATTGAGAAGAGGCATTATCAATATCTGTTAGTCTTTCAATCCAATCCATAAGATTAGGGAAGGATGTGTAAATCTCTTAAAAGCCAAAGATCTATGGATGCAATATGCTTCTTTTTTAATGTGATTGAAAAGGTTAAAAGGTCACTACCATGTAGCAGTTGTTTTAATGCACTTCTTATGTAATTGTTTAGTGTATCATATAATTTTTTTAAGTATTTAAGGATTTCATCGTCAAATTGTCACTTAATCTAAACTTATATGAAAATTTTATAAAACTAGTTCATAGATATTTTAATTGTCATGATGAGCAATAAGTGTGTGTTTCGTTTTTGGAGAATTAGAGAAGTTATAGGTAAAATTACAATTAAGATTTGAAATTATACATTAAATAAAATTGTTTTTGTCAATAATAATAATTTTTTTTTTAAGATCATAGTCAACTTAGACACCAATTTGATATATGAAACAAAATCTACAAAGATGTAATCTACACCATAGTAGTATAATTTGAGTACGAATACCTGATAAAAAATATGTAATAAAAAAATCCAATACCATAAAATATGGAAGTAGACTTCTTATACATAATACTTTTAAGCAAATATATAAACCAAATTAGCATAAATGTACATTAAAAACCATTTATTTTTATAAGAAAATAATAAATTGAATGTTAAATTTATATTTTATAGTTATTAAATAACTAAAATTTGATTTTTTAAAATTAGTTTTAAAATTTACTTTTCCATTAGTAAAAATCTTACTCCAAATAATTCTAGATAAATTTTGTGAAATATAATGAGCCTTCAACAATTGCTAAAATTACTTTAAACTTGTTAGTGCCCAAAATATAAATAATAATCCAAAAGATAAAGACCAAACAATATGCTAAGTCTACATTGATATTTCTTTTATAAATTCGAATCACAATATTTGTCTTGATCTTTTCAAATGGAAACCTGTTTTTTTACAAAATATTCAAAATACTTAAAAGCTTTGGTATTTAAATGACGTAATGAAGATTGTTTTTGGTATTGTTTGATATAATGTGGGCAGATGCTATGCTAGGTTGGATAAATTTCATCGCGTCCCACAGGTGTTTTCCAATGGATGCTGATCGTCCGCTAAACTGGCTGCGGATCCCACGGTGCGGGCACTGTTGCAATCAAGACTCAACGATGAGGCAGTAATGGAGGACGCGGATCGAAGCTCCTGCATCAATATACACCTATGTGTTCGAGCTTGTATTACTTTTACTGTCAACTTTGGAAAAATTAGTAATAGAGTTCAAACATCAGGCTATCGAGCTCATTTTAAGACAACGTATGGTTTCGAGATACTGCTTCCAATGCATTTTGATTAGCGTTCACGGGTCGCCATGAATGTTTTTATGCAAAGTCTCGCCATGAATGTTTTTATCAGACTTTGTCCGTGTTGTCTCGACTCTGATTAATTGGTACTCACTAGCCCCATTGAAGATGATATCAGCTACTGATTTTACGCAGGTCCCAGCTATCAGAAGCCTCAGGTCCCACGGCAGATATCGGCCCCGAAAATTAGGGCAGCCCGAGAGCAGAGAATGACAGTTTCGTACAAAATGATCACAACTTGCCCAAACATTTATTACCAGGTTATACATTGGACAGATCTATGGCTGATCCAGTTCAAACTCCAGAGTTTGGGAAGAATGAATATATATATATATATATATATAACAGGAAGTATAAATAATTTGTTTGGAGGGGTTTTTACTTGGAAAACTGTTTTTTATTTGGTAAAATTTGAATTAAATTGTATTTTAATGGCAATTTTGATGATAATAATAGATCCAACACCATCAAAAACCCCTAAAACACCTAAATTTAACCACGATTTTTAAAAATTTCTATAGGATTTTTTCAAACCAGTACCAGAAAAATTTGATTTTTTCAATTGAAATAGTAACACTTTTAGACTACCTGCATAAGTATGCCAACCGGCATTCTCAGGATTAATTGAGATTCTAATTAACTCTTTGTTAATCTGTGTTGTGCTGTATACTAATAATTTGGTGTGGTATTTTTAAATTAATTGAGAGTTAGTAATATGATTTGAATTAAACTGTGTTTTAATGGTAATTTTGATGATAGAAACGGATTTAAGACCATCAAAAACTCCTAGGATACCTAAATTCAAATGACTTAAAAATTTTGTGAACTACCCATAACAAAGTATGACATCGAAGTTCTATGAGATTACCGAAGAAAGAAAGTTTAATATGAGAAAAAGGAACTCAAATTTGGATCATATACCCTAGAGGTTACATTGAAACATATTTAGATTTTTTAATATTGCTGATTAAGAAAAGGACATTGTAAAGATATGTGTGAACAGTATTTTTAAATTATATATTTTTATTTAATTTATAAAAATATATTGTCTTTATAAAGTATAAGCCTTCCATTAGATTTAGGCTATAACCAGTTCAAAATTTTATAAAAATATAAGAAAAAAAAATAGACAGTTGCAACTACACATAAAAAACAAGTAACTTATAACTTATTCCTGACATTTAATTTGTGACATATCTATGTTCAAGATATAACAGAATGCTACTAAACTTAACTAACTTCGATATTTACACAATAATCTCACATACAACATAAAAATATATTCTGAAAGAGGTCAGTAAAATTTCAGTGCGAATCTCTCAAATTGATTCACCGTAGATCTCTGTACTGTCTAACCTGGCAATAAATGTCTCAGCAATTTTCCTCTGACCATTTTTTTAGGAAACCGTGGGATCCATCAGATCCTGACTACACTGAATGCTCTGCTCTCTGGTTTCCCTACTTTTGTGGGCGTGTATCTGTCCTCGATCTAAAACTTCTATAGCTGGTTCCATCGTTGTACTAATTTATAAGACACGAATTGCCCCCCGAACAAACCAATCAAAATGCACCGGTAGGAGTATCTTTCAAACAATACATTGTATATTTATTAATATTTTACAACTACCAGGTGAGCTTGATTGCTGAACTTAGCAATTAATAATCTTTCAGAGCTAAAAGCAAATTAAATGTCTTCACTGAATATCAGTATAGATCCATCTCAAACCCATATCTATCAAGCACCCAGAAGGATTCAATTTCTTGAGGTGTATTTCTTTTAATAAATTTAAACTCAAGAAATTTGATCTCTCTTGACTGATAGATCAGGGTCTAAATTTTAAGTTCTTATTTTATAAATGAAGATTTATTTTTTAATTACTTCAAATAATATTTTATTTTATGAACCAACATGGATTTTTTTTAAAAATACTTTCCATAATTTTTTTATTTTATGAGCATACATATGAGAGTCACTGTTGGAATTTCATTTTATTTTTACCCTTCAAACTAATTTCTTTTGAAGTTCTGAACTTTTATTCTTATTCACAAAATGTTTTGTTGAAAAAATTGCTCTTCATTTTTTAAGTGCTTTAATAATAAAGTTCAAAATCAACAATCACACAAACAATTCAAAAGAGTAATACATACAAGTATTATGAATCAATAAAACTCCATTATGAACCAACTAAGGGTAGTAATCTTACTACCATTATTAACCACCAAAATGTGGAACCTTCTAGCTAGAACATGTTAATTTACTATTTAGATACCCAACTATTATTACAAGTGAAAGCCTATGCTGCAGCTTCAATAATAAAGTTTAAAATCAACAATCACACAAACAACTAAAAAAAAATACATAAAAACATTATGGATCAACAAAACATCATTATGAACAAAAACAAATGTGAAACTCTTACTACCATTATGAACCACCAAAATGTAAAACCCTTTCGACATATTAATTTACAATTTAGATACCCAACTATTACTACAAGTAAAGCCTATACTGCAACAAATCCTTCTGTAAAGTGAAGTTGATTAACTTTGACCAAATTTTAATAAAATAAATTTACTTTATTTTTAAATACTGATAATTCATTATTTTATATAAAAATGGAATAGTATAAGTCTATCTAATTTAACATAAAAATTCCTCATACCTCATCTGTTTTTATATAAAAATTTGAATACATAAAAATTTACCTCAACATATACAAGTTTTTTGGTATTAATGAAAATCAACATGTACTTAATATAAGATTTCTACGCAATAACTGCTTCAAGGTCAATTTATTCTCGAACTAGATCGGGTCATAGAAATTTTAGCACTTTAAGCTGAGGAATAACTGAGATGTATGGATTAGAGAATATAAAAGCTAACTGCACTAATCGGCAAGCATGGCACCTGGGCTTAGAGTATTGGGCTTAGACTATGCAGTGTTTGCACACCTTATGTGTAGTTTTGAGATCGAGCATTCAATGAGCTAAAACTCAGCGTTATAGACAGAGCCAACCGCTTAGGTTTGACTGGTTAAACTATACATCTGGCCAGGATTTTTGGAATTGAAATTAGAAAACAGCAGTGAGACATATATATATAATTATGCTCTAACAAATAAAAAATAATGATTTTTTATTGAAGATTTAAAAAAAAATTAAACTTATAAAATAAGTTCCTGTGAATTCTTTGATTGAGACGGTTATAAAAATTAAAAAATAATGACTTTTTATTGAAGGTTTAAAAAAAAAAACTTAAACTTAAAAAATAAGTTCTTGTGAATTCTTTGATTGAGACGGTTATCAAATTTTAAAAGTATTTAATGAACAAAATGATCTTTGACAGATATTTTATCTATCAAATTCCAACCTTGATGGGCATACTTTTTTTTTTCATTCAAATTAAGTTGAAATTACAATTTTAAATTTTCGAAATTACATAATCCAAAATTATAATTTTAATGCTGAAAATAATAATTGTTCAACTTTACGGCTAGAAAGTGCAAACCTTAGAAAGTTGAGCTTACACCATATTTTTTAAGAAAACATACCTAATTAATTATTGAAGGTAACCACGTCACCAAATTTAACTTTTTAGTTCACCGTTTGCAACCAGTGAGAGACGAAACTACCGTTGGGTTGAAATTCAGGGACAGCCCGGTGTGTTCAGGTCATGTCAGAGGCGTCCCAGCCGACAGGTAGTAAATATGGTGTTTGATGCGTTGTCCTGTGACCCGTCAATGGGAATATTATGAGTCCATTCTTGTAGTTGTTAGGTCCGTATGACTGATTGACACACAAGTTGAATATTGGCAACGGAAGTGAAAGTGATCGTGAAAATTGAGAGGAAAGAGGACGAGTAGGATAAAAGACAATCAAAATGCCTGGCTTTTTTGGTGATTTTGGGATAAAAACCAGTTAAGGGAATTGTTGTTTTCTCATTTTTATAATTTCAGTAATTGGGATTGCTAGTTCTGGATTAATTGTCCAATTTTAAAATTATCTAAATGGTCGAAATTACGATCTAAACACTCTAAATTGTGATTTTGTCAAGAATTGCTCTACCCGATTCTGGCCAATTTTTTAATTAGCCCTTATACAACTCCAAAGAGGAAAGTAGGGCAGCATTGTGCGATGAACCCACTGTCCAAGGCAGTATGGAGGGAAACTCAAGCGCGAGGGGAAGGGATCAAGGATCAAATTTGAAGGGCCGGGTCCCATTTCACTTTGAAGGGCTTAGAGATATCGAACCCTTCAATGCTGCCATGTAAAAATAAGTCATTCTTTTCATTTGAAAATGTACTAGTACATCAAAATTTCATGGTTTACTTATGGAGTAAAGTCTAGAGGTTTTATTTTGCAGTGGATATGGCAGCATTGAACGTTATATATGTCATATAACACAACTATATTTTGCCCCTATCTAACGGCTCGGTCTCTAGGCCACCATTCCACATTTGCCATCTTGGCAGTTTCCCAAATTGATCTTGCCTCTTATACTTTTAACCATTATAATAATACAGTTAACTTGCTAACCCCATTCCAATCCAACTTTCATCCTTACAGCCAAACTTAATACTATTTTACTCTTTCATGATCTACTTGAACATAAGGAATTTATTAGTGAAACATAACTTAGGAGACACATAGAAAATCCACTTTCCATATGTTCACTATGAATTGCCATAACTAATTGTATAGATCTTTTTTTCTACATCAATGCAGCTACAGTTAGCTTGCTAGCCCAATTCCAATCCAACTTTTAACTAGTATAATAATATTTAATACCTCTTAAAATGGGTTCCTAGGCTGCTTCGAATAGTACAAGCTCGATGAAGAATTGGGTTCTTCAACTCTTCTAAAAGCAATGTGATGCTTATAATTCTTGGAAAAGTTCAATCTTTGTAAATCACTAGTGTTCTTCAAACTAATATAAATTCTAGCCTACTTAATAATGGAAAAAATGATAATGTAAGCAAAAAAAGGAAGAAATTGTTTCAAAATCCAAAAACATTGGACTTTGAGTCTGGTCTATATCTATTGCTAAATTAGTGAACAATAGAGATGTATGCAGAAAGGCAATAAAAAAGGTTAAGGGAAAGAATCTTAATGGTAACTTTTTTTTTACTTTGTTGAATTGAGGACCATAATTCACTTTCATGCACCTCTATCAAACAACTGCGTTGCCTATGCCATTTATAATCCTCTTTCATGCAAGTCTATTAGAGAGAATAGTTCAACAAAGAAGTTGGATTGGATTGAAAACTAATAGCAAGTTTCTTTGTCACTCTAATTGTGTACCCTACGACATAATTGAATGCCAATGACAACACTATATGTTTTAATTTTTCATTCAACACTATGAATGCCACACGTACTTGGGATCGAATAAGTTTAAGCGCTCCTTACATGTTACATGCTATGTTATGGTTTGAGCAAAGAGAACTATCCGACTCCAGGCAGCTTTTGTTCACAATAGTTGATTAAGGACCGTAGATGCTTCTTCTCTATAGCCCTCCCCGTAGATCTCGTTATACATGCTAACTCTGTGGTATCATGGAGTAGAGGATGGGTTGTGAAGCATATGTAAAACGTAGGAAGACCAAGTAGAGAGGAGATGCATAGATGGTTGAAGTTCCCGTTCTATTCCAAACCAGCCGATAAGGGAAACAAAATCAAAAGGCAAAGTAGCATTGTCATTCTAAAAATCAAGATTACAAAAACATTTTTGTTCCAGATCGTACAGTCGAAAGCAAGAGTGGGCACTGATCGTTCTAAGAAAATTGCCAGCTTTCAGCATTGTCCTTCACTAGATGTTGTTGCATATTCTCAATCATATTGAAATTTGATAGGTAGTTGGGATTGTAAGTGTAGTAGCATCGGTGGTCTTCATATTAATAAATACCATGAATCTTAAACCGTGTACCAGAGGAAGGTGTCGATTCGACGAATGAGCAATTGGGGAAAATAGCTCATGCAATACAGTTTTAGATACAAAGTTTGGATTCTTGATCTGAATCATTAACTAGACACATGGAGGTTGGTAGAATGGGAACTTCCCCAAATCCCCAGTCTTTTTGGAAAAGCTGGGGCGCATAGTGCGCACACTTGTTTCCCGTAGGGCTGCAACTGTGGCCAGTGGCAGCTGCATGGGGAAGCACTCGGTTTTAGAGTGAAAACAATGGTATTCCTTGTCCCCTCCATTTCAGAAAAGTTAAAGGGCAGCTAAATTCTCAAGAGCTTCGATCGAGCGACAATGGAAAATAGGGCAAGGCAAGGATCACATGGAATCATATGCGTATACATAGAATATATGAAGAAAGAAGCAATTGTTGTTGTTGTTACAGTTGGGAATTGATAAATGTCGTTCTAAATAGCCTCTGACGAATATTTGTGACAAACCCACTCTCAGGTCCAGGCTTCAAATTTGAATCCTTCAAGGCCCATTTGAAGTAACAAAATTTCATTCAAATAATAATATTGTGTTTGAACTTTGAAGTTACAGAATTTTAATCAAATAACAAAATTTTAAATAATTGATGGGATCATGAATGGATAAAATGTTGTACATACCTGTAAATTCATAGGATGTCAGCAATCCAGTCAGCCTTGAAGTTGAGGTCCTCAAAGAAAATGAATTTCTTTATATATGTTTATGGCAGGCTAGCATTGGCAACTTCGCTCTGCAAACTCTCTTGGAGGACTCGAGTAGATAGGGTAGGTTGAACTTGGAAGTAGCTCGACCACAGTGGAGTAGGGGTATAAGAAAAAGCTTGTTTGTATTCCTATAATATTATATATTGATGGTCAGATCCATGGAATCATAAAATTTGAGCATTGACTTGATACAACAAAGAAAACACAAGGTGGGATTCGGGAGCCACAGGATTGGCTTGATACAACAAAGAAAACATAGGGTGTGAGGCTGGGAGCCATAGACGATAGGATTAACTTGATACAACAAAGAAAACATAGGGCTGTGGGTAGGGGCCACGAGCGGGAGCAGCATCCTACAACATTACAAGAAGTTTTTGGATTGTGTATTTTGTCTGAAATGCCAAATTCGGGGCACATTAACATAATATATTATACATTGAATACTCAATTAACTCACGGAGTCAGAATTCACAAATTGGTATGTGATAACTGGTAACTTGGTAAGCCCACTGCCAACAACACATATGAGCCACCAACCATGTTTAATAAATTTGTTGCTTCCATTAAATGTGTTAAACACTTAAGCGCTCGCTGCAAACATGAGAACTTAGAAGCATTCAAGCTATGGGTTGCACAGTGTAATCCCATCCATGAAATTTGGTCAATGATATTATTAGAGGCCCAATGGTCCATGATCCATCGATGATCGAACATGTGGATATTGGAGAGTAACCGAGTCCCACTCCCAAGTCACCTAGTTAGTAGCCGCATTCCCAATTTCCCACAGAAAACTGTCGATGGGTGAAATTTGAAGCTACCCTTCTCTTGCAATTTTAAACAATAGTGGTTAATTTAATTATTGAAGGGCTTACCATGAAATTAATTGTTTTTTGCATGGTAAAATTTGAAGTGGTCTTCTATGACGTGTAAAGTGGTCTTATCCGACACAGTTAAACAATACTTTTATATAGGAAATTATCACCTTTTATTTTGCAAAATATGAATTTAACTATGTGTTTAATGGTGATTTTGATGGTAAAAATGGATTTAACACCATCAAAAACCCATGGGGCACCCAAAATTTTAGAGTTTGAGAGTTGTAACTAGGATTTTAAAAAAAATTGTCCGACTTTTTCAAAATCGCGATGGAAAAATCATAGAACTTTTAGACTACAAAGTACTTTTATGTCCATTATACTTGAGAAACATAATTCCATCTAATGGTCTTGGAAATAAGGCTCCATATTAAATGTGGTATGGATACATTCCTTTGGTGAGGCATCTTAGGGTATTTGGTTCCATTTGTTATTCCTTAATTCCAAAGGAATAAAGAAACAAGCTTAGTGCAAGGAGTTGGAAGTGCATCCTCTTGGGGAACTCAAACAACACCAAGGCATATAATCTTTACAATGAGGTAAAGAAGAATTTTATAATTTCCAAATATGTCATTTTTCTTGAAATGAATAAAAATAACAAGACTATTAAGAGACACCTTGATCTTCTCGATAAATTTACCCATGTAAAGACAATTCATGAAGTTGACAATGATATTCCACACCTTGAAAGGGGGATCCCAATATTGGATTAATATTTGGAATCTCCTTTTGCAACATCATCACCCCCACAAGAACAAGTTCCTACCACTTCACCAGAATACAAGGTTCAATTGTATGATGTGATTGAGATGATTGGAAGATTGAATCTTGAATAAAATGAAACACCATCAATTGAGAAACCTAGCCCTTCATGGAAATTTCCAAAGTGGGTCATGAAGACACTTGAAAGTGTTAACCCTGATGAAGTTGAAAAGATAGGAACTAGAAGTTTAACAATGCTAGAAGATGGATGAGATGGAAATAAATTAGATTTAGGTGATGTAGAAAATATGGATGTTTTGTATGATTGTGAATTGAATTTATCTACTAACCTTGAACCAACTTCCTTTGAATAAGATGTTGTTGATGATGAGAGGAAAGAATACGTGTAGAATGAATATGATTTTCTCATCAAGGATGGGACATGGAAGTTGGTAGACCCTCCATTTAGAACCAAACCAATTGGCTACAAGTGGCTCTACAAGAAAAAATGCAATCAAATGACTCACTTGAAAAGCATAAGGCAAGACTTGTAGAAAAAGGTTTTGTGAAGAAAGAAGGCATTGACTATGAGGATAATTTCTCCTCCGCAAGAAAATAGGCTACCATATGCACTATGTTGTCTTTGGATACACAAAATGGGTGGAAAGTTTTCATCAAAAGGATGTCAAGACCGCTTTCTTGAATGAAGACGTGAAAGAGAATGTCTTCATGTCTCATCCATAAACATTTGTTGTGAAGGGAAAATAACATAAGCTATGTAAACTCATCAAGTCATTGTATGGCTTGTAACAAGCACCTTGTGCATGGTATGAAAATCTAATTAAGCATATTCTTAAACTAAATTTCAAACACTTTAATCTTGATTATCCAACACTGTTTGTAAATAAGATTGGAATATCTATTGTATATCTTGTAGTGTATGTGGATGATCTGTTGATGACAGGGAACAATGAAATATACATTGCATCCATAAAGAAAGATTTGAAGAAAGGATTTGAGATGACAAATTTGGGACATCTTCACTACTACTTGGGAATTGAAGTGATTTAGAATTCAAAGTACATATTCATCTCCCAAAATAAGTAAACTAGAGAATCGTTGAATAAGTTTGGCATGAAAAATTTTAATGCTCTCTCTGCTCCAATGGAATAGAACTTGAAGCTCACATCAAAACAAGGAAATGAATTTGAGGATGCCACCAAGTACATACAAATTGTGGAGAGTCTTTTCTACCTTACAGCCACTAGACCATATATTTCTTTTGTTGTTGAGATCCTTTCCAAGTTCATCCAAAAACCCTATGAAGGACATTGGTCTGCTGCAAAAAGACTTCTAAAATACTTAAAGGAGACTCAAGATTTTGGACTGAAATATTCCAAGGTGGATGAATTCAAACTAATTGGATATTTTGATTTGGGATTTGATGGTTATGAAGAAAATGGAGGGTATACTTCAAGCTACATCATAAGTCTTAGATTAGAAATCGTTTCCTAGAGATCACACCAACAATCTATTCGAGCAAATTCCACAACAGAGGAAGAAGGTTTCTAAAGTCCATAGCGAAGGTTAATAATGTTAGAAAAATAGGATCGCAGAGCAATAACAATAAAAATAAATGCAAATATAATCAATCGCACACACATTACAAGAGAGACACAGATATATCGTGGTTCACCCCAAGATGGGCTACGTCCACACTGAAGTTTCCAGTCCTTATTATTATACCGTCCAGCAAAGTGAAGGGATACAACCTACAGCACAGCCGCTGCACTTCCTCTTCAATGTCTCATAGTCTCTCTTCAGATCTCAGAGATCTTTACAAGGCATAAAACCTAATACGTCAACCCTAGCCGTATTACAATGCCTTTCTTATAAAGGGGAAATACAATGGAAAAATACCACGGGTTACCCAAAACCATGGGCCCATAAATTGGTGGCTAAAACAACCCCAAATTTTTTTCTCAGGGGAGTTTCCCCTGAACCCCCTTTTTCGGAGAGATGCCCTGAACCACAAGGTAGGGGCATGAGTGTATAGTCCTCTGGGGTGCACGGCTGAGACAATATGATCTATGAGACTGGAAGATCTGGCTCCACAACCAACAATCTCCCACTTGGAGACTAATCACAACAACTCCACCGCTCCTGGACTTGGACTTGGAAACTTTCTCCTCTTCACTTTCATGCTAGAAGGCCAACTGAAACCGAGCAGGAACTCAGTTTCTCTATAGTCACTACCTTTGTAAACATGTCTGTAGGATTCTGGCTAGTATGTATCTTTTCCAGCTTCAACAGTTCATCTTCCATAACAGAGCGTATGAAATGGTACTTGAGTTGTATATGTTTAGTCCTGGAATGGAATGCTGAGTTCTTTGCAAGATTAATGGCACTCTGGCTATCACTATACAACCTGCTATCCTTCTGCTTCTTACCCACTTCCTCCATAAACCTCTGCAACCAAATCGTCTCTTTACTAGCCTCTGTAATGGCAACATACTCTGCTTCCATTGTTGAAAGTGAAACAACCTTTTGCAATCTCGAAATCCAACTTACTGTTGTTCCACCTATAGTAAACACATACCCTGTCGTGCTCCTCCTACTATACTTATCACCTGCCATATCTGCATCAACATATCCCTGTAGAACAGTGTCTAAACCTCCAAAACATAATGCCTGAGTGGTAGTACCTCTCAAATACCTGAGAATCCACTGTACTGCTTTTCAATGTTCTTTACCTGGATTGTTCATATATCTGCTCACAACTCCCACTGCTTGTGCAATATCTGGTCTTGTGCACACGATGGCATACATCAAGCTACCAACTGCTGATTGGTAGGGAATCTTGGACATGTAATCTGTTTCTTCCTGTGTCTTGGGACACATTTCCTTACTTAGACTGAAATGGTTGGCCAAAGGTGTACTTACTGGTTTTGCATTCTGCATTCTGAATCTCTCCAACACCTTTTGTATGTACTCACTCTGAGACAATGTCAATTTGCAATTTTTCTTGTCTCTCGTTATTCTCATACTAAGGATTTGCTTTGCAGCACCCAAATCCTTCATCGCAAATGAATTAGCTAGCTTCCTTTTGAGTACATTTATATCCTACATGTTAGACCCTACAACAAGCATGTCATCCACATACAATAACAAGATAATATATCTTTCATTGTCTAGCTTCTTGAAATAAACAGAGTGGTCAGAATGACATCTACTATAACCTTGTTATGTCATAAACCTGTCAAATTTTAAATACCACTGCCTTGGAGCTTGCTTCATGCCATACAAACTCTTTTTCAACCTGCACACCAAATTCTCCTTCCCTTTGACCTCATACCCTTGTGCCTGCTACATATATATCTCTTCCTCCAAATCCCCATGGAGAAAGGTTGTTTTTACATCTAACTGTTCAAGATGCAAATCTTCTACCACCACTAGACTTAAAATAGTCCTAATTGAAGCCATCTTAACAACAGGAGAAAATATTTCATCAAAATCTATACCTTTCTTCTGTGCAAACCCCTTTACAACAAATCTCGCCTTGTACCGCTTCTTACCTCCTTCTTCTTCCTTCAACCCATAAATCCATTTGTTTTGCAATGCTCTTTTACCAGCAGGAAGCTGAACCAAATCCCAAGTCTGGTTTCCTACCAATGAGTCCATTTCCTCATTCATGCCTTGCTCCCACTTCTTTCTAGTTTCCACCTGGATTGCTTCTTCATAACATTCTGGTTCACCAGAATCCGTCATCAATAAATAATACATTGAAGGAGAGTATCGTTCAGGGAGTCTACTTAACCTGGTAGATCTTCTTGCAGTTGCAGGAGTTTCAGATACTTGTTGTTGTTCTTGATTTTCTGGCACCTTTGGAACTTCATTTTCTTGAATTTCATCAAGTATTGTGTACTCTGTGTTTTCCGTTTCCTGTTTATTTCCCTGCAACTAATCTTTATACATGACATTTTTATTGAATATCACATCTCTACTTCTAATGATTTTGTGATTTTCATAATCCCATAAACGATAATCAAAATCATCAACCTCATATCCAATAAAGGTACATTTCTTGGATTTAGCTTCAAGCTTTGTTCTATTTTCTTTATCAATATGGACAAATGCTTCACAGCCAAACGTTCTCAGAAATGAGTAGTTTACCTTTTTATATGTCCATGCCTCCTATGGAATACCACCATCCAAAGCACTTGAAGGTCCTCTATTTATTAAATAAATAGCAGTATTTACAGCATCTACCCAAAATTGTAAGGGCAACCCTGCATGCAATCTCATACACCTTGCACGCTCCATGATCGTTCTGTTCATCCTTTCAGACACACCATTTTCTAGTGGTGTTCCTGGGACTGTCTTCTCTCTACGAATCTCATGGTATGAACAGTAACTATCAAACTCCTTGCCGCAGTACTCACCTCCATTATCAGATCTGAGACACTTCAACCTTTTTCCTGTCTCATTCTCAACCAAAGCTTTCCACTTCTTAAAAGTAGCAAACACATCAGATTTATGTCTAATGCAATAAACCCAAGTTTTCCTAGTTGCATCATCGATAAATGTAACATAATAATGAGAGTCTCCAAGAGATTATACCTGAGACGGTTCCCATATATCTGTATGCACTAGCTCTAACTTTTCATTCTTCTTCTGTTTCCCAACCTTGAGAAATCTGACTCTCTTCTATTTTCCATAAACACAATTCTCACAGAATTCCAAACTTACCTCCTTCAAATATGGCAGCAACTTCTTTGAGTAGAGAATCTGCATCCCCTTCTCACTCATGTGGCCAAGCCTATGATGCCACAATGTTGTATCTATTCCTATAGAATCTAATGAGACAGAATGGTCAGTATTATGAGGGCATAAATACAACGTACCTATCCTATCTCCTTTTGCTATCACCATTGATCCTTTAGTGATATTCCACCACTTTTCACCAAATTTAGATATACAGCCGCCATCTCCCAACTTCCCTATTGAGATCAAATTTCTTTTCATAGCAGGAATATGCCTAACATCTTTTAAGAGCCAGTCAGTTCCATTCTTAACTTTTATCCATACCTTACCCATTCCAACAATTTTACATGGCTCATCATCACCCAATAAAACATGTCCAAAATCGCCTGGAACATAATCATGAACGTATTTCCTATGGGGTGTAGCATGAAATGAAGCCCCTGAATCTACTACCCAATAATCACTAGTATTATCTAATGCAAGAATCAAAGCATCTTGTAACACATCACCTGCTACATTCGCTTCCTGGGTAGTTTCCTTCTGTGCATCTCCTTTCTTCTTTAAAGATCTGCAGTCTTTATTCAGATGTCCTTTCTTTCCACAGTTCCAGCACTCTATCTTTCCCAGTCTGGACTTGGATCTGCCTGTTTTAGACTTCCCATGATTACCTTGGCTCTTTCCTCTCTCCTTTTGTCTTCCCCTAGTCTCCATGGTCAACGCATTACCTGATGTCTCACCTATTCTTTTTCTTCGCATTTCCTCGCTAAGAATAACACCAATAACATCATCAAATTTCAAGGTATTTGAACCAGAGACAGAGTTACTTACAGCCATGACCAAGCTACTACAGCTTTCTGGCAATGAACACAAGATTAGAAGAGCCCTAACCTCATCATCAAAGTTCACACTTATAGAACTTAGTTGATTTGTAACTGTATTAAACTCATTTAAATGATCAGTAACAGATCCACCTTCAGACATCTTCATATTAAATAAATGCTTCATTAGAAATACCTTGTTGGAGGTCGAGGGTTTTTCATACTGCTTACCTAATGCGCTCATCAAACCCTCCGTTTTCATTTCTTTTGAGCTATTGAAAGCCACCGACGAATCTAGGCTCAATCGTATTGTTCGCAGAGCCTTTCTGTCAAGAACCTCCCATTCTTCATCCTTCATGGTCGCCGGCTGCTTTGCTCTTCCTCCCAATGGCAAGAATAGATCCTTATGGTACAGATAGTCCTCCATTTGCACCTTCCATAACTGGAAGTTTTGGCCGTTAAACTTCTCAACCTTAAAATTTTCTTCTTCTGCCATTGCTCCCACTCGAACCAGAAACCCTAGCTTCCTGTAGGTTTATCTACCAAATAGACCTTTGGCTCTGATACCAATTGTTAGAAAAACAAGATCGCAGAGCAATAACAATAAACATAAATGCAAATATAATCACACACACATTACAAGAGAGACAAAGATATATCGTGGTTCACCCCAAGATGGGCTACATCCACACTAAATTTGCCAGTCCTTATTATTATACCATCCAGGAAAGTGAAGGGATACAACCTGCAGCATAGCCGCTGCACTTCCTCTTCAATGTCTCACAGTCCCTCTTTAGATATCAGAGATCTTTACAATGCATAAAACCTAGTACATCAACCCTAGCCGTATTACAATGTCTTTCTTATAAAGGGGAAATACAATGGGAAAATACCATGGGTTACCCAAAACCATGGGCCCGTAAACTGGTGGCGAAAACAGCCCCAAAATTTTTTCTTGGGGGCGCTGCCCCTGAACCCCAAGATAGGGGCATGAGTGTACAGTCCTCTGGGGTGCACGGCTGAGACAATATCATCTATGAGACTGGAATATTTGGCTCCACAACCAACAAATAAAGGTATTAATTCTTGAAAAGGAAAGTAATAGTCACATGATGTGTGATTACAGATTCCATATTTCATATCTTTGAAGTTTGAACTGAATCAATGAAGGAAACAATTTGTACTTAGGTTACAATAAAGGGTCAATTAATCACCCTTTTCATAAAACCACTTCTCTAATGTTTGAATGAACCTTCACGTTGTTTGAGATAAGACATTTCCCTTATCTTATTGCATAGTGAGCATTCACCTTTTTTCTCAAGCTGGTGATCTTCACTCAGTTCTACTATACCACTAAGAAATTGGGCAGACGACTAGTAACCATTCAAACTACAGAACTCAGATGATCATGTGGTCAAATTGGAATTTAATGGGATAAAATATGTCAATCTTGATATGGTTCAAATTACAATACCAATGTCCTCCTAAAGCTAGAGCCAATACAGTGTCTAATCACAATAGTTATGTGAGAATATTTTTGTAATGTTGGGATACAAAATAAACTGAACAGAATGCCAATACATTTAACCATGACGCCATTGATTAACTTAGTTGGAATAGCAACTTAGCTTTACAAAAAAATGGACTAGCGAACATCATGACATAGACATAACACCATCATGATGTAGACTTGGATCAAAAGAGATTCTTGCATCTCCATCCCAAGGAGTAGACATTGTCCATGGAGCTATAGCACTATAGGAGGTTAGCCATGCCGTCGATGTGGGCAATAGATTGTTGCAGACATGAAGAGTAGCATTGGTTCAATTGAATCCTTCAATATTGCACTGGAGGTTTCCTATCCTCGAGATGTATTGGATAACACCAACTGTGAATGTGTAAAACAACATTTAAATACACCACACCTCATGCATGGGGGTAATGAAAATGTGAGATGAGAAATATACGGAGTGAAGCAATATTACTTCACCTCACACATGAGAGTTACCTACCAAGTAATGATCAATATGGTCAAGTTGTAGATTATTAAGGGAACTATCAAGACTATGCCTAAATTTATCAGGAGACATGTTAGTGCACTTGCCCAAATTCCAAACAAAAAAGAAAAGGAAAAGCCCACTAATTACAGGTGAAGGTTGTGGTTATAAAAGTAGGTCCATTAATAACAGTTTGATAAATGTACCATATAATTACTGGGAGATAAATCTACAATGTGAAGTAGAGGATCATAAAATGTGATACCAGTCATGCTTGGATACCCCACAAACATATCCTTCCTATCAATGTCTGCATCCATGGCATATGTTGTAGTCGAGGGGATTGCATTGTTACCCGTGACACATAATATATTATACAAACATGCACAAGACATAGATACAAGTAGACAATATATGGAGAGAAGAGCAAGCCTTTATATTACTCAGCAATGAAGAAAATGTACAGAACAAATCTAAGTTAATAGTACACGGCTCACCAGCCTATATATATATGCTTTTACAATCAATTATGTAATTGTCTTGTCGGCGCAACAGACCGACATATCCTGATTGGTCGACACAACTTGTTGACTTACATTACAAAAGGTTGTGTAAAGGGCCTAGTTGACAGGCCGACTTAGGCTCCTCCAACATCTCCCCCACCTCAAAATTTTTCTTTGTCCCGAAGAAACGAGGAGATGTGTCTAACTGATACAAAATTTATGTGGTTGTCACTGTGATGTGTGAACGGAACTGGTCACTATTTGTTGTTGTACGCAGACCTCAACGATTGCTTCATCCAAGATAGATAGCTGGTGTTAAAAATCCTCCCAAGTGCGCACCGTGTGTTGGATATCAATGGTAAGTGTTGTAAGGCTCGACATGTCGGCTATCTTTTCTTGTGTTGTCTTGCTTTGCAGATGAATTAAGTAGGGACCAAATGAATTAATTTTCTCATTGGAAACTGTAAGCAAGGTTTGGAGATGTGGTCGGAGTTGTTCTACTTTGAGGAGATGTTGAGAGGGCCATTTAGCCATCATTTGTCATCATCTTGTATTTATATGTATAATTAACTAATGAGCGGTTGGAGCAGGTGTAACCGTTCCAACCTCTCCACTTATTGTATAATTACTACCACAATGAATGAACAAGGTGACTGAAGGTTTGATCCAATTCTTGTGTCTCGATGGTATCTTTGTATGTTTTTATGTTGTGCTTGAATATGCTTTGAATCTGAGCATTCAACAGCGGCGCCGTTGCCCCTTCCATTCGATTGGGTGACAGCAGCAGCGGATGGGAGCGGTATGAACCTGGATGAAAGTGACAAGATATCAAGAAGCCTGCAAGAAATATCTAAGTCTGTTTTTTATCGCGAATATGTGGAAGTTCGCCGTCTAGACCTTGAAGTTTCAACGAATGATGTAAGGGAAGGCGTAGTCACTCACGTGGCATACTCGAGGAACAGGACCTGAAGGATATGGTGACGACGTATAAATAAAAGTTTAAATATTGTTTACAAATTCTCAAGTTCTTAAAGTCTATCGTCTGCGTAATGGCCCACCCTTCGATTGCTGTAGCCAATGATTGGTGCAACCGGTCGAACACCGACTAATGAAGTCAGCCATCGAATGTAATCTATCTGCTAGCAATCTATATGTTATTACCAATTAGGACCAATGATTACAGTTGTTCGTTACCAAAATAAAAGTTTGCATGTTCTTATTATGAACAACTGTCGACATGCAATTCTGGTTGAGATTTACATCATTTGTCGACCTAATAACCAACTAACGGTCGTTCTATCAAATATATTTGTGGTGTTTTACCATCGGTTGACCATCGACTGGTATATTTCACCATGATGACATGAATGCTCGCCAAACAATAAGTTGATTTCCACGGTCGACCATCGACTGCCATTGTATGTTCATCTACAAAATAATAGTGTTTTCATCTGTCGACATGTGCATGCAGTCGATCATCACAAATACCGTCGAGATGGAAATTGGTATATGAAGACATTGGTCGACCCTCATTTTGGTTACAAGGGAGAAATTTTCACCGACAGAGTCCCTCATCCCGTTAAATTTTGCATTCGACCAAAAGAGCCTGTACCGACCAATGCAAAGGAGACAAGCAGTTGATGCGATAAGTGATAGCATGACTAACTAATGAGCGGTTGGAGCAGGTGTAACTTCTCCAACCTCTCCACTTATTGTATAATTACTACCACAATGAATGAACAAGGTGACCGAACGTTCGATCCAATTCTTGTGTCTCGATGGTATCTCTATGTGTTTCTATGTTGTTCTTAAATATTCTTTTAATCTGAGCATTCAACAACATCCTTCAATCCATGACCAACCTGCAACACAACTAAACAATAAGCTATGTAGGCTACTCAAGCAATTCAAAGAGACCAAAAATAGTTTTTTCAAAAATTCAATGAACCCACACTTTTTATTCAGTAATCATAAAATCGTAAAGGAAAATCATCACGTACTCCTCAATGCCATATTTTTCTATTGTATCAATATGGTAGTATCCCTCTTGCACTGCCATATTGTCAAATACATCAATTGGAATTCTAAGAATAGTTTCATAATCCTCGTTAATCCCAGTGTACAAACTATCCCATTATTACCATACTATGTAACAAATTTTACACACTAGGTAAAGTTACAAAGCCTATTACTTGTACAATGGTTGGAACGCTCTTCCATCTCAAAATTGCTAAAAAAAACAGTGAAAATGGAAAAATTGCAGGTCAAATTGACTGGCAGAGTTTTTACGAACAAGAAGAAGAGTCGATATGGCATATGGAACAAAGTATAGTAGATGATACAATGGTACAATGTCTAAGGAAAATTATAAAATAATAGTGGAAATAATAAAATAATAGTAGCATACCTCATCAAATTTTGGAGGAAAAAAGAAGAAAACTACTTTTTCATCTCGTATTTTCAACTTATCACCCTGTATATTCACTCAAATTTCAAGTAGGAGCACTCGTTGGATGGAGAATTCAATTTTTCATCCAATGAGTATCCACACGACATACTTTTAATGGACCCCTCCCCCAAAAAACAAGAAATATATGAAAAATGTCATTACTCACATTTTTTCATGAATTTCTTGTTTTTTGGGGAGAAGAGTCCATCAAAAATATGTCATGGGGGTACTTGTTGGATGAAAAATTGAATTCCCCATCCAAGGAGTGCTCGTGTTCTAAATTTGAGTGAATATAAAGAGAGATAAGTTGAAAAAAGTAGTTTTATCACGTTTTCACTTTTTTACCTTTTTACCCAAAAAATGGTGATTCATCCCCCATGGTTGACAACATCATCTTGAATCCTATTGGTGATTTTTTTTGTACAATATTATTGTTTTGAGGCCCATTTTTTACCTAAAAATTTCTCTAATGCATATATGTGGTATGGAGATGGTTTTTTGGTAATGTACGGATCGTACAAAATAGTAATATTGCAGTGTTGTACATCTAAATAACTACGGTACAAATTAAATGTACATATCAGCAATTGAGAACAAATTGAGCGTTGGTATGATCTGCAAAATTAACCCACAAACTGGCTAAGAATTTGGCTCTGATACCAAATGGAATAATTAGATTCTGTACAAATTAAATGTATAGATCAACAATGGAGACCGACTTGAACATCGGTATGATTTGTAGACTTAACCCACAAAATAGCCACCAATTTGGCTATGATACCAAATGGAATAAATAGTTCCATTTTTATTACAAGACTAACATAGTAGTTCTACAAGTATGAGTAATAATTAATTGATATAAATTGATTACAATGAACCTCAAAATGGTGTATCAACATATATTGACTAGTCACAAGGTGAAGGTGTGTGTTGCCTTTGATCTTTCATTAACCCATTATTATTATTATGTTACATGAACACGACACTTCTTCCTAACATCCATAAATATTACTAGTTCTAAAAGATCCATGCACACCATTTTCTCTATGGATCATAAGACTTCTGGAACAGTCCAAGTCTATGAGCATGCCATTAACTTAGCATCCCAAAAAAGGGATTTTTAACTATCCAAAAAATATTATTGAATTAAATCACTGAATGTAATTTACTTCATTATAGCACATATAATATCAATGCTGAATATGGAAAGAACCGTGCTCAGGAAACATGAATATAAAAACACGCATACCAATAAATCCTCATCATCAAAGCACAAATACAAATTAAATGGTCACACAGTTCCACATTTTTCAGATGCGCAGCTTAATGATCAGCTTTACTCAATAAATCCACAGGGCGGGAATACCTTCATATTCAATAGTTTTGATTATTTTCTAGATGTAAGATTCTTAATGGTGATATTTAAATTCAATTTTAATCCAAAGAAATTTCTCATGATATTTAATTTTAGTTATAGGATCCATTAATACCCCTGAGGGATAGCTCGATGTACTAAATCCACAGAGGTCGCAGGATCAAATATCATTCTTTCCTTTGGGATTATCATCCACCTATGTAGTTGGCGGTCAATCTTGCTTCCATCATGAAACCGCATAGAAGAAGTACGAGGTATTTGTGAGGGTTGGCATGGTACCAACACCCCCATTCTTCAATCAAGTGTGTAAGGATGGAGTGAAATTATTTCGTCATATAAAAAGGCACATTTTCATTAATTATCTTCCTAATGTACATAAGGTGCACTAATCAAGAGTACCTAAGGAATATAGAAGGAATTAGTTAATATTTAGATTTTCCCTCAAAACTCTTTTAAAACACAAGCATTTTGGTAATCCTATTCAAATTCATGCACGAAATAAAGATCAGACTGTATTGCCAACTTTTCTACAATTGTGATCAATTTTTTGGTACATTTTGCTGAAACTGTTACCTTTCTATCAAATCTATGCCTTTATTTTTTATGCACAAAAATTATATACACAACCAAGCTAATAGAAATGTAAATGTGTAAGGCTAAACTTTGTGTCCATCTTCTAAGAAACTTGATAACAAATTTAAGTTTGGCATCCCTCCTTTTTTTCCTTTCCTCCTCCCTTTTCTTCTTCTCTTCTTCCTCTTTCTCCAAAATCTAAGAAGAAAAAACTTTTTTGTGCTGGACATGATTCTCCATCATCCCCTACAAAAACATGTTGAATAAGATCTGCTTGAAATCCAACTTCATGAATTAATGTCACTGGAATGGATTTTCCAAAATATATATATGTATTTTGATCCGCACGTGGCCAGGAAGCACAAGGGGGAGAACAATTCAACTGGATGAGTTGGATCTATTATGGCGGAAGCTTAAGAAATAGAATGAGCAAAGCAGATATACACTACGCAGATAACACAAGTACACACAGACAATATGCAGGAATACGAACTGATTTCTCTATTACTGGATATAAGTTCATGACTTGTACATTACAATATTATACATGCTTATATAGAGTGTGATGCGACACTTGGGTGCCTTCCCGTTATGTTCAGTTACAAAAGAAGTTAGAATGGGTAGGAAGTTCAACCGTTACAGTCGACTGGAAGATAGAGAGACAGTCTGTCGTAGTTCGACAATCGCAGGTCGACGCTTCATGTCGACGTCGCGACACTGTTTGAGGTTGCTGAACTTGTCGAAACTGCTGAGTTTGTCAAAGTCGTGTCGAATTCAGAACTTGTCGAAGTTGATGACTTGTCGAAGTCAAAGATAGCATCCGACAACAATGCCAACTGCGATGTGGATCAAACCTCCTGCCTTATGAAACAATGGTCCCCATTGTTTGCTCGTTTAAGTGAGGAAACTTGTCAGTTAGATCAGTAGCAGAGTACCACTGTCCTTAGGATGGGAGCTGTCCAAATTTAGCAACCTGAAACAAGGGAATTGTGTTCATCCTTGTATGGTGTACTCGTCGTTCCACAATGGTGTCGCAAGGAGGATCTCATGAACATCTAGATGGATGTCTTTGGGTTCTGCTGTCGGTTAGTCATTCTATTCCAACAGTGGTGCATGGTATGGTCAAAGTAGATACACATTGAATACTGGATCCAAACCCAGGCATGTAGGAATGTTGAGTTGGAAAGCGTTTTCTCCAATCTGTTGAAGAATACTGTACAGACGATATCGCAAAGGTTTGGGCTTCTTGAATGGACTGGTGAAGTGCTCCTTCTTGAGATGTAACCAGACCTTATCCCCAATTTGGAATGAATGAGGAATATAATGATTGTCATGTTGGGCCTTAGCTTTCGCATTTGCTCATTGCAACATTTCTTGTGCTTGCTTTTGGATGTCGCAGATATGATCTCAAAATTTCAAGGCTTTATCAACTTCCCGCTGGCTATAGTCGGTGTCGAGGAGCTGATCAGGTCGAAAGGCATCGAGGGTTAAATTCGTAACAGATTCAAATAGACTCTTTCCCATAGAGCTTTGCTAAGAACGATTGTAACTATGTTGTATGTATGGAAGAATTTCATCCCATGTTCGTCGATGCTTGTGGTTGTACATGCGAAGCACTTATACTACCAAGCGATTCACAACTTCCATTTGTCCGCCAGTCTAAGGATAGAAAGCTGTTGACAATGAGAGTCATGTGTCCAACTGTCGCCAGAGAGTCCTGCAAAATATGCTGAAGAATATGGCATCTCGATCGGAAGTGATGGTTGTCGATAAAACAAAGTGTTTCCAAACATGTGTGAAGAAGAGCTGAGCATTTTGTTGCACCGTCGTCGTCTTCTTGCATGGAATGAGAATGACCATCTTGGAAAATATGTCAACTACTACTAAGATCATGTCATGATGATGTTTGGTAGTAGGATATCCTATCAAGTAGTCCATAGAAATAGATTCCCATGGTCGACTAGGAACTGATAGAGGTGATCCAGGTCGTGGCCAGGAAGCACGAGGGGGACAACAGTTCGACTGAATGATTCAACTATGTTATGGAGGAAGCAATAAGAGGCAAAATGAGCAAAGTAGGATTACACTATACAGATAAACACAAATACGCACAGACAATATGCAAGAATGCAAACTGGTCTTCTCTATTACTTCCAAATAGATAGATTGATGTATGTTACAATATTATACATGCTTATATAGAATTCTGAGATGCTTGGGTGCCTTCCCGTTACGTTCAGTTACAAAGAAGAAGTTAGAATGATTCAACAGTTCAACCATTACAGTTGACTGGAAGACAAAGAGTCAGTCTGTCGAAGTTCGACAGTCGTTGGTCGCATGTCGATGCTGGATGTCGATGTCGCGAAACTGTAAGGTTGCTGAACATGTCGAAGGTGCGGAGTGTGTCGCAGTATGTCGAATTCAAGACTCGTCAGAGTTGTATCGAAATCGAAACCTGTCGGAGTTAATGAGTTTGTCGAAGTCATGTCGAGTCGAAACTTGTCGAATTTGTATCGACATCGATGACTTGTCATAGCCGATGTTAACATTCGAAAAAAATTCCAACTGCGATGTGTATCATACCTCCTTCCTTAAGAAACAATGAGCAATGACTAAGATCCTCGGTGCATTTGGCCAATGGTCACAACATTGAATGTCTATCTAGCCATTTGGGTGCGCGCCTCAAGGTTAACTACACCTATAAATACCGCTAAGACCAGACTCATGGGCTTTACCGAAATTTTTTCCGCAAGGATAGTTTTAGTTTACCAGTGAGTGCCCAACAGTCTCGTTAGCATACAAACCAATTTCCAAGTGAATGTGTGAAAAATCATTAGTTGAATAGGTTGTGAGGGATTTTAAATGCTCCGGGCTTGGAGGGGTAATGAGAGTGCCCGAGAAAAGATCAGTTCCAGAAATAGGTTCGGGGTCAAGAAGCTTGCCGCACCACACAACAAATATGCGGAGAAAGGATAAGCAACCCATTAAGGAGACTGAGAAGCAAAAGGAAGGAGGAATACCGAAGCTTGGATGACCACTACCACCGGGGGACAGGCCCATCTACCTCACGAACAAGTATATTCCACCAAGAAGGCTTGACACGCCAACAGTTACTCTGTACAAGAATGCGCATTATGACATTCCGTTACCGCTGATTTCTAGCCATGTGCAAATCTAGGAGAACTTACTAGGAAAGATAGAAGGATGTAAGTTCTCAGACCACGATATCTTAGAGGGGAAGGACCCTAAAGAGCCGAAATATCCTCAGTTCCAAGCTGACCGGTATATGTGTCGAAGAGAGGATGAGAAATCAGGTAAACCAATTATCGTTGCACAAGAATGGCTCAAAACATTGGTGCCATTTAGACTACTGAATCTCTTGCGTATACCCGATTTTGACCGAAGTCTTGAGTGTACTATGGTGGTTCACACTCTACTGTCATGCACGCACCAAGGTTATCTGTGGCTCAACCACAAGATCAATATCACTGTCGAGCTAATATACAACATCACTCATCTCAGCAAGCAAGGTGATGATCTCGCAACAGAGTTTGTGGGAAAAACCAAGGATAAAGAGCTCGCCAAGAAAATGAAAGAAGAATATAAATTGGTAGAGAGGAGTTAGGGTTTTGTCCCAGACAACATCCAAGACCTAGCTACGCAGTTCACGGTTCAACTACTAGCAGGAAATTTTTTGAGAAAGTGCAAACCAGCGGAGGTGCCAACCGTAGGAGTCCTTTTCGTTGTGAAGACTAAATATGGAAAACCCTACAACTGGGCAAGCTATCTACTGAACGAGTTCTTGGAGGATGTCTAAGAAACTCAGGATACTGGCAGCGCATTTCATTACACTTGGCTTCTTATATTGATTGCTTTTATAGGCTGGAAGGAGCCACTATATCAGAAAAACCTTCCAATTATAACGTGATATTTCTGAGCGGCGAAGTATGCCAACATGTGGTCAAATGCACGCACTGACAGACAACATGTCAACAATGAACAGATGCACACTTACTATGGCTAGTTGTGCGATGTGATATGACGCACTCCACGTATCTCAAATGACGTGACCACCATGTATCTTCAAAAGTTGTTATTTAAGGCTGACCTGCACTCTATTTACATTCATCCCAGGGCCGAGCAGAAGAACCCATAATGGTTCCCAATGGATTACCAGTTGGATGCGCAGAGGATCGAGCTCGCCCTGGAAACCTAGCTAGCAAAGTGGAAGGTCGATGCACCTGTGGAAATCTATACCACATCAGAGGAAAGTAAGGAAAAATATCCACTTGATGAAGCTGAGACAACCAAAGAATAGACACAAGCAGAAGAAAAGAGAAAGGACCCTGAAGGGTCAGTAAAAGAGTAGGGTCCCAAGAAGAAACACAAAGCAAGCAAGAATCTGCTAGAGGTGAAGCTACATGATGATGATCATGACTGTATTGCACTGCGCGTCACCAATCAATTAGAGGAGGTGCTTGTGCTAAAAGATAGCAAAAGCGAGGAGACTCAGGCACATATAATTGGCAATCTTATAGATCTCAAGAGCATGGTTTCAAGGATAGAACAACTCCAGAAGGACTTGGTGCGCGATTCTAATTTAGAGGGAAAGTTAGGTGAATCAAGTAAAAAGAAGAGAAGGCCACTGGCCTTGACAACGAATCCTCACTTGGTCCAAATTGAGCCACTGAGTATCATCTTCCCAAGTGATGAGCTAGCCAAAGGTGCGAAGAAGTGAGAGCACTCGGATATCAATGTGGGTATGCTACCTATTGAGGGGTTGCACAATCTGCATCTGCAGGTTGTAGAAGAAATCAGGGATAGAGACATAGTCTCTTACAACCAAAACCTACATCTTGAGGAGAGTTACAAAGAAATGTCATAGGCAAGTGTGCAGAAAACAAGAGAAATAGATAAAGAGCAGGAGAAGCGAAGAAAGATGGAAGAGACAGTTGTTGTGGTATGCGCGCAGATACCAGAATGTGAAGTGCATCCAGTGTTAGAAAATACAATAGTTCAGATTGGAAAGGTGGTTAGCAACCTTAAAGCATAAATGGCAGACATAGAAATCGCCCACAAGGAAGAGGTTGCTAGCCTGGCAACTCAGAAGCCACCTAGTATCCCGCCGAACATGGTAGAAGAAAGAGCTTCCACACTAAGGGATTCAACAGAGAGTATCTTCGTTGAAATAATGAGATTCCAAGACTTATTGGAAGAAGCCACCAGATATGGGCTATGCTACAAGGGATTCAGACCTACAACAAATTCAGGATGACCTGCATCAACACCAGGAAAAGATGGACTCTGTGAGCATGGCTATGAAAACCTTGACACCTAGAGAGAAAATCTAGAAGTTCGTAGAAGTCAAGGAATTGAAGCGAGAACTACAAGTTCTGAGGGAGAAGGAGGCTGATACTGCAACAAGGTTACATCCAATACAAGAAGAGGCGCTCTCCCTCACTGGAGAAATTGAAGAAAAAATATAGGAACTCTGCACCACGGAGAAGACAGTAAAGGAGTATGCTCAGGAATACATCTCAGAGGAGATGGTGGAAACTGTTAAGGAATTTGAGCAGGAAACAAAGGAAGAAGTTGCGAAGCTGAGCGCAACTCTTCAGGACTTCAGTGGAAAATTGAATGCTCCAGAGGACGTGGAGCTAGATCCAAGTGGATCAGAGACGATCCACGAGTAAGTGTTAGGGGCTTGTTGGGTGTGTCCCAAGTTGGCACAATTTTTGACGATGCAAATTCTAGGTAAGCGCAGTTGGAAATGCAAAGTCCAAGTAAGCGTAGTTGGGGATGTGAAGTCTAAGCATGACGCATTTTTTACAACGCTTAGCACCAGTGTAGCAAGTATTTTTGGTAATAGGTACAAGTAAGGTGAGGTCCAGTAGCAACCTATTTTGGGTAAGCGAATCCATGATTCTCGAGAGTTAGGTAAGGAGAAACGTGGAAGTGGATGAAAGAGACCTGTTGCCTTAGTACAGGGTACTAAAATAGTTAGAAGCAGAACGAAGGACTGACAGCGACAGACGAAGTGGAGTGGTAGAACGGGATGTGCTAGTACACAATTAGAGCCACGCAGTGAGAACTGCGGGTATCAGTAGAGGCGTCAAAGCCAGAAGCGGCACAAAAAGGCGACCAAAGGCAAGTGAAGCAACTGTCAACTACGATAGGACGGGTTAGCGGGGTAACCATGCCAATTTTGGGGGATTTTTTGGTAGCATGGGTTTTTGGCCCACAGTCATTGTAAATATGTGACCTTCTGGCACGATCTATAAAAGGGGCAATTTTGTAAGGGAAGGGTTGATTTTTGTTGATCTTTGAGAGGAATTATTGATCGGATAGAAGATATTACATTGATCCAAGAGAGGAAAAAGGATATGCAGCTGTGTGCGCAGAGACCTATTGTAGAGAGAAGGGTTTGCAGCTGAGTACGCAGACTGGAACTGCTGAACCCTTCCCATTAATATAAACAACAGTTCCCGTGGACGTAGCTCCCATCCATGGGGTGAAACATGTAAATAAGTGTGTTGTGTGATTGAATGAGTGTGATTGTGTATACTTATGTTTATGTCTACATTCATACTTATGATTATGTATGTTCATGCTTTTATATGTATTTTCACATGTATAATGAATGAGAACAATATGTTAATTATGGAACATGTATGACTGAATGCACAAGTATTTCGGAATATGTTGGATGCATAAATAATAGGAGTAACACTAAGTCAGCGAAGTCTGTAAAGTGTGTATTTGTTTAGAAGCACAGTTCGGAGTCACACTGTTATATTGTATTGTGGTCATTATGAAGTGCGCAGTTCTAGCGCGCATTGTAGCATAGGAAGTAAACACAAAGTAGGAGTGACTTCGTGCAGCTCACCAGCTTATTAACCACACATCACCTAATTATAGAAACTTGCTTCTATAATTCCCCATAGCTTCGCCTCGGGTGAGACCTGATTCTATTCACAGACTGTTGCCGAAATGTCCGGTGAAGAAGGGTTTTGTTGGACCACAACTGCGCAGAACCTGGGTCAGTACAAGAAAGTTAAAGAATGAGGTTCATAGCCAACACATGGTTCTGTTTCCGTGCTTGAACTGGTGATGTGTTCCGAATATTGGAATCTCAAGAGAAAATAAATGCAAAACTGGGTGGATAATACAGAAAAGGAGTTTGCAAGGAAAGAGAACAAACATCCGCGTTTCTCCGACGAAGAATGGTTGCAGAGATACCCATTTTTCGATATTTACGAAATTTTCTTCGGATTCTTCAACAACGATCTATATGAGTGGCTATCAATACTAGCAGAATGGAAGAACTGTTATCGTGGTGGATAACCTACGGTGTTTACTCCAGAACTGGTTCAGAGACTTAAAGCAGTGGATAGCTCGATCTCATGAGTAGTAGACTTCTGGCTAGATAGCGTACTAGAAGGCTACATTATATAATTTGCTGTGGACACTCTGTAGTCTTACAGTGTAGCAGAGGCAGACTTCTTCAAAGGATTCAGAGGTAAGTACCTAAACAATATCAGTCTATATATTAAAATGTTGTTAGCAGAGAAAGGTGTCTTAAAAATGAAATAAGATTCTTAGGATTTAAATATGTAATGTTGATTAATATAGACAGAGATACTGAAGAAAATATCTACACATTACGAAGAGGTAAAAGATATAAGTTTAGTACCGAGAAGAGGTATAATGAACATGAACCTCTCATCTCTCTAAAGACTGAGGTAGGAAGTAATAGAGACTCATATCAAGTTGAGACTGATGGTGAAGTAGAGCCTAGACTAACTACCTATCAGCCTATTACTCCGTAGAAACCTGCATCTGATGACAAAAATACTACTAACGTACAAAACAACAGTAGTAAGAAGAATGATAGATGACATCAAGCTTCATATATTCAAAGGAACAGGTCTAGAAGACCCTGAGCAACACTGGTTTCTTTGTGAAGTCATTTGAAATGTTAAGCAAGTACATGATGATGCTATAAGACAAGCACAACTAGTTACCACATTCAGGGACAGAGCCTTGACATGGTTTATTAAGTATTCTGTTGGGTAGAATAAGACACTAGTAGAGATTAGAACTGCTCTTATGAGAGAGTTTAAAAAACCTAAGTCAGAATCGCAGTGTATCACAGAGCTCAAAGAAATTAAGCAAAAACCGAGTGAGTCAGTGTGGGAATTTGATCAAAAGTTCAAAGTGTTGTTATATCAAGTGAGCTTCGACATAGCACCACAACAGCACCAAGAATGGTTTATAGCCGCGTTGTTGCCACATATCAGATTACCGTTAATGCAACAAAAGGTTAATTCGCAGACAGAGGCCCTAGAGATTGCGATGAAACTAAAGGATTCGCCTATAGGAGAGACTAGCGCAGGTATGGTTCATATACAGACCCAGCTAGAAAATTTGACATTACAACTGCAAGATATGAAGAAAGGAAAAGAAACATGAGAAGAGGTTTGTTGTACAAAGTGTAAGGGAGAAGGTCACTCCAAAGAACATTGTCCAGTATTTAAATATTACATCACTAGTAGAGCTCCAAACCCATTGAATCAACAACAAGGACCATGGTGTGAGATTTGTCGATGTAGAGGACATTGGCTATAAGAATGATACTTACTTCAGAAGTATGTGCAAACACCTAAGAACCTATATTGCACATTATCTAAATAAGTTGGCCATGACGATTCCAAATGCAGAGCCTATGAACTCATGATAGAAAGAAAACATGATGTCTACCGAGTATAAGAAGAAACACCACACAACCATGAAACCACACAGTATGATCAAGGCATGCACAGGGGACGTGGAGGATTCAGAGGTAGAGGAAGAAACATTGGACAAGGAAGAGGAAGAGGTCATATAGTATGTTATAATTGCGCTCAACCAGGACATATATCGAGAGAGTGCACGAATGCTTGTACTACATCCAAATATTGTAAGTCTTTTGATCATGTCATTGAGGCATGCCCTGTTCTGGAGCAAAAATGTAAGAGAGAAGACCAGAAGAACAAAATCAAAACATAAAGATTGCAACATTCATGCTGTGACATGAAGTGGAGCTATGACAGGTGCAGATCAAAGAGCAGAAGCTTCGACCTCTGAGAATCACCAAGATAAACAAAATCCCATTGAAGGGACTTGGATAAGAAAAGAAACTGGAAAAACACCTTTTGAGATGAACAAAGAAAAGGAAGTCTTCGTGGAAGCAAGAGAAACCTTCAAAGACACAGAACCTATCACTCCACAAATCAAGTTGCGAAGTGAGACTTCGCCTGTAAAGGATATGTCAGCTTCGTATGATCACTCATGTACTGTGACAGACATGATGAGTCCTATTGCACTGCTATTACAAAGCTGCATGAAGCTGCTAAAACATGAGAATGCCTTAGCAGAACTACAGAGCCTACTGAATCATTACAAGCAGCATAATGTAGCAAATGAAGCACATAGAATGGTTCATCATATTAAGAACCATAAAAGAACCGGAAGGGAAATGAGACTAAATGCACAGATCATAGAATTTGAAATGGACGAGATTATCCTTGACTTAGGATCATAAGTAAATGTCTTGAAAAAGAAGACATGGGAACAAATGGGAAAGCCGAAGTTATCATGGTCACCAATACAGTTGAGGCTAGCCAATCAACAAAAGGTTCTACCCTTTGGGAGGTTATCAAGTGTCCTCGTCGACATTGATGGAGTGGGAAGTAGAGCAAACTTCGAAGTGATTGAGATAGTAGATGATAGACAACCATATCCTGCACTATTGGGGATAGATTGGGAAATGCATAACCTCTCAATTATCAACCTGAAAAAGAAGCAGATGATATTTGAACAAGCAAATTATATTTGAAGGAGCAGATATTAGGGTCATCGCACCCTTGGATCCTTCACAAGGACCTAGATATACTGAACCAATATGAGAAGAATGCAGAGCTCAATATTTGGATCATATCTACAAGATGGCGGTGAATCAGGAAGATTACGTCAACCCAACTGATTATGGAACACTGAGTTGGAGATGTGACAGTTCTTGCATATCCGACTCAGATGTAGGGTTAGAGAATTGGCAGAGCACAATGCACGAAGTGTCTGCAAGAAGATGCATGCAGCTCACGAAATCACTGCGCTAGATTGGGACAGAGGTAAGTCCAATCCATACTTATGATGGTTTGACTAATATTCATACATTTTTTCAAGAACATCTTATATCAGTTTCAGATGAACATAAGATAGCAGCATTGGATACAACACTGCGCGCTACACCTGTCCGATGTTGGGCTGCACATAAGTGGAATCTGACCACATGGGAGGAATGTAAGCATATGATGGAGATCATATTTCTGGAAGAAACTGAGTTTGTACAAGAGAAATATAATGGATAAACTGATCCTAGAGATCACATAGACCACTTTCTGAAAGCATGGACACACAGACCACAAACAGAATGGGTTCATCTGTTTGTACACACATTAGAGCAGATTCCGAAGAACTGGTACACATAAATAGAAATTCACAGGGGAAAATTAGAATGGTTTATTATGATTAAGAACTTCCAAGCAACTTTCAGCTTTGAATATGAATGTTCAAATATAAATGAGGCATTATAGGTCATTAAAAAGAACGTATTCAATGACACACCAGAACCTGTGTATAACCAACCAGAATGGGAAAGACAGCTAGAACATGCCCTGGAATGTTATAACTTCACTCTAGATGAAGATGAAGAGGAAAGCGATGATGCTGAACTACGCAATATAAACATACTTGAGTCAGAAGGAAAATGCGAAGTCGAAGGAACTCAATTGGAAATTCTGGATCTAAGTAATAATGTAAAAACTCAGAATGTGAACATTGGAACTACTGAAGAACCGAAGTTTGCTTCAATAGGCGATTATTGGGACAAAGAGATGGTTGCGCTGATAGAATATTTACTCCGTGAATACGAAGAATTATTTCCTATGAATTTTTCCGAAATGAAAGGCATTTTGGGCGACCTGGGGGTTATGAAAATACCTCTCAAGCTGGATGCGAAGCCCATTAAGCAGAGACCTTATTGACTCAATCCAAGATATAAAGAAAGGGTAAGAGAAAAGCTTGATAAGATGCTCGATGTAGGAATCATTGAACCTGTAGAAGAGTCAGAATGGATGAGTCGCATGGTTATCCAGGAAAAGAAAACTAAAGTCGAAATTCGGATCCGCATAGATCTCAGAAATTTAAACGATGCATCACTACATGACCCATTTCCTACTCCATTCACAGATGAAGTGTTAGAAAATGTTGGAGGGAATGAAGTGTACTCTTTCACTGATGGATTTTCCGGATACCATCAGATCAGAATTGATACAGCAGACAGGAACAAGACCACATTTGCCACAGAATGGGGCTCATTTTAGTACACGGTTATGCCTTTTGGTCTGAAGAACACACCTGCTATTTTTTCAAGAGTAGTTGTTGCTGCATTCAAGGATTTCATCCATAAATTTTTAGAAGTATATTTTGATGATTGGAAAATATTTGGGTTATTAAAGAACCATTACGCCAGCTTAAGACTGATGTTAGCGAAGTGTAGACAACATCAGATATTCCTGAACTTGAAGAAGAGCATCTTCTGTGTTCCCTATGGAATTCTATTGGGACAGATTGTTTGTAAACAAGGGTTGATGGTTGATCCAGCTAAAATCGTAGTTATTGTGAACTTGCCAGTGCCAAATTTAGTAAAACAACTACGCACTACATTGGGGCACACATGCTATTACAGGAAGTTCATCAAAGGATATGTGCAGATCACTGCACCTATGGAAAAATTGTTGAAGAAAGAAGCGAAGTTCATATGGACTGAAGACTTCCATAAAGGAATCGACACACTGAAAGAAAGGATGGTAACTGTGCCTATTTTAGTTTTTCCATATTGGAGCAAACATTTCAACGTACATGTAGATGCTTCATCCATTGCACTTGGTGTTGTACTAGTGCATCCAGGTGAGGGAGGCATTAACCATCCTATTGCATTCTCAAGCAAGAAACTGTCCTCGGCAGAGAAGAATTATACTACAACAGAAAGGGAAGGTTTATCCATGGTCAACGCATTGCAAAAGTTCAGACACTATTTGCTAGGTGCGCACTTCTGTATGTTTATTGACCATTCAACGTTGAAATAACTGGTCAATAAACCAATGTTAGGGGGAAGAATCTGTATATTTTTGTTACTCTTTTAGGAGTATGACTTTGAAATCATTATTAAGCCAAGGATGCTAAACTCAAGCCCTGACCATCTTTCCAGAATTGAGTCAGGCGAAGACTCTACCAACCTAGAAGATAGTCTACCATATGTGCAGTTGTTTGCTATCCAAATAGCATGTGAATATTATAAGGACATTATAGAATTTATAATCACAGGTCTGGAACGTACAGAGTTTACTACATAGCATAAGAAACAATTGGTAGTAAAAGCATGTGACTTCACCATAATTGCAGGACAATTATACAAGCTAGGACCAGATGAAGTATTGCACAGATGTGCACTAGAACATGAGAAACCATTGATATTGACTCAAGCAAATTCAAGGGTGTCGAGAGGTCACTACATAGAAAGATCTACTGTGTAGAAAATCTTAAGAGCAGGACTATGGAGGCCTACACTCCATAAGGATTCAAAGGAACATTGTCGCAGTTGCGATGTTTGACAGAGAATAAGGAAGCCATCTTGCGGAGATGAGATTCCATTGATGCCACAGTTGACACTGCAAGCCTTTGATAAATGGGCTATTGATTTTGTGGGACCTATCAACCCACCAGGAAAGAAAACTGGTTCGAGATACATTATTACAACTATAGACTATCTAACCAGATGGGCAGAGGCAAAACCAGTAAAGGACTGTAACACAGTTATTGCCGCATAGTTCATTTTTGAAAACATCATCACAAGGTTTGGATGTCCAAAGATCCTAATGAGCGATTAGAGAACACTCTTTTTTAATAGAACTATTGAAGCCTTAACCGAAGAACTTCAGATTTACCATCAGAAAAGCACACCATATCATCCACAGGCTAATGGCACTGTTGAAGATTTCAACAAGGTATTGGAAAATGCCTTGACTAAGGTATGTAATACAAACAGGGATGATTGGGATGTGTGAATACCAGCTGTGTTATGGGCATACAGGACAATTTGCAAGAAGTTGACAGACCATACACCTTTTAGGTTGACATATGGACAGGAAGTTGTGATGCCAATGGAATACATAGTACCAAGTCTCAGAATTGCAACTTTCAGAGACATGACGGATAATGAAACCATGGAAGAAATGCTACTACACTTGGTTGGGTTGGAGGAATATCGCTTCATTGCAGGATTTCACCAACAAGTGTAGAAAGACAGAGAAAAAGCATGGCATGATCGCCACATCAAGTACAAATATTTTCAGGTAGGAGATCTTGTCCTCCTCTATGATAGCAAATTCATGAAATTTTGTGAAGAACCTGCAACATTTAATTAATGAAAATACACGAGATAGCAGAAATAAAAAAACTCAGAATCACTTTTATTGATCGCAGGCCACTTCGAGGGGGCAACCTCCTTTGAGCAAGCTCAATACAAATAACTTCACGGTATCTTCATTGGTCTCAACACAAACTTATATACTAAGTCTAGGTGCCAATACCATGTGTCAAAACAAACCATGGGCCAATACAAACTATGGATCAACAATTACTACGGGACGACTTACAAAGCATATGAGTCCAACAAAAAAAATACAAACCATGGATCAAAAAATACTACGGGACGACTTACAAATCATATGCATCCACCAACAATATAATAAAAAATAAATAGAAGGGTTGACATGGGTTCCTAACATCCCCTCTCCCTTAGAAAAAGCTTTGTCCTCAAAGCTTTAGATGTGGAAATTGATGTAGAATCTGAAGGAGTGGTTCCCCTGTAGCATCCTCGGGTTGCATTCTGGGCCACTGATGCCTTTTGAGTTTCAGGAGGATTTCTTGGAAGGCTGTAGACAAAGAAGAACCATATCATTTGCGTGAAAAGTGCACTCTGAATAGTGCTGATCGGCTTGTTATTTCAGTTGAATTCTTGCCATGTGAAGCTTGTCCTGCAGAATGAGAAGAATCTGATCGTGGTTTCGAAGAACCGAGTCAATTGCCTAAACCGAGGAGATGTTGAGGGTGTATGGAAGAAGAACTAGCGGTTCCTGTCCATAGACTTCTTCATATGTTGTCCTTTTAGATGTGGTATTGTACCACTGGAAAGCTTCTAGGAAATCCATAGAAATTGTTGTCCAAATTTGTGTAGGGATGGGCAAGGGTTCGAGCAGTTCCTAAAGGAGTGTCATTTCACCCTTGTTGACCTGGAAAGTATCATATTCAACCACCATTTGTTGAATTTTCATTTTCAGTCCCTGCCAAAAGAAGTTACATTATTCCTGGTAATACATTTTGAGGAACCTAGAGTGCCCTACCGATGAAGAAGCACGGAGTTCATAGAAGAGATATCCCTGTTGAATAGATTGCAACCAAGTTGGAACAAGCAGAGAGATAGTTGTAAGAGAAGCTGGGTCATCAAATGTGCGAGAAGGAGCATCTGCCACCATATTGTCCTTACCCTTCTTGTAAGAGATCACATAGTCATAACCCGTGAGTTGGATAACCCATTTCAGGTGTGCTGGGGAGGAGACCCATTGTTCCAGGAAATTTTCCAGACTTTGGAGATTAGTCTTGATGCAGAAATAATTCCCTAATAGGGTTGGATGCCACTTCGGTACTGCATGCAAAATAGCCATCATTTCCTGCTGAGATGTAGATGCGGCTAAATGCTTACCAGAAAGGTCTCTTGAAGGTGGCAAGCCCACTGGTGCAGCAAAGAAACCTGCATATCTATCCAAAGAAGTAGTGGAGACCATTGATGGGTGCATCTAAATGGAATTGAGGTGAGCGATGACACCATGTGAATTCTTCTTAAGGATATTTTCCAGGCGATGTGAACAGATGATGCAGAGAGACCCTAGTTGTAAGCCCGTTGTTATAGCTTGAAATGACACCTCTCCGTCCGTGACGACACTTGCTTCCCTTGGTCGCATGATGACACTTCTTGAGATCAAGTTCAGTCACACAACAGGACATTTTTGGATGGAGGAGTCATTTGGGACACTAACAATGGTTGAAATTACCTCATTCTTGACCCATTTGATGTATATGACCCTTAGGAACATTTTTCCAGACCAAACCATCTCTTGAAAATGAGCAGAAAAGCCTGTTTTTGGCCATTTTTCAACATGAGCGTGACTCCACTATTATAATAGTAGCGTGTGTACGCGACTTTGTCTCATTCAAAGTAGCGCCCATTGCCATGTGTATGCAACTTTGTCTACTATAGAGTAGCGTACACCCCTGTTTTGGTCAAAATCTTGAAATTTGAGTAAGTTAAGTTGGTTGGGAAACCTCTTGAGCGATTATAACTTCTTTTCCTCTTCCTCATTGACTATATAAGGAGGGTAGAAGGGTCATGTGAAAGGACTAAGCCCAATTACAAAGTTATGGTGGAGGAATGGAGACTCTCATCCCCCTCTCTTGTGCTTCAGTTTTGGTAAACCCTAGTACAATTTCTTAGAGGCTGGGATCCTTGGAGAACAGAAGCAGGAGACCTTGAATCTAGGTTTCGTGAAGTGCCAAGCTTGAAAGAAGGTATAACTATATGTACTTGCTTTCATTCATTAATAAATATTAGACATTCTTCTCTTTCCAAATATGACCTATTAATGTGTCTTAGATTTGATTATAGTTTGATGTCTTCTTCCATTATAGATATCAGTATTATATATGTAGTCAAATGTATTTGAGAAAGGTATCAAGTTGTTTTGCAGGTCTAGGCTTTGCAACACTGGATAAGCATTGAAGAGTGAGGGAGGAAAAGCTAGGATCAACCTTCTGAATAAGGTTCCTACATCTCTAAACCCTAATCTCTTCATTTATTTGTTGTATCTGCAGAATGCTTGTAAGTCTATCTTTATCACCGTAAGTTGGTAGTTTCTCCCCTTAGTGCTACTGTGTATGAAGGAAACTAGCACTCATAGCAGTATGGGCGCTACTGTGCAGAGGAAAAGTAGCGTATGGGCGCTACTGTGTGGTACAAACAGTAGCGTACAAGTGGAAAAAGTTGGAAAAATGGGGTTAAAACCACCACACCTGAGTCCACAAGGGTTTGCAAGGGCTGGGAAGGGTCTGTAAGAGCCTAGTAGGGTCAAACAGATCCTACTAACTGATCCTAATCAAGAAAATGAACAAATACCATCAAACAAGACTGAAGAAATGACCTTGGATACCCCTAAGCAGTTAGGATTTCCCCAGCGGAGTCGCCATTCTGTTGTGGGGAAAATGCACCTATAGTTAAGGGGAGAAACTACCAACATACGGTGATAAAGATAGACTTACAAGCATTCTGCAGATACAACAAATAAATGAAGAGATTAGGGTTTAGAGATGTAGGCACCTTATTCAGAAGGTTGATCCTAGCTTTTCCTCCCTCACTCTTCAATGCTTATCCAGTGTTGCAATGCCCAGACCTGCAAAACAACTTGATACCTTTCTCAAATACATTTGACTACATATATAATACTGATATCTATAATGGAAGAAGACATCAAACTATAATCAAATCTAAGACACATTAATAGGTCATATTTGGAAAGAGAAGGACGTCTGATCTTTATTAATGAATGAAAGCAAGTACATATAGTTATACCTTCTTTCAAGCTTGGCACTTCACGAAACCTAGATTCAAGGTCTCCTGCTTCTGTTCTCCAAGGATCCCAGCCTCTAAGCAATTGTACTAGGGTTTAGCAAAACTGAAGCACAAGAGAGGGGGATGAGAGTCTCCATTCCTCCAGCATAACTTTGTAATTGGGCTTAGTCTTTTCACATGACCCTTCTACCCTCCTTATATAGTCAATGACGAAGAGGAAAAGAAGTTATAACCGCTCAAGAGGTTTCCCAACCAACTTAACTTACTCGAATTTCGAGATTTTGACCAAAACAGGGGTGTACGCTACTCTATAGTAGACAAAGTCGCGTACACATGGCAATGGGCGCTACTTTAAATGAGACAAAGTTGCGTACACACACTACTATTATAACAGTGGAGTTGCGCTCATGTTGAAAAATGGCCAAAAACAGGCTTTTCTGCTCATTTTCAGGAGATGGTTTGGTCTGGAAAAATGTTCCTAAGGGTCATATACATCAAATGGGTCAAGAATGAGGTAATTTCAACCATTTTTAGTGTCCCAAATGACTCCTCCATCCACAAATGTCCTGTTGTGTGACTGAACCTGATCTCAAGAAGTGTCGTCATGCGACCAAGGGAAGCAAGTGTCGTCACGGATGGAGAGGTGTCATTTCAAGCTATAACAGATGCCCCCTAATGTATGAGGTCAGAGGGAGTTCGAGAAACGATGGCCGAAATACATTATAAATAAAAAAGAGTTGAATCGTGGAAGAACGGAGAAACCAAGAATCATAGGCTCAAATGAAGTACCTGAAAGCAAAGGCAATGTCAGACAAACTTATCCTTGGGGTAACTAGCCATGTTCAAATGGTGGAACATGACCTCCAAGAGGATACAATAATGATCCAAAATACTGATGCATATATCATGGCCACTAGAATACAAGCATGGATCCATGAAGAACATAAGTGTAAACATAGCCACATAAATACAAGGTGGATCTATGTCAAAACTGGAGAACATAGCCATAGAGAACAAGCTGGATCTATGTCTCATCAAGAGCCCAAAAAGAGTGTGGCTCAGTCTTGCGCAACTTGGGCGATAACATAAATGAGGTGATGCTATCAAGGATCCAAAGGTCTTCATCCAAAAACAATCCAAGGTACAAACCTATCCATGCGAATAAATGAGTTGTTGTCGAACATGGGAGGTATCGTTTGATTACTGGTCATTGATGTATATCGTTAACAAACGCGAGGGTGTCCACCAATAATGAAAATGGAACCCAAGGTACCTAGTACATTCAAGCAAGTGCGAATAAGTGGTCTTGTCGTCGAACACTTGAAGAATCCATCGGATAGGAGACATTGATGTATTCCCATCTATCCAATAGCGATGGAAAGTGCCACTAATGACTGCAATCCCCAAGGTACTAATCGAAACTCTAAACTTCATTCCCAGAGCACAATGAGCTGAAGTCGATGGGAAGAAGTCCATTGGAAGGGAGGCCTTAATGCATCCTCCATCATCCAACACGAGGGACACTCAAAAGGTATGAGCTGATTTGGAGTAGGACTAAATACATGATGAAACATACTGACACCAAGGAATGGATGACACATGAGGTCAAGGCAACTGCAGAATGGCTGACACATGTTATATCCTTGAACAGTGAGCACGACACAAGAGTGACTTAGGCAGTTTTTAACACAAAGAGACCACGATACATATCTGCAATGTAGGAAACATTAACAGATTCTCCAAATGATTGGAAGACTAACCAAACGGAGGAGTAGGAACTCTGAGATCAGGTTTAACCTAAGGCCAATGCTAGAACCCAACTTGTTTGATAGACTCAAAACAGGTGCTTTGTTCAAGGAGATAGTTGACTTGCTGCCATCATATTGAAAGATATTTTAACATTCTTCCCTTCCCTTTCCTTTTTCATTTTTTAACGAGCTTGACAAATAACTAAAGCATGCTCGACGGTATTTTCATATTTAAGGAGTCTGAAAAACCTAGAAGAAAACTCCATACACCTATCCGTGGATTTTATATCGAGCCCGGATTGGTCTGTGCTCGGCAATGTTTTCTTGCTTATAGAGTTGAAAAACTTAAACAGTCCTCTATACACCTATCCGTGGATTTTACATCGAGCCTGAGTAGGTGAATGCTCGCTTAGTGTTTTCACATTTTGAGAGTCTGAAAACCCTAAAGACGACTCCAAAGGTCCTTTTTTGTAAAGTTAGTCTCCTTCCCCGAAAAAGTGTAAAATGATGGAAGAAGAACTCTTCTAGCGCATACAAGAGTATACCTAGAGTATACATTTTCCGTAAATTATCCACCAAGGCCCGGAAAAGGGGTAATTCTATACCTAAGTGGATGTCGGTTCAGTTATTTTAACGAGCCTGAAAAGACAACTATGCTCGGCAAACTTTTCCTATTTAAGGAGTCTGAAAAGGGCTTAAAAGAACTCCATAGGGATCTTTTCTGTAAAGGTTTAACGAGTCCGAAAAAGTAAACTCATGACCTCCTTACTATTTTTAACGAGCTCAAAGGAGATATAGAAAATGCTCACAACTTCCTTACTATTTTTAATGAGCTCGAAGTGAAGATGAAAGAAATGCTCATAGCCTCCTTACTGTTTTTAATGAGCTCGAAGCAAAGGTGGAAGAAATGCTCGTAACCTACTTACTGTTTTTAACGAGCTCGAAGTAAAAGAAGAATGCTCGACATGGGAGGAGACGAGTGTCAGGGACATGCAAAACTAGCTCCAAGCGCATGGAACAAAGCTATGCCTAATGCAAGGAACATGAGCAAGATAAGGACACTCAAGGTATGTCTCCTCCAGGTAAAAGGTGTCAAATTGCAAAGGCAAAATGATACAGGGCTTAGCGGAAATGATATCAGAGATGGAGGCTTATACAATGGGCTAAAAGCATGGAAGCCAACTTCAGGCTCATTAGCTCAAGCGGGATCATAACAGATGCATATGCAATTTCAACACAAAGATGGGAGCCTTATCAGGGATGGCCAGAAATATATGAGGAAGAAAGATATGAGGCTTCTTCTCAAAGTCATGGTAAATCTAAAAAGGCTCCCGAGCCTATGAGAAAAACTCAGCATGGGCACCAGAATGGCATAATGGTGCTGACTAGGGTGACCCATGTTAGGTAGGCTCTGCTATCGGAATGGTGCACGATCCATAAAGAGATGGATAACACACCAATATCCAACAGGTTTGACCCTATGGTGAATTCGGATGGCAAAAGGTTCAAATGCAACATAACAAGAGGGAAGCCTAAACCTATATGCAAGGTTCCGAATATACCTGACATGGTCGCACAAGGTGTCGAAAATGACCAGTAAGCAAGTATACATCCAGCTAAGAATCCTGTCTCCAAGAAACATTAGTACCAGGATCATATCTAAAACATATGTAAGAAAAGACCCGATACAAGTCACTGTGGTAGAAATACTTTCAACTTCACTATCATCAACAACAGGCATAAACGAGGCAGATTTTTCAAAATGAAGACTCTATGGTACCCAAGCCCGAGGACTTACAATCAACAATATCAAATTCAGGATGAAGATCAAAGTTGAAGGACATGATGGAATCTGCAGGAACAAATTCATCATCACGGGAGTTGAAAATTCTAGAAGCATAATCAAACTCAGCAGGAACACTGATTTGCGGATCTATAGGAGAGTCCAAAGACTCAACAGTAGGAAGATTAGATTTTAAGGTCAAACCAGGGCTAGACATAACTACAACTAGATCAACATCCAGATGAATGTGTCATGTCCCAAATTTGGAATTGGGTCACAATGGACTAATCACATTAGCCATATTCATTAGAGTTTGTAAAATTGATGTTAAGGGTCAAATAATTGCCAAGGAGGAAAATTACTAGTTTCCTAGGTTTGGGGTGGAAGCTTTGGGATTTGGAATAAGGGGGATAATAAATGATGTTTATACATTAGAAGGGTTCAAGTATTTAATAAATAGAGTGAATAAATAAATTCAAGAGAAATCCTAAGTGACAAATGGTTTTGGAGACATATGGAGGATGTGGGACCCACACTAGCTTGATTTTTCATAATACATGGTATCTCTCTTTTGCAAATTCGAATTAATGAGAATGTGAACACTCTTGGGTGATTTGGTAAGTCATAACACATGTCATTGAGCATATTAGGTCGAATTTGGAAGGATTGGTAACCTCCATGGAAGATAAAGAGTCAAAGTGGAAGTTTGTGGACACTTGGGCTAGATTCCCTAGTCCCTATGACACCAATGATGGAGAATCTATGACAACTATGACAAATTGCAGACCTGACCTCTGACATCTGACCACTATGACATGTCAGCCCCAAAAATAGGCTCAAAGAAGGCGAATTTGGGAGTTGGAGAAGCCAAAGAGACTCAAAATCAAATTTGGGAGAAGATGGAAGGTTGGAACTAGGAGACAAGTGGCAAATGTGGAATATTTCCTAAATGAAAATCTATTGAATCTATTGAGAGGATTTCGACCCTTAGAAGGCTAATGTTGGTTATAAAATGTAGAAATGAAGTATGAGAATGGCTTTTGATCATTTGTAGAATTTGCAATTGCATTTGTGAAGAGGGAGAGCTAGTGGATGACTAGTTTCTTGCCTTAGCTAATTTCGAGGGTGAAAGATTCCCATCCAAGTTGGCAATTGGAAAGGCCATTCAGAACTTTCATTTGGAGCTTTAATGGAGTCTTTATTTGCAGGTGTAAGCTACAGGTAAGCTCATGGTTTCTTCTATTGCAGCTCGCTCCTTCAACCATTTCCAGTTTTGATGGCATATTCTTGATCCTTGAGGGAGGGCGTTTTTGGTGAGCTATTGTACTCTTTGGGGGAGCTTTTAATGCCCCATTTCTTTTGTAATATGAAGTAAATACTCTGTTCTTCATCTCCAGAAAGTTTCAGGTCGAAATTCCAAGTAGAAATGTATAAATCTCATTTTTAATGGAAGAACAATGCCATTTCCCCACTACCTTGTTGTGAACCAATGTATTGATGATGATTTCGAATGAATGGATGATTCTCTGATATATTTGTGAGAAATATACTGCCATGGATGTATTCTACAAGTTTCATGTACTGTACTTGAGCATTTGAAGCATTTTTACTCAGTTTAGTTATATTGGGAGGTGAAATAGTGCCATTTCCCCAAGGGTCGAATTGGGGATTTTTGCAGTTGAATGGGAGAGGGTGAGAACAGTTGTAATAAACCATTAATGGTGCATATGAGACCTTAATAACATACTTAACACATTACATACCTCTGTTCATAAATTTGAGTGGGTTTGGAGGCATTTGGGAAGCCATTTTCAGTACTTACCTCGGGGGGATTTGAACCCCAAATTACTAGTAAAATTGCATACTTGGTCCAGAATCTTAAGAGAGTTTGCAGAGGCCTTTTGGTGGCCATATGTTATCCCTGAACATCATATTCAATTCCTAATATCATTCATAAACCTTCCTTGAATATTTGAAGGCATTTGGAGTCAATTTGAGACCTAGAGACCAATACTAGTCAAAGGGAAATCACTAGTAAAGTTACCTACATTGACCAGAATTGAAAGAGTATTTGTAGAAGTGTTTTAAAGGTACAAAGGCATCCCTGAAACACATATTTATGTTCTAATATCATTCATATACCTTCTCAGAAGATTTGGGATCATTTGGGGAAAATTTGGGACCTAGAGATCGAAACTAGTCCAAGGTCGAACCAAGGAAAAAAAGTGAAAAATTGCAATTTTAATAAAATTCCTAACAAGGGACAATACAGTGGTATCAGAGCATGGTCCTTGCACCTGTGTATTAGGTACATACATTCAAGAATAATTGGCAGCCATGTCTTACTATTATGATGAATCCTATGAGTACAATTCTTATGAGGAATATGAAGATGCTTATGAGCAATATGAAGCAGAATGTGAATGGTATGAGGAAGAGGTGCCATCATGCAACACTTCTTACAATTTCAAGAGAAATGAAGATTATTCTTATGACTTTAAATCTGATGAATATGAGTGTGTCACACCAACCAAGGATAATTCTATGAGTGAGTTCCAAAGATGGAGAGCAAAATATAAAACCTTGCCCCAACAATATCAAAAATATCAAGAATATCTTGCTTTCAGCAAAAATACACAAAATGCCATGTCTTTTGAGTACTATGCTAAACATGTTTTTGAAAATAGGCCCAAAAATGAAGATGTGAAGTTAGTGAAGAAAGGTTTATGCCCTTCTTGTAAAAACCCTTGGAGCGAGTATCATATATGTGTGCATGAAATGATGTCCTCCTTTAGGAGAGCTTTTGAGATTTATTCAAGAAGAGATTCCAAATATATTGATCCTAAGGAAAACAATGGGAAAAATGCATCAGCTTGCTTTAATGAGAAAAAGGAAGAGACATCACAAGAGCATGAAGAAGATTCTATTGAAAATATGGAAGATCATTTCGAGACACCTTCTAGCTTAGACATGAACCAAAGAGCATCTACTGATGGATGCTTAAACTATGAAGGAGTACCTACTGATGGGTGCTCACACCTCTATGTTGGTGACATAGAGATCACTTTTGAAAGTGTTTCTACAAGTACAAGTTTCATTAAGCATGATAATGAAGACCTTGTAGCGGTTGAAGAAGAACCAAGATCAACTTCCCCATCACCACTTGAGCTTCATGAAGTTGGTCCAAGCAAAATTGAAGAAGATGAGGAGGTTCATTTGCAAGAGCCTCATTTTCTTGAAGGGTCCTTAAAGATGAATGAAAATAATATCCAAGAGTCCCTCAGCATTCTCCATGACACTCAAGCATTGGTGTCAAATTCTTGTTGGAGAGCTACTTCATTGGAGGAAACATCCTTCCTTGAAGACATGGAGAAGATTCAAAGAGCAATGTGCCACATCAAAGGTAATTTCATGTCTTTGCTTTTTGATAGAAACCATTTGTTTGAGCTTAATGAATTGTTACATGATGCATACTTGAAGAATAATGAGGATATTCATAAGCTCACAATTCAAAATGAGCAACTTCTTGAAAAGTTGCAAGATACTTGTTTTTCCTCCTATGTTTCAGATTGTCAAATGGTAGATTGTTTGGAGGATTCTCATGACATGGTGGATCATGAGAAATGTGAAAATTTGAATGTTCTTGATGTGTTTGAAGATGAACTTGAAGAGATCCAAACACTTGATGTGGTGGAAGAGGAATTTGAATTGCCTCTTGATGAAGGTTATGCAATTTTTAAAGAAGAGCATGATTCCTCTACATTGGAACCAAACTATGACAAAGAGTTCACACTTTTGAAGGAGCTGCATGATACTCCCCACATGGATCCTTCCCATGATGAAACTCCTGAACTTTTTGATCATTTGGGTGAGTTAGTACATTCTCCTACATCCTACAATTCCATGTTTTGCAGTATTAGTCTCAATGAAGTATGGGTGAAAGGGTTCTTTTTGATGGTGCCACATGAGGAGTATGGAACTCCTAGATTTAACTTTTATGATGACATGGTTGGAGCACATTCTTATTCACATTTGCAGCAGCATAATTTGTCACTTTATGATGATTCACATCTACATGGATGCACCTATGATATGGATTTGAGTCACTTGAATACTCATGGTTTTTCTTGCTCAACACTGGGTTAATTTGATGTTAGAGGAACTTCATCCAACACTTGGATGAATAGATTTATGATGGGAGAACATTTTTGTTGGCAGCCACATACTTTGTTACATCTTTATGATTCTCACATTCATGGATGTATGGGTGAGACTTCTTTGAGTCATTTGAAGTCTCCTTGTTTTTTCTGCTCATTATTTGGTTCAGATTCTAGTGGAGATTCTTCATTCATTTCTTGGATGAAAGAATACATGGCTGAATCTTTTGATGCATATCACATCCTTTTGGAGCAGCATTATAGGACATGGGATCCTCACCTATGTCATTGGAGCAGATTTGATGGGTCACTTGAAGCTTGTATGCACTTGGAAAATGGTGGTCTACTTGCTTGGAGGTATAAGCACTTTCATGACTCTTTGATGAAGCATATCCTTGATGTACATTTTCATTATGTTGTTATGTACTTTGATGATATATATTTGGTACTCATGATGTTTGGAAGAATGCATACAAGAAAATGGGATCCAGGAATCCTCTTATCTAATGGTGTAGGTTGGAGAGCACTCTTAATTGTTGGGGTGCAATACAAGCAATGGGACCCTGGAATAATTTTTGTCTCATTGGTTTCATTTTTTTGGGGGAAGCAAGCAGCATGGGAGATGGATTCCCCACTTAATAAAGTGATTTTAATAAGAGTAGTGCAGCAGCAAGCATGGTGGTTCCTCTCTAAAATATTCATGGAAACTCAAAGACTCAAGGTTTGGCAATTCAATGGCAACTTCAAAAAATTATACAGAAAGCAGGTTCTTCAACACCCATGTTTGAAATTGCTTGAGGACAAGCAATATTGGGAAGGGAGGATTTGTCATGTCCCAAATTTGGAATTGGGTCACAATGGACTAATCACATTAGCCATATTCATTAGAGTTTGTAAAATTGATGTTAAGGGTCAAATAATTGCCAAGGAGGAAAATTACTAGTTTCCTAGGTTTGGGGTGGAAGCTTTGGGATTTGGAATAAGGGGGATAATAAATGATGTTTAGACATTAGAAGGGTTCAAGTATTTAATAAATAGAGTGAATAAAGAAATTCAAGAGAAATCCTAAGTGACAAATGGTTTTGGAGACATATGGAGGATGTGGGACCCACACTAGCTTGATTTTTCATAATACATGGTATCTCTCTTTTGCAAATTCGAATTAATGGGAATGTGAACACTCTTGGGTGAGTTGGTAAGTAATAACACATTTCATTGAGCATATTAGGTCGAATTTGGAAGGATTGGTAACCTCCATGGAAGATAAAGAGTCAAAGTGGAAGTTTGTGGACACTTGGGCTAGATTCCCTAGCCCCTATGACACCAATGATGGAGAATCTATGACAACTATGACAAATTGCAGACCTGACCTTTGACATCTGACCACTATGACATGTCAGCCCCAAAAATAGGCTCAAAGAAGGCGAATTTGGGAGTTGGAGAAGCCAAAGAGACTCAAAATCAAATTTGGGAGAAGATGGAAGGTTGGAACTAGGAGATAAGTGGCAAATGTGGAATATTTCCTAAATGAAAATATATTGAATCTATTGAGAGGATTTCGACCCTTAGAAGGCTAATGTTGGTTATAAAATGTAGAAATGAAGTATGAGAATGGCTTTTGATCATTTGTAGAATTTGCAATTGCATTTGTGAAGAGGGAGAGCTAGTGGATGACTAGTTTCTTGCCTTAGCCAATTTCGAGGGTGAAAGATTCCCATCCAAGTTGGCAATTGGAAAGGCCATTCAGACCTTTCATTTGGAGCTTTAATGGAGTCTTTATTTGCAGGTGTAAGCTACAGGGAAGCTCATGGTTTCTTCTATTGCAGCTCGCTCCTTCAACCATTTCCAGTTTTGATGGCATATTCTTGATCCTTGAGGGAGGGCGTTTTTGGTGAGCTATTGTACTCTTTGGGGGAGCTTTTAATTCCCCATTTCTTTTTTAATATGAATTAAATACTCTTTTATTCATCTCCAGAAAGTTTCAGGTCGAAATTCCAAGTAGAAATGTATAAATCTCATTTTTAATGGAAGAACAATGCCATTTCCCCACTACCTTGTTGTGAACCAATGTATTGATGATGATTTCGAATGAATGGATGATTCTATGATATATTTGTGAGAAATATACTGCCATGGATGTATTCTACAAGTTTCATGTACTGTACTTGAGCATTTGAAGCATTTTTACTCAGTTTAGTTATATTGGGAGGTGAAATAGTGCCATTTCCCCAAGGGTCGAATTGGAGATTTTTGCAGTTGAATGGGAGAGGGTGAGAACAGTTGTAATAAACCATTAATGGTGCATATGAGACCTTAATAACATACTTAACACATTACATACCTCTGTTCATAAATTTGAGTGGGTTTGGAGGCATTTGGGAAGCCATTTTCAGTACTTACCTCGGGGGGATTTGAACCCCAAATTACTAGTAAAATTGCATACTTGGTCCAGAATCTTAAGAGAGTTTGCAGAGGTCTTTTGGTGGCTATATGTTATCCCTGAACATCATATTCAATTCCTAATATCATTCATAAACCTTCCTTGAATATTTGAAGGCATTTGGAGTCAATTTGAGACCTAGAGACCAATACTAGTCAAAGGGAAATCACTAGTAAAGTTACCTACATTGACCAGAATTGAAAGAGTATTTGCAGAAGTGTTTTAAAGGTACAAAGGCATCCCTGAAACACATATTTATGTTCTAATATCATTCATATACCTTCTCAGAAGATTTGGGATCATTTGGGGAAAATTTGGGACCTAGAGATCGAAACTAGTCCAAGGTCGAACCAAGGAAAAAAAGTGGAAAATTGCAATTTTAATAAAATTCCTAACAAGGGACAATACATAATGGCAGACTATACTATGGAATCTAGGAAAACTTCATCGGAAGGAAGTATATCATCCCAGATAGAACACATATCTAAACATTCCGATGGAGATGTCACTTGGTCAAAAGCTGGGACCAAGTCTCGAGAAGGTAAGCATGAATTCAGAGACTTCTTCTCAGTAGCATTTGAACTCAAGGAACAATATGCCACAACATTCCCATGTGACATAGTAGTGCCTAATGACGAGGGATCTGACTGGTCTACAGTTGGGTAATAAGGAGGATCAACGAATGCAAGCTGGTCGATGGTGACAATGTTTTCGTTATGAGGGAAATGCATCACGCGAAAAAGCGTAGACACCACAGCATGCATAGCATAAACGTAATCACGCCCGAGGATCATATCAAAGTCCATAGGGTCCTTTAAAACCATAAAATCAACTAAGACTGTTTTTCCACCCAAAGTAATAGGTGCCTGACGGAGGAATCCAAACGGTTCACTAGGTCTTTTATCGAAGGTCAACGACCAATTAGCAGCTGGAATAACATTAGGGAAACCCAAATCTCTCCAAGCATAAGAGGATAAGATACTAACAGAAGCACCTTCATCAACAATGCATCGATCAACTGTATGGTTCCCGATATCAACCTTTATCTAGAAAGGTGTCGAAGAAGGAAGATGAGGCTCGACTAGACTATTCCAATCAAAGGAAACGGTCCTAGGGCTTGGTAGGGGTTCACATGGCACAGATGAAGTGCCCCCTTTTTCAGGAACATCCAAAATGGTAATGCAGAAGACTTCAACAGTAGGTGCATCAATCTCCAAAGGACTGATGGGATCGGTCGAAGACTGCATCGATTCGATCACTTCACTCTCTGAAGGAAGAGTGGGGTCGACCAAATATTGCATTGGTTCAACCACTTTATCAACCAAAGGTTGATCTGACTGTAGGGAATCGATAGACAACTCAGGAACAGAGGTTCCTTCAGACATGGACCACAGTCTTCGTGTCTCTGGAATGGCAGGGCATCGATGAGTAAGTTGATCTCCCTTACAAAGTTTACAAGGGAAATTTGGTTTCCGTCCTATAGGTTTAGACTCCTTTACAACGTCAGTACTCTCAGCATGAATAGCATTGGCTGACATCTTGCCCCCAGCATGATTCACAGAGGCTGGTTGCTCAGAAGTAGAAGAATTTTGAACTAAGGACCACACTTTTTGCACTTCTGGAAGTACAGGGCACAAGTAAGTAAGGTGATCTCCCTCGCAAAACTTACAAGGGAACTTAAGCTTCTGTTTGTTTGGTTTGTCGACAATGTAAACTCCCTCAGCATGACTTGCAATGGCTGATATGGTGTCTCCAGTATGACTCACAGGAACTGGTGACTTGTCATTAATATGACTAGCAGTGATCAACGACGTGTCCTCAACATGACTAACAGTGGTTGAAGACAAACTTTTAGTATGATTTTCAGTGACTAAAAGTTTTCTCCCAGCATGACCTCCAGAGGCTGAGTAGGTGCCCCCTGCATGACTTGCAGAGGCAGAGTGCTTACCCCCATCATGACTCACAGAGGCTGGGTTGCTGCCCCCTTGTTTTGGCATCTTCTTCCCATTCTTCCTTCATCTATTACTTTTAGACTGCTGGTTACTAGTATTGCTACTATCGCCCCATGAGGTAGAAGGAGGAGGAGAAGATGTTACTAGCAAAGGAGGCACAGGGTTCTGATGCTCTTGATTTGAGGTGCTCACAAAAGAAGCGTCAGGAGCATGCAAGGCATTCGGAGTGGAAAACAACCAAACCGGCAGCCCAATAGTGAATCCATGAAGATTCAGAGTAGCCATTAAGGGAGTACCAATGTTTCCAATGAATGGAACAGCTCAAGGATCCCCCGGAATAGGGGTACCTTGATTAGCACTCGCCGGAATGCTAGACATGGTTTCCTGCTCAAATGAACAAGAAGTTCTCTAAGGAAAACTAAAAAAAGTAGCACAAAGAGCACACCACTAAAAAAGGTCCTAGGTAAATCAAACCAGGCAAATAGATGCCTTCCGGAGAAGAGTCTGGGATGATGAGGGCCCATAACAGATCAACGAAGGAAGAAAGACAGTTACCCAGGGTCCACAATACAATGACTAAGGGTGCAAGCGTTGGAATCACCCAACCGCCCTCCCAAAGACCTGCAAGGGATTTCCTCCCACGTCTGTCTTAGTTACAACAGATATACCCTCTGCTGTCACTTGTGTATGAACCTAGAGTCAGATACTAAGGATACCACAACACCGAAAACTCCTGGGGGAACAGTCACCGGTCGAATCAGAAAGCGTGGGCAGGGTAGCTAAGCCCAAAACTCGAAAGAGTCCCCAATACGCAATCTGATCCTGGCGTATGCTCGAACATAAAGTAGGAGGAGTATTCCCAACAATCTGATCTTGCAATGACCTACTGCATAGATCCCAGGCAAGTTTTGAGTGAGGTGGGTTTACCTGTGATAGTCTTACTACGATTTTTGCGTAATGTGTGATCTTGGGTGGTTTAAGGTGTTTTAAACCCAAGATCCTAACCAAAACTAGTTGGTGTAGTGTAACCTAGAAAGTAAAATGTTACTAGTACATTTTATTAGGGTTCATTTTAAAGGTTACTTGATTACTCAAAAAGGTAGTGGGTGTGTGAGAGTGGTTATAATAGAGATAAAGTACTGAAAATGAAATGTTTACCACCAAACAAATCTTTTTCTTTTCAATGCAAGTCTTGAAATTCTGATCTAAAATGCATGTGCAAATGCAATTTTTTAATCTTTTGAATGCAAAAAAGGTAAAAATAAAGTCTAAATGTACAAAAATAAACTCAAAACCTAAGAATGCAGCTACTCAAGCAACTAGGTATGCAAAAGAAAACTTGTTCTTTTTTATGCAAAGCACTCTAAAATCTTTTAAGCCACTTGCAAGGTACTCTATTCAGAAAATGAATCAAAATTCTTTATGCTTTTCAAAGGTAAGAAACAAAAACTGAAACTACCCTACTATCAAAGCAAAGCAAATAAACGTTCAGGTTCTCTTTATGAAACAGTAAAAGCTACCAAATATGACTTTCAAATTCTTATTTATGTAAGGATGCCAAACATTGGGAAAATAGTACAAAAACTACTTTTAGACCCAAACGAATCAAATGACCTACTTAAGAAGTATGATTTGGTAAAGTCAGGTCTACACATAAACAATGCAAACAAGGTCTTGAACAACAGCCAAAACACTTGAGCTTTCACTACAAAAGAAAACTAAAAAGCATAAGGGAGGATAAAAAGCCAATCTAAGAGAGAAATTTCACTCAAATAGATACAAACAGGGTCAAGAAGACTCAATAGGTTTCAAATCCAATGGAAATGGGGTAAGCAGGTTCAGTCAGACACAAATTAGGGTACAAAACACCAAACGGGTCCACAACCCCCCAACTTGGGTCAACAAGCCCCAAAACTTTCCAAACAAGCCAAATTGATCAAAAGAGGTTCAAATGATGAATGTAAGATCAGTACAAGGATGGGAGACCACTTACAGGGGTTTAACTCAGACCTAGGGTCATCAGGGACCCCCAAAAATGTAGCCAAAGCCCCCAGATTTGGGTCCACAACCCAAAAACTCAAAAAATCAAACCCAAATTTTGAGCGCTACTGTGTATGAAGGAAACTAGCGCTCATAGCAGTATGGGTGCTACTGTGCAGAGGAAAAGTAGCGTATGGGTGCTACTGTGTGGTACAAACAGTAGCGTACAAGTGGAAAAAGTTGGAAAAATGGGGTTAAAACCACCACACCTGGGTCCACAAGGGTTTGCAAGGGCTGGGAAGGGTCTATAAGAGCCTAGTAGGGTCAAACAGAGCCTACTAACTGATCCTAATCAAGAAAATGAACAAAGACCATCAAACAAGACTGAAGAAATGACCTTGGATACCCCTAAGCAGTTAGGCTTTCCCCAGTGGAGTCGCCATTCTGTTGTGGGGAAAATGCACCTATAGTTAAGGGGAGAAACTACCAACTTACGGTGATAAAGATAGACTTACAAGCATTCTGCAGATACAACAAATAAATGAAGAGATTAGGGTTTAGAGATGTAGGAACCTTATTCAGAAGGTTGATCCTAGCTTTTCCTCCCTCACTCTTCAATGCTTATCCAGTGTTGCAATGCCCAGACCTGCAAAACAACTTGATACCTTTCTCAAATACATTTGACTACATATATAATACTGATATCTATAATGGAAGAAGACATCAAACTATAATCAAATCTAAGACACATTAATAGGTCATATTTGGAAACAGAAGAACGTCTGATCTTTATTAATGAATGAAAGCAAGTACATATAGTTATACCTTCTTTCAAGCTTGGCACTTCACGAAACCTAGACTCAAGGTCTCCTGCTTCTGTTCTCCAAGGATCCCAGCCTCTAAGCAATTGTACTAGGGTTTACCAAAACTGAAGCACAAGAGAGGGGGATGAGAGTCTCCATTCCTCCAGCATAACTTTGTAATTGGGCTTAGTCCTTTCACATGACCCTTCTACCCTCCTTATATAGTCAATGAGGAAGAGGAAAAGAAGTTATAACCGCTCAAGAGGTTTCCCAACCAACTTAACTTACTCGAATTTTGAGATTTTGACCAAAACATGGGTGTACGCTACTCTATAGTAGACAAAGTCGCGTACACATGGCAATGGGCGCTACTTTAAATGAGACAAAGTTGCGTACACACGCTACTATTATAACAGTGGAGTCGCGCTCATGTTGAAAAATGGCCAAAAACAGGCTTTTCTGCTCATTTTCAGGAGATGGTTTGGTCTGGAAAAATGTTCCTAAGGGTCATATACATCAAATGGGTCAAGAATGAGGTAATTTCAACCATTTTTAGTGTCCCAAATGACTCCTCCATCCACAAATGTCCTGTTGTGTGACTGAACTTGATCTCAAGAAGTGTCGTCATGCGACCAAGGGAAGCAAGTGTCGTCATAGACGGAGAGGTGTCATTTCAAGCTATAACTCCCGTAAATTTGTGTTGGGTCCCATTGACAGAAAATGACATCCAAAGTTCAGCAAAATCCCATAATATGGGGCCAAGTGTGCATAACCATTGAATGCCCAAAACCACATCACATCCGCCTAAGGACAAGGAAAACATGTTAGAGCGTAGATTATAATATTAGAGAGAGATACGCACGTTGTGACACTTTCCCTTGCAAGGTAAGGTGAGCCCATTGGAAACCCTGAATTCAAAGTTGGAGTAAGGATGGACAAAACAATCATCCTGTTTGGCGATCCGAGGGTCAATGAAGTTATGAGTGCTACCAGATCAATGAGTATTGTAAGAGGAAGCTTCTTAAAGAAACCCCTGGCCCGCATTGTTTGGGGGGTGGTGACACCGGATAAAGCATGGAGAGATATCTCTAGTTGGTCGTCCTGATATGGGGGGTCAATAGGTGGCTCCTGAATGTCGACCTGATCATCCATTGTATATGGAGCTTCTTAACCAATTTTAGAGGCAGGCGGAGAATCCATATCCAGGAGATAGAGCTTTTGCTGAACACATCTATGTCCCTGAGTGAATTTCTCATCACAATTATAACAAATCCCTTTTTTCTGCGTGCTTGCATCTTTGTTTCAGACAAATGCTTAATAGGAGTTGGTCGAGGAATTGGCGGGATGGGAGGTCGTTCAGAACCCATATTTCAGAAGGGGACAAAAGTGGGTTTGGAGCGTTGTTGGGATGCAATCTTGTCTTCGACCAACTTAGCCAACCCCAGGGATTCCATAATTGTGTTGGGAGAGAACATTTTAACCTCTGAGTAGATTTCATCCTTAAGACCACTGATAAAACAACTCCTGTAGAATTCATCAGACAATCCTTTTGTGTGATTGGCTAGTTGATCAAATTCTGTCTGATACTCTCTCACAGTGCCAATTTGGTGAAGTTTAGTGAGGGCTCCTGTGAAGTCATCAAAAGCACTAGGACCAAACTGTTGCAATACGAGCTGGCAAAAATCTGGCCATTTTGGCTCTTCATGAGCCTTAATGTACCAACGGTACCATTGAAGAGCTTCCTGTTTCAAATGAAATGATGCAAGTGGAGCTTTGGTGACATCAAAAGTATTATGCAGACTGAAATACTGTTCTGCACGATAGATCCATCTAGTCGGATCAGTACCATTGAAGCGAGGAAAATCAAGCTTCGGACCATGGAAACTGCTGGAAGAAGAGAACCCATTGTCTAATGAAGACTTAGACTATCGTTTGTTGTTCATGGCTGAATGCTCAAGATGGAGGCTGAGAAGTTTTTCATCCAGATCCTAGAGTTTGGTTTGGATGGATGCAAGTGCTTCCTCCATGGTTTTTGCTCCTGCGTGGGTGACAAACATAACCAGGAGTTTTTTTTTTGGGGGGGGGAATGGGTAGAAAAACACAAACAAAATCTTATTTAGTAAAGAGAAAATGAGGTTTTGGACACTTTCGAATGGACAGGGAAGCAGAAAATGAGGATTTCAGAAGCGGGGTGAAAGAATGGGAAAATTTGTTAGAGAGGGACAAAGAAGTAGAAATAGGGAATGAACATGGTGGCAAAATTTGAAGGCGGTTGGGTGAAAACTAAAGAAGTTATGGAAAACCCTAAAAATAGACAAATGTGGGATTTCTGGCTTTGGGAAGTGGAATTTGGGATAGGGCCCTTAGGAATGAAAGATGCAAAATGGGATTACAGGGGTGTCAGGGAAGTTTCAAGGGAAACAGAGTGAAAACAAGGGAGATATGGCGAAAAAACATAATTTTATACCTTTTTTTTTGCAAAATGGATCCGCTACGGCGCAGAAGGGATTGGAAACAGATGGATCTGCAACGATGTAGAAGTGATCGGCAACAGATGGATCTAAAATGGTGCCAATGGATTGAAAAGGGCTAGATTTGAAATGACTTTCAGAATAGATATGAAACGGTTGGATCTGGAATGGCTTTCAGAATGGATCTGAAACGACTTAGAATGGATTTGAAACGACACAGAAGTGATCAGAAACAACTCAGCTGAAAACAGATATGGACCCTAGGTATGTTCGGCTTCCTAATAGTTTAGGAGTTTCACTCGACCACCAATGTTGTCTGATGGCTTGCGTATTGGGGAAATACGCCTCACTCCACGGCTCAGGTAAAACTAATAACAAGCTTTGCCACAAACGACAACTCTTAGTTTACCTCACAGGTGGTAACTAGTCAATTAGGTGGGAGTCGTTTCCCTTTTCGCTGGCAGGTCCTCTCAATGGGCCAGCTACTTTGGGGTTCCTTTGGTACTCCTCACAATGAGTTTTAGGGCTTATGCCCAAGTACTTCTCATAGTTAAGTGGATAGGGATTATTCCCAGATTCGAACTTGCAACAGATGCGAAAAAAAAATTTGGCAGAAATTCCACCCAACGAGCCCAAGAAAGTGCTCTGCTACCAAATGTGAAGAACCTGCAACAATTAATTAATGAAAATATACAAGATAACAGAAATAACAGAACTCAGAATCGCTTGTATTGATCGCAGGCCACTTCGAGGGGGAAAACTCCTTTGAGCAAGCTCAATACAAATAACTTCACGGTTCCTTCATTGGTCTCAACACAAACTTATATACAAGTCTAGGCGCTAATACCATGGGTCAATACCATGTGTCAGTACAAACCATGGGCCAGTACAAACTATGGATCAACAATTACTACGGGACGACTTACAAAGCATATGCGTCCAACAACAATAATACAAACTATGGATCAACAAATACTACGGGACGACTTACAAAGCATATGCGTCCAACAACAATATACTAACAAAGTAAATAGAAGGGTTGACATGGGTTCCTAACAAATTTCCTGGAAAATTTAAGATGCATTGGCTAGGACCATATGTTGTCAAGAATTTCACTAATGGTGGCGCAGTTCAACTAGCCACATTAGCGGGAGAAAACCTACTAGGTATTATTAATGGAAGTAGACTAAAACTCTACAGGGATAGTCCTATTTTTCTAGACCTCAGTTGATCAACAGCAAATAAAATTCTAAGTGTCATTTGCAGTTGAAACTGGACACTAAGAATGACAGAATAAAGAGTCTACATGCAATTTTGGTGAAACATGAAGTTCTATGAAATATCATATGTGAAGTGCACATTGGAAGCGCAAATGCGAAGTGCACATTGGAAGCGCAGATGCGAAGTGCACATTGGAAGATGGGATGCGAAGTACAAGGAGGAAGCACAACTCCGAAGTTAAAAATGATAGAAAATAAATGCGCAGTGGAACCTCGTAGAATTTGTCTAAGTTGTGAGCAAAGTTCGATGGAACTAGCTGTTAAAATGTCGGGTGGAAAAATAGTCGTTATACAGTGTTTTTGCCAACGGTCGCTTGTGCATTTAACGAAAATTTAGCCGTTTCTGATGCATTAAATGAAGGAAAGGACTAATACCCTCGATGGATTTGGCCAATGGTAACAACATTGAATGTCTATCTAGCCGTTTCAGGGTGCGCCTCAAGGTTAACTACGCCTATAAATACTGCTAAGATCAGACTTGCGGGATTTACCAAATTTTTTTCTGCAGGAATAGTTTTAGTTTACCAGTGAGTGTCGAGCAGTCTCGATAGCATAAATACCAATTTCCAAGTGAATGTATGAAAAATCATCAGTTGAACAGGTTGTGAGGAATTTCAAATGCTCCAGGCTTGGAGGGGTAATGAGAACACCCGACAAAATATTTGTTCCAGAAAGAGGTTCGGGGTCAAGAATCTCGTCGAGCCACGCAACAAATATGCAACAAAAGGATAAGCAACCCATTAAGGATCCTGAGAAGCAAAAGGAAGGAGCAATACCGAAGCCTAGCCTGCCGCAACCACTGGGGGATAGGTCCATCCACCTCACACACAAGTATATTCCACCAAGAAGGCTTGACGTGCCAGCGGTTACTCTGTACAAGAATGCACAGTATGACATTCCGATACCGCCAATTTTTGGCCATGTGAAAATCCAGGAGAACTTACTCGTAAAGATAGCGGGATGTAAGTTCTCGGACCATGACCTCTTAGAGGGGAAGGACCCTAAAGAGGTTAAATATCCTCATTTCCAAGCTGACCAGTATATGAGTCGAAGGGAGGATGAGAAATCAAGAAACGTTTCGGAGGACTAGCTCAAGCCATTGGTGCCATCTGGACTGCTAAATCTCCTATGTATACCCCTTTTTGACCGAAGTCCCGAGTGTACTGCGGTGTTGCACACTCTGCTATCGTGCACGCACCAGGGTTATCTGTGGCTCGACCGCAAGATTGGTATCACTGTCGACCTAATCTACAACATCATCATCTCAGCAAGCGAGGTGATGATCCTACAACAGATTTTTTGGGAAAAATGAAGGATAAAGAACTCGCCAAGCAAATGAAAGAAGAATATAAATTGGTAAAGGGGAGCTGGGGTTTTGTCACATACGGCATCCAAGACCCAGCAACGTGGTTCACGATTTATTTGGTAGCAGGATATTTTTTGAGAAAGTGCAGAATGGCGGAGGTGCCGGCCGTAGTAGTGCTCTTCGCTGCGAAGACTAAAGATGGAAAACCATACAACTGGGAAAGCTATCTGCTGAATGAGTTCTTGGAGGATGTCTGAGAAACTTAGGAGACTGGTAGCGCATTTAATTGCACTTGGCTGCTTATATTGATTGGTTTTATAGGTTGGAAGGAGCCATTGTATCAGAACAAACTTCCAATGATAACGGGAGATTTTCGAGCGGCGAAGTATGCCAACATGTGGTCAAATGTGCGTCCTGATGGACAGCGCGTCAACAATGAACAGATGCACACTTACTATGACCAGTTGTGCAATGTGATACGGCACACTCTGCATATCTCAAAGGACGTGACCACCATGTATATTCAAAAGTTTTTATTTAATCCTGACCTGCACTCTATCTACATTCATCCCAGGGCCGAGAAGCATAACCCACAATGGTTCCCAATGGATTACCAGCTGGATGCGCAGAATATCAAGCTTGCCCTGGAAGACTGGCCAGTAGACTGGAAGGTCGATGCACTATAGAAATCCATATTACATAAGAGGAAATTAAGAAAAAATATCCACTTGATGAAGATGAGACAACCAAAGAAGAGACACAAACAGGGGAAAAGATAAAGGACCCTGAACAGGGAAATTTTTAGGGGCGAAATTTCGCCAATTGGCTATTTTTGGGGCATTTTTTTGAAAAATAAATTCGCTATTTGGTCATTTTTAGTCTCTAATATCGCCTATACTTACATAAAATATGTTTTTTTATCATAATATTCGTCAAAATTCACTAGTTTCAAGAGTAATTTGTAGGTTTCATATTTAATATTCGCCTACCAATCTATATATATGTTTTTTTCAATCAAAATTAATTGCATAGAATACTATACTTAAGTATACTTTTATAATCCTTAAAAAATACCCTGACCCTAAAGGATTGACAAAAGAGAAGGGTCCCAGGAAGAAACACAAAGCAAGCAACAATCCGCCAGAGGCGAATCTACATGACGATGATTATGACTGTATTGCACTACGCGTCACCGAGACATTGGAGGAGGCGCTCACTCTAAAAGATAGCAAAAGCGAAGAGACTCAGGCACAGATAAATGACAATCTTGCATAGCTCAAGAGCATGGTTGCAAGGATAGAACAAGTCCAGAAGGACTTGGTGCACGATTCTGCTCAGAGGGAAAGTTAGGTGAATCAAGTAAAAAGAAGAGAAGGCCACTGACCTTGAAAAGTAAACCTCGCTTGGTCCAAATGGAGCCTCTGCGTATCATCTTCCCAAGCGATGAGCTAGCTGAAGGTGTGAAGAAGTTAGAGCACCTGGATATCAATGTGGGTATGCTACCTATTGAGGGGTTGCACAATCTGCATCTACAGGTTGTAGAAGAAATCAGGGATAGAGACATAGTCTCTTGCAACCAAAACCTAGATCTTGAGGAGAGTTACAAAGAACTATTAGAGGTAAGTGCGCATAAAACAAGAGAACTAGATAAAGCGCAGGAGAAGCGAAGAAGGATGGAAGAGATAGTCGCTATAGTATGCGCGTAGATACCAGAATGCGAAGTGAAGCCGTAGTTAGAAAATATAATAGTTCATATTGGCAAGGTGGTCAGCGACCTTAAAGAATAAATGGAGGATATGGAAATTTCCCAAAAGGAAGAGGTTGCTAGCCTCGCAACTTAGAAGCCACCTAGTACCCCGCCGAACATAGTAGAAGCAATAGCTACAACACTAAGGGATTCAACAGAGAGTATCTCCAGTGAAATAGTGAGATTCCAAGACACACTGGAAGAATCCACCAAGGTATGGGCTACTCTATAGGAGGATTCGGCCCTATAGAAAATTCAAGATGACCTGCATCAATGATAGACAAAGCTGGACTCTGTGAGTGTGGCTATGAAAACCTTAACACCTAGAGAGAAAATCTAGAAGTTCACAGAAGTTAAGGACCTGAAGCGAGAACTACAAGTTCTGAGGGAGAAGGAGGCTGATACTACAGCAAGTTTACAACCAATACAAGAAGAGGCGCTCGCCCTCACTGGAGAAATTGAAGAAAAATGACAGGAAATCCGCACCACAGAGAAGACAATAAAGGAGTATGCTCAGGAACACATATCAGAGGAGATGGTGGAAACTATTAAGGAATTCGAGCAGGAAACAAAGGAAGTAGTTGCGAAGCTAAGCGCAACTCTTCAGGACTTCACTGGAAAATTGAGTGCTCCAGAGGATGCGGAGCCAGAGCCAAGTGGATCAGAGATGATCCACGAGTAAGTGTTAGGGGCCTCTTGGGCGTGGACCAAGTTAGAACAGTTTTTGGCGATGGGAAGTCCAGGTAAGCGCAGTTGGAAAGGAAAATTCCAAGTAAGCGCAGTAGGGGATGCGAAGTCTAAGCACAGCATAGTTTTCCTAATGCGTAGCGCCAGTGCAGCAGGTATTTTTTGTAATAAGTACAAGTAAGGTGAGGTCCAATAATGACCTATTTTGGGTAACCGACTCCATGATTCCAGAGAGTTGGGTAAGGAGCAGCATGGAAGTGGATGAAAGCGACTTGTCTCCTTAGTACAGGGTACTAAGACCATTAGAAGCAGAACGACGTAGTGACAATGATAGACGAAGTGGAGCAGCGGAAAGGGATGTGCTAGTAGGCATTCAAAGCCACACAATCAAATTTACTGCTATCAAAAGAGGCGTCAGATCCATAAGCAGTGCAGAAAGGCGACCGAAGGCAAGTGAAGCAACTGTCGACTACGACAGGCCGGGTTAGTGGGGTAACTGCGCTAGTTTTGGGGGATTTTTGGGTAGCATGGGTTTTTGGCCTACAATCATTGTAAAGACGTGACATTTAGGCATGATCTATAAAAGGGGCAATTTTGTAAGGGAAGGGTTGATTTTTGTTGATCTTTCAGAGGAATTATTTATCATATAGAAGATCTTACATTGATCCAAGAGAGGAAAAAGGCTATGTAGTTGTGTGCGCAGAGATCTATTGCAGAGAGAAGAGTCTATAGCTGAGTGCGCAGACTAGAACTGTTGAACCCTTCCCATTAATATAAAAAATAGTTCCCATGGATGTAGCTCCCGTCCAGGGGCTGAACCACGTAAATAAGTGTGTTATGTGATTAAATGAGTGTGATTGTGTATACTTATGTTTATGTTTACATTCATACTTATATGTATGCTCATGCTTTTATATGTATTTTCACATGTATGATGAATGAGAATAATATGTTAAGTATGGAACTTGTATGACTGAATGCACAAGTATTTCGGAATATGTTGAATGCATAAGTAATAGGAGTAACACTAAGTCAGCAAAGTCTATAAAGTGTGTATTTGTTTAGAATCTAGTCCGGAGTCGCGCTGTCATATTGTAATGTGGTCGTTCTGAAGTGCACAGTCCCATTGCACACTGTAGCATAAGAAGAAAACGCGAAGTAGGAGTGACTTCACCCAACTCACCATCTTATTAACCATGCATCGCCTGATTATAGAAACCTGCTTCTTGTTGAATATTGTAACTTCTAAGAATATTATATTTGTACATTATTATTTCGGAGATGTTTCATCCCTCCGAGGTGACTCTATTATGTATCCGGAGATGTTTATTCCTCCGATGGTTTGTGGTAAGTAGGGTTATTAGACCCACCATGTGGCGGTCGGCCCTGATTTGATATTTTAGGCGTTATTAGACTTCTCCAGGAGAGGTCAGCCCCATTAGGGATTTTGGTCAGTCGGGAACTAGTATAAATAGAGGAGGAGAGCTCCTCATTAGACACACTTACACAACTCAGAAAAGTAGTGCACTTGTGTCTGGGAGGTCTGCACAGGAGGTAGAGAAGGAGGTCAAGTCTTGGAGCACATCTTGTATTTTGGTTGATCATCTTATTGAGGAAAGCTTTACTAGGTTTTCTACCCCATGAGGGTTTCCCAGGGTAAATTCTGTGTCTATCTTGTGATTATGTTTCTTTCAGTGATCTTGCTAGTCTATTTGGTTTAAATTTAACATGGTATCAGAGCTAGCCTGAATAGAACATCTTTCACAAGGTGAAATTATATTTCTCTCTCTCTCCCAAAATTAGGGTTTCTGCAAAAAGTTAGTATTTTTGGATTTTGGTTGCATGGATGATTATCCCTTCTAAAGATCTATCTTTTGAGCCTTGGATCGAAGTTTTTGGTTGGGTAGAACTCTGGGAAAGTCAAACCCTAGTTCTACCAAAAGTGCGATAAACCAGAAATTCTGTTGCAGTTTCCAAAAAAGTTAAAAGTTAAAATTTCCTGGTAAGTACTACTCTATATCTTGTCTCTTGGACTCCCCCAAGAGAATATGGCTCCAAAAACTAAGCTTGAAGACAAGCTAGAAGGTATAGAAAATTTATGGGCATGGAAAATACAGAATTGGTCTCATTCTTGAAGAGAATGATCTTGCTCATTATGTCAAGGATGAAGTTGCAGAACTTGAAGGAGATGAAGCCAAAGAGAAGCATAGGAAGGATTTGATTAGGGAAAAGAGAATCATAGCTGATTCTATTAAAGACCACTTGATTCCCCAAGTGGCCTCCAAGAAGACTCCAAAGGAAATGTATGATTCCCTAGGAAAAATGTATGAAGGAAAGAACACCAATTGGAAGATGAACCTAAGGACTCAGTTGAAGAGTACCAAGATGCACAAAGGAGAATCCATTCAAGACTACTTCTCAAGGGTCTCCCAAATCAAGGAGCAACTAGATGCCATTGGTGATACTCTTGATGAAGATGAACTTGTGATGACTGCTCTAAATGGTCTCACTAGACCTTGGGAATCATTCATACAAACTATGTGTGCCAGAAAAGAAAGCATGAAGTTTGATGTAGTATGGGAGGATTGTGTTCAAGAATAGGCTAGGGTAGCCAACAGAGAAGCTCTTCTCAAAGAGGATGACCAAGCCTTGGCCACCCACACCAAAAGAGGAAAAAGGGGTCACTTCAAGAAAGTGAACCACAAAAAGTCTCAACCCTCTCATAGATTCAAAAGGAAAGGAGGAACAAACTAAGAAAGAGATCTCTCCACAGTCCAATGTTATAATTGTCTTAAACTAGGACACTATGCTAGAGACTGTACTTTACCAGAAAAGAAGAAGAAGAAGTTTGTTCACAAAAGACATCATGCACATATGGCAGAAGATGATAGTGAAGAAGAAGTAGGAGAAGAAGAAGAAGAAGAAGAAGAGGAAAGGCCTCAAAGGAAAAGATCTAAAGTAAAGAAAGACGATCCAGAAGAATATGTCCTATTTTCTGCACTCTCTGGATCTGTGTCTCCTGGAGAAGGTACATGGCTCATTGATAGTGGTGCTTCAAAGCACATGATAGGTCAAAAGAAAACTCTCTCAAGACTTGAAGAAAAGTCTTCACCACAAAAGGTATCTCTAGGAGATGATTATCAATATCCCATCAAGGGAATTGGTGAAGCAAGCTACAAGCTTGATTCTGGAACACCCTTGAAAATGAAAGAAGTTCTATATGTACCAGGTTTAAAGAAGAACCTACTCTCTATCTTAGCACTAGATAAGAAAGGTTTTAGAGTGGCTTTCATAGATGGACAAGTACTCATGTGGTCCAAAGGAAAATCAATTGAAGATGCAGTTGTCATTGGTGAAGAAGAAGGAGGTATCTATAAGCTCAAGGGACATCTAGAAGTTGCCCTTGCTCATGAAACCTCTAGCCCCAGTGATCTATGGCATAGAAGACTAGCTCACATTAACTACAAAGCCTTACCCTATGTAAGCAAGGTGGTCATAGGATTACCAGATTTGAAGGTTGATCATAATGGCTCATGTAAAGGTTGTAAGAAAGGGAAGAATGTCAAGAACCCTTTTCCAAAGAGTGAAACAAAGACTAAGAACATTTCGGAGCTAATACACTCAGATGTATGTGGACCAATGCCCACCACTTCCTTAAGTGGGTTTGAGTACTATCTCTCATTCATTGATGACTATTCAAGGAAGACTTGGATATACTTTCTAAAAGGTAAGAATGAAGTCTTTGGAAAATTCAAAGAATTCAAGACCTTAATAGAAAATCTCTCAGAAAAGAAAATCAAGATTCTCAGAACAGATAATGGCGGAGAATATACTTCAAAGGACTTTGAAGACTTTTGTAAAGAAGCCGAAATTAAGAGGGAACTAACCACTCCCTACAATTCCCAACAAAATGGGGTTGCTGAGAGGAAAAATGGAACCATCATGGAAGCTGTAAAGACTATGATACTTGACCAAGATCTACCCATGTATCTATGGGCTGAAGCAGCTAGGACAACAGTCTATGTGCAAAATAGACTATCCCATAGTGCTCTTGAATTCAAAACTCCATAAGAAGTGTTTATAGGAAAGAAGCCTGAGGTAAGTCATCTCAAAATATTTGGGTTTCCTGTGTACATCCACATTCCAAAAGAAAAGAGAACCAAGTTGGATCCTTCTGGTAAGAAGGGAATATTTGTTGGTTATTGTGAATCATCCAAAGCCTTCAGAATTTACATACCAAGTTTTTATCATATAGAAATAAGTAGAGATGTAACATTTGATGAAGAAGCAGCTCTCAAGAAATCCAGGAAGTGCCAACTTGAAGAAATCTATAAAGAAGATACACCTCCTAGAATCACAGAGGCTGTGCGCATCCCTGAAGATGATTCACCAGAGGATCATGACACGTTGGAACCAAAAGAACCTCCTATTACATATTTATCTAAGAAAAGAAGGCCAGCATGGGTTAGAGATATTATTCAAGGAGCTGAAAGATATGGAGCTCCTGAAGGCTCCACTAGAGAAAGAAAGAAACCAAAGCTAGTGTCCAACTATATGACCTTGATATGTGATCTTGTGGATCAACAACCTACTAGCTATGAAGAGGCAGCTCAGAAGAAAGAATGGGTAGAAGCAATGACAGAAGAATATCAGTCAATAATGAAAAATGATGTTTGGGATGTAGTTCCCAAACCAAAAGATAAAAGTGTGGTTTCTTCCAAATGGATTTTCAAGATAAAACATGCTGCAGATGGTAGCATTGAAAAATAAAAGGCAAGATTTGTAGCCAGAGGATTCTCTTAGAAGGAGGGAATTGACTATGAAGAAACATTTGCACCAGTAGCTAGGTATACTTCAATTAGAACCATCATGGCACTTGCATCTATGATGAGGTGGAAATTACACCAAATGGATGTTAAGACAGCTTTTCTGAATGGTGTAATTGAAGAGGAAGTGTACATAGAGCAACCACAAGGGTTTGAGGTTAAAGATGGGAGAACTCATGTATCCAAACTTAAAAAGGAATTATATGGATTGAAGCAAGCTCCCAGGGCTTGGTACGGAAGGATTAACAATTTCTTAACAAACATGGGCTTTACCAAGAGTAAATCTGACCCCAATCTTTATCTCAAAGTGATGGATGATGAACCAGTTATACTGTTGTTATATGTAGATGATCTATTTCTAACCGGAAATGAGAAACAAATTATTGAAAGCAAGAAGAAGCTTTCTTCAGAATTCGAGATGAAAGATCTCGGATTAATGCACTACTTCTTAGGTCTAGAAGTATGGCAAGAACCAAAAGGAATCTTTCTAAATCAAGGTAAGTATGCTGTGGAGATTCTAAAAAGATTTGATATGCTGGAGTGTAAAGCCATGGCCACTCCCATGGACTCCAACTTGAAGTTACTAGTTAATGACTCATTGGAATTAGTGGACCTAACTCTATATAGACAAATCATTGGGTCATTGATGTATTTAACAAATACTAGGCCAGATATATGCTTTTCTGTAAATACCCTAAGTCAGTATCTTGTAGAACCTAGAAAGGTTCACTTGATAGCTGCCAAACATGTAATGAGTTACCTAAAAGGTACATTAGATTTTGGTCTATATTATCTTGGAGGTCATGAACTCAGATTACATGGTTACTCAGATTCTGATTGGGCAGGAAGTGTCTCAGATAGAAAGACTACATCAGGTGGATGTTATGGTCTTGGATCTGCCATGATCTCATGGTTCAGCAAGAAACAATCTAGTGTGGCTCTCAGTACTGTTGAAGCAGAATATATAGCTACCTGCTCTGCCAGCTGTGAAGCAGTGTGGCTTCAAAAGCTATTATCTGGAGTGTTTGACTTAGAAATGGATCCCACTGTGATTATGTGTGACAATCAAAGCTGCATTAAGATGAAAATCAAAGCTGAGATCCGATACTTTTATATACGAGATATGGTGCAGAGAGGAGCTATCAAGCTCGAGTATGTGAGCACTGAGGATCAAATTTATGATATCTTGACCAAACCTCTGTCTCGAGTGAAATTTGAAAACTTCCGAGACAAGCTTGGTGTAGTTCAAAAGGACCCTCCTCGAAAGGGGAAGTAGTATAGTCACTGATGATGAGATTGCCTCATCGACAACAAGGTCGATGATGAGGATACCTATTTACTACACCTGGATACTTAGAAATATTTAGATTTAGGACTCTTATACTTGGAATACTTATTTTTACTTGTTTTTACTTTTGATGATAGATGTATTAGTGAGAATACATGCTTTTGATGATAGATGTATTAGTAAGAATACATGCTTTTGATGATAGATGTATTAGCGAGAATACATGCTTTTAATGATAGATGTATTAGTAAGAATACATGCTTTTGATGATAGATGTATTAGTGAGAATACACGCTTTTGATGATAGATGTATTAGTGAGAATACATGCTTTTGATGATAGATGTATTAGTGAGAATACATGCTTTTTATGATATATGTATTAGTAAGAATACATGTTTTGATGATAGATGTATTGGTGAGAATACATACTTTTGATGATACATGTATTGATTAATGTACTTGCATGGTTGAGGATACTTGTTCTTGTATTGATGAGGATACATGTGAGGATTGCATCATCCTTGAACACACGTTCTAAAGTGAGCCGTAGACAGATGTCTCCGAGAAAGAAGGAGGATTGCATCATCCTTGAACACACGTTCTAAAGTGAGCCGTAGACAGATGTCTCCGAGAAAGAAGAAGGATTGCATCATCCTTGAACATATGTTCTAAAGAGAGCCATAGGCATATGTCTTCGAGAATGAAGTCCTTGGTGGACATGTGAGGATTGGATCATCCCTGGAATTCAGTTCTAAAGAGAGCCGTAGGCATATGTCTTCGAGAATGAAGTCCTTGGTGGACATGTGAGGATTGGATCATCCCTGGACTTCAGTCCGAAAGAGAGCCGTAGACATGATGTCTCCGAGAATGAAGTCCTGAATGAACAGGTAGGGGATTTCATCTTCCCCGGACTTCGGTCCCAGAATTGAGCCGTAGACTGATATCTCTGAGAATTGAAGACAGGACTGCATCGTCCCTGAACTAGGTTCAAAATGTACGTGATGGGATTGCATCATCCCTAGACATCAGACTTGTCTTAAAGGTACGTGTGAGGACTGCATCGTCCATGAACTGGGTTCAAAATGTACGTGATGGGATTGCATCATCCCTAGACATGAGACTTGTCTTAAAGGTACGTGTGAGGACTGGATCGTCCATGAACTGGGTTCAAAATGTATGTGATGGGATTGCATCATCCCTAGACATGAGACTTGTCTTAAAGGTACGTGTGAGGACTGCATCGTCCATGAACTGGGTTCAAAATGTACGTGATGGGATTGCATCATCCCTAGGCATGAGACTTGTCTTAAAGGTACGTGTGAGGACTGCATCATCCATGAACTAGGTTCAAAATGTACGTGATGGGATTGCATCGTCACTAGACATGAGACTTGTCTTAAAGTGATAAGGACTGATCATCCTGGAACTTGATCTGGATTGTATCATCCATGGACCTATGTCCTAAAGGGAGCGGGATTGATCATCCTGTAATATGATCATGTGTGTTGTAGAATATGCTATAGATCGATACTGATGATCATGTGATGACAATGCTGATGATTGTGTGATGACGATTCTGATGATCGTGTGATGACGATGCTAATCATGTGATGACGATGCTGATGATCGTGTGATGATGATGCTGATGATGATGATGATGCTGATGATCGTGTGATGACGATGCTGATGATCGTGTGATGACGATGCTGATGATCGTGTGACGACGATGATGATCATATGATGATGATGCCGATGATCGTGTGATGACGATGCTAATGATCATGTGATGACGATACTGATGATGTTGATGTTCAAGTAACTGGTTGAGTTACTGATGATGATGAATTGAAGAAAGCTTCCGATGATTTATAGATGTATCATGTATGATGTAGTCAATGACTCCTTGCTCCTGCAGATGTTGTTACAATATCCTTCTCGTTAAGGGGGAGTGTTGAATATTGTAACTTCTAAGAATATTATATTTGTACATTATTATTCCGAAGATGTTTCATCCCTCCGAGGTGACTCTATTATGTATCCAGAGATGTTTATTCCTCCGATGGTTTGTGGTAACTAGGGTTATTAGACCCACCATGTGGGGGTCGGCCCTGATTTGATATTTTAGGGTTTATTAGACTTCTCCAGGAGAGGTCGGCCCCATTAGGGATTTTGGTTAGTCGGGAACTAGTATAAATAGATGAGGAGAGCTCCTCATTAGACACACTTACACAACTCAGAAAAGTAGCGCACTTGTGTCTGGGAGGTCTGCACAGGAGGTCAAGTCTTGGAGCACATCTTGTATTTTGGTTGATCATCTTATTGAGGAAAGATTTGCTGGGTTTTCTACCCCATGAGGGTTTCCCAAGGTAAATTCTGTGTCTACTTTGTGATTATGTTTCTTTCAGTGATCTTGCTAGTCTATTTGGTTTAAACTTAACACTTTTGTAATCCCCCATAGCTTCACCTCAGGTGAGACCTGAGTCTGTTCGCAGACTGTTGTCAAAAGGGCCGGTGAAGAAGGGTTTTGTTGGACCACAACTACGCAGAACCTGCATCGGTACAAGAAAGTTAAAGAAAGAGGTTCATAGCCAACAAATGGTTCTGTTTCCGCTCTTGAACTAGTGATGTGTTCTGAATATTGGAATCCCGAGAGAACAGAAATACAGAACTGGGTGGATAATACAGAAAAGGAGTTTGCAAGGAAAGAGAACAAACATCCATGTTTCTCAAACGAAGAATGGTTGTAGAGATACCTAATTTCCGATATTTACGAAATTTTCTTTGCATTCTTCAACAACAATCTATATGAGTGGTTATCAAGACTAGCAGAATGGAAGAACTATTATCAAAGTGGAGAACCTACGGTGTGGAACCGAGAACTCATTCAGAGAATTAAAGCAATGGATAGCTCGATCTCACGAGCAATAGACTTCTGGCTAGATAGCGTACTAGCAGGATATGTTACAGAATTTGTTGTGGACACTCTGAAGTCTTACAACATAGCATAGGCAGACTTCTTCAAAGGATTCAGAGGTAAGTACGTAAACAATCTCATTCTATACATTAAAATGATGTTAGAAGAGAAAGGTGTCTTTAGAATGCAATAAGATTCCTAGGATTTAAATATGTAATGTTCAGTAATATAGACAGTGATACTGAGGAAAATATCTACACATTACGAAGTGGTAAAAGATATAAGTATAGTACCGAGAATAGGTCTAATGAACATGAACCTCACATCTCTCTAGGGACTGATCTAGGAAGTAATAGAGACTCATATCAGGTTGAGACTGATAGTAAAGCAGAGCCTAGAGTAACTACCTCTCATCCTATTAAGGTGAGGTCCCGCAGTGCCCTATTTTGGGTAAGCGACTCCATGATTCCCGAGATTTGGGTATGGAGTAGCATGGAAGTGGATGAAAGCAACCTGTCGCCTTAGTATAGGGTACTAAGACCGTTAGAAGCAGAACAACAGACTGACAGCCACATACAAATTGGAGTGGCGAAAAGGGATGTGCCAATATGCAGTCAGAACTGTGGTTGTCAGTAGAGGCATCAGAGCCAGGACCGGTGTAGAAAGGCGGGTGAAGGCAAGTGAAGTAGCTGTCGACTATGACAAGACGGGTTAGCGGGGTAACCTCGCCAGTTTTGGGGGATTTTTGGGTAGCATGGGTTTTTGGCCCACAATCATTGTAAAGATGTGACCTTCGGGCATGATCTATAAAAGGGGAAATTTTGTATGGGAAGGGTTGATTTTTGTTGATCTTTGAGAGGAATTATTGATCAGATAGAAGATCTTACATTGATCCAAGAGAGAAAAAAGGATCTACAGCTGTGTGCAAAGAGACCTATTGTAGAGAGAAGAGTTCGCAGCTGAGTGCGCAGAGTGGAACTGTTGAACCCTTCCCATTATTATAAACAACAATTCCTATGGACGTAGCTCCCATCCCGGGGCTCAACCACGTAAATAAGTGTGTTATGTGATTGAATGAGTGTGATTGTGTATACTTATGTTTATGTTTACATTCATAATTATGCTTATGTATGTTCATGCTTTTATATGTATTTTCACATGTATGATGAATGACAATAATATGTTAAGTATGGAACATGTATGACTGAATGCACAAGTATTTCGGAATATGTTGAATGCATAAGTAGTAGGAGTAACACTAAGTGAGTGATGTCTGTAAAGTGTGTATTTGTTTAGAATTGCAATCCGGATTCTCACTGTCATATTGTATTGTGGCTGTAGTGAAGTGCACAATCCCAACGCGCATTGTAGCATAAGAAGTAAATGCGAAGTAGGAGTGACTTTCTGTAGCTCACCAGATTATTAACCGTGCATCACCTGATTATAGAAACCTGCTTCTGTAACCCCCCATAACTTTTCCTCGGGTGATACCTCAGTCTGTTCGTAGACTATTGCCGAAAGGGCTGGTGAAGAAGGGTTTTGTTGAACCACAACTACGCAGAACCTAGGTCGGTACAAGCAACTTAAAGAACGAGGTTCATAGCTGAAAGTATTCTTAGAATGTTGTGGATTGATCATGATTAATGCAAACTTATGAGCATGATTGATGAGCTTCTTTGTCTGTTTGGTAGATATCGGTGCAACCATTGGTCTAGGTTGATGCTCTGGTATGATGAACCATTGATTTCGGATTCTGACAATCACCTTATGAGGTCGTGACTAATAAATTCCATGTTTGTCCCAGAGATAAGGTTTCCCAAATAGGGTGTCGGCTACAGAGAGTGGTGCCATGTCACAGAGTAATTCATCTTAAAAAGGCTTTATGAAGTAGGTGACCTTTCATTGTCGACTGATTCATATTTCTTGTCCATCCTTCATCCAACCGATGTTGTAAGTCCGAGGATGCGGAGTGGTAAAAAGACCTAGTTTCTTCACGAGATCTTTAGAAATGAAGTTCTTTTGGCTACCGTTGTCCACAATAATATGCAATGGGTTGCTATGGACCCATATCCATGTATGGAATAGCTTTTCTTGTTCCTCCTCGTCGACGATAGTTGAGGATGCTGGAGTGGTCGATGTTAAAAGTGTTGTTGCGTCTGGATCAGATTCTTCCACCATCTTGTCGAATGCTTCGGAGGTCAACACTTTCATCGAAAATGTCTTCCGAGCTTTCCATTCAAACGTATCATGCCAAGATAAGTGGTAGTAATTGCACCATTTTACGGTCGACGGTTGTTTGCTACATTCCCTCTTGTGAAAAGGCTTCTTGCCGAGGTCTGGATTTGGTGATGTCGGCTAAGAATATTTTGACTTATCGAAGTCGGCCGGTGCATTCTTGTTGGGTGGTCGTCCTGATGTTGGATTTGTCACAAAGCATGCTTTCCATTTTTGCTTGTTTTCAAGTTTGTTGGCATAGTGGAATGCATCCACAAGCATATTGACAGTCATAAATTCCATCTCCTGCTGAATGTGTTGGGACAATCCGCTAACATACTTCGGAACAAGCAATTTCTCTTCTTATTGGACGCCAATGTTGGAATATTCTCCCCGTCATTTTTTAGTTTTGCATGCATGCATGCATTCTGCATGCATCCAGTCATAATCTTGATGGTCCTCCTAGCACCTAGAGCTTAATTCTAGCTCTCTAGATCCTGTGTACAGCCCCCAAGGGACGTCCCACTTACCTAATGCGCCTTCTTTAAGTCTTCTACATGCCAAGTGCACCTTTCCCACCTACCACATCCAATTGGGCACCTTTGTTCACCTACCAATCAGTTATCACTCAATTAGAGCGCCTTAGCTCACCTACCAGTAGTTATAATTCAGTTCTTCCACTGATTGCTCATTCTACCTACCTACAACTCCTAGTTATCCAGTTTTGGAGTTCCACTGACCCTCTTGATAGCCTAATGCACCTCCCTTAGAGTCTCCATTCCCTGATTCATGCCTAGATGGTTTTGTTAGACTCGGTTAGCCGCACTTGACTGACTATTACCATTAATGACTGATACATTTGAATGGATGATGTATCCATAGTTATCCAAGCTAGACTAGAGATCAGATTCGAATTCCATACTTGGTTAATTCGAATCCTATATGATGCCATCATCATAGCTATTGTATTCATTCACTTACATTCTTATTCATTGTATGATACTGAGATTTGGTCTATTATTCTGTGTTTATGAGTGATCATTGAGTGTCTCCTTCTCTTCTTCTTTGCAACATACTTGATAGTTTGATTGTGAGTTGCTATAGCTACTAGATGTCTTGTAGATTCTTACATGGTATCAGAGCAGGAAGCAACTATTCGAATTGTAGCCATTGCAGCGCTTCCTTGAGCAACTATCTTTCACTTGTGCACCAGAAGCCTCTGATTTTACATAGCAAATCCTGGTGCTATTACTTGAATTCATTGGAGAAATCTAGTGAGGTCTAGCCAGGTGTGAAGGAATTACTCTATGTGCCAAGTGTTCTTAAGGTAGTGTTTAGTCAAAGTGTAGCATTCTCCATCAGCACAACTTTCTTGTTTTGCAGGTTTATTCACCCATTCGGAATCTTATTCAACTACTCGAATTTCTCTGTTCATATGGATCTAAAGCTTACATCTTCCAACTATGTTGATTGGAAATCCAAAATGACTCTCTTCATGAGATCAAAGAGCTTCACTCTAATACTCAACGGAACGATGGTAGAACCAACCAATGTAGTTGAAAAGTCCAAGTACTTGGATCGACTTGATGAAGCAATTGGCCTCCTCCTTCTCTCAATGTCTGAAGATCTTCACTTCCATGTCATTGATCTTACATATCCTAAAGAGATTTGGGACAAGCTTGAATCTCTTTTTGGATCGAAAGATGATATGCAAGGACACAAATTGGAGAATGAGCTCATATGTTTGAGTCCTGACAGCTTCGAATCTATAAATGCCTTTCTCACCAAGTTCAAAAGCTTGCTATCACAGTTGAAAATATATGAGATAGCGAAAGAAGATAAGCAGCTTATACCTACTATTCTCTCAAAGTTGGGGGAAAACTTCTCAGTTTTTGTCTCTACTTTCCAGTTAGCTAGGTTGTCCATTCCAAAATGGAAATTTCCCTCATTTGATGATTTCACCCAATCTCTTACTCAAGAGGAAGAGAAGTTGATCTCTATGGGAATGATCAAACCCAAATTGGATTCATCTCTTACAGTTGCAAAGAGAGCGAATGGTGAAGAAAAGCAAAATAATTCTAACAAGAGATCGAATGGTACAAGGCCTATAGATAGTTCATACCAGTCAGATAAGTCTTCGAACTCAAGGAATACCAAGCATTCTTAGAAGAGAAAACCCAAGTGCACCTGTTGTCTTAGAGGCATTCATCCTGAGAGTGCTTGTATGAGGAAAGCCATAGATTTGATGGCTCAATTGCTCGAGAAGAACAATCTTCCTATTCCTGCATGTACAAGGAAGAAAGATCCTGATACTGAATCTTCTCGATCCAAAGGAAAAGAAAGATGTCATGCCCTCATGGCAAGTGCATCATCAGATTCTTCTTTCATTATAGATTCAGGATCCACAAGACACATGTATTCCTCCAAAAGTCTCTTCTCCAGTTTCAAAAGCTCAGTGGACCCTTCCATTAGATTGGGAAATGATTCAGAAATCGCCTCTCAAGGGATCGAAAGAATTGATCTTGACTCTGGGTATTTTTCTAATGTGCTTTTTGTTCCTTCTCTTGCATCAAATTTACTTTAAGTGTACCAAATGACTCATGTTGGAGAGCCCAAAAGAGTTATTTTCTCTCCAAATGAATTCGAAGTACAGAACATAGCCTCAGGGGAAATCATTTCAAAAGGTGTTTCAAATCAAGAGTCCAAGATCTATGAGTTTTCACACTTCTTACCTCTCTCAAGGGAGTCTTCTCTTCGCTCTCACACTCATGAAGAGAGCAGACTATCTCATATAAACTACAAGCATTTTCAAGCTCAAGATATGGTTGAAGGTCTTCATATTAGCAAGATTGCTCATTACACCTGCAAAGGTTGCTTGAAGGGAAAAAATAGATCTAAGAAGATTGGGAAAAAGAGGACTCTTGAAAAAGTACGAATACTAGATCCGGATCCACAAGAACCTAAAGATCTAGCACCTATTGATTCTAACCCCATGGAAAAAAGGACCATCACAACTACATCCACCAGTGATCTTATTAAAGATCTGTCTCTATCAGATTCTAGTTCTTTTGGAAAAGATCTCACCTGTGACAACTCAAGGGAGATATCAGAGATCTACATGCTTCTTCAGAAGCAAGTTCATGATGGTTACAATTTTTATTTTGTTCCCACTTCATCAAAATCAGATTTTTGGAGTGATGGTGAGCCAACTTCATTGGCTTCTTCACATAAGCATTTGGATTCAGGGTTTGAGAGTGATGATGAGTTTAAAGAGAGAAAATATCCATCACATGATAGTTCAGATTCAGAGTATGAGACTCCAGCTTCACATGTTTCCTTTCATGAGATTCCAGATTCAGAGTTTGTATGTGATGTTGTGCTAGTTTTTCTTACTACTCCTCACGAGGTTTCAGATTCAGAGCTTGAAAGTATTAGTGATTTCCAAGAGAGAGAATCCTCATCATATAGTAGATCAGATTCAAAAGATGACAGTGATGAAGAGCAAATGTTATATCCAAATCCACAAGAACCTGAAGATCTAACAAATGCTAAAGAAGAAGAGGAAATGGGAGATTCATTTCCTTATGATCTGTCAACTGATTTTCCTCCTCTCCCAAGATGGGAAGTTACTACCCTCACATCTTCTGAAGATATTGATAGTGATCCAGTTGATCAATGGAGAACTAGTTCAGATTTTCAGGATGGAAGGTTTCATCCTTCTCACATTTCTAGTTCATCTTGGATCGATCAACCCCTCCTATGAAAAGAAGGGAACTTGCCTACTTCAGGGGTTAGTCATGATATGCTACTTTAGCACCCTTCAGTCTATTTTTAGGGAGGGATTTTTTCCCACTGGGTTTTCCCTCTTTCCTCACTTAGTTTATTTAGATTGATTGTATGGGGTGAACTTTAGTCTTAGTCACCAGGTCCCTACTTTCCTATTTGTTGTTTTGGATTTTTACCCTATAGCGAGGAGAGGGACACTACCAACTTCTGGAGTGAGAGGTAAATGCATTGATCATATCACATAGGCTTCTATAAAAGGAAACAAATCAAGGTTCTTGAAGGCATACCTTATTAACGACATTCGATCCTATCTTTCGCTTGCTCCTTCGATCGATCCTCCACTTGATATTTCGTTCGATGAACCTGTAATACAAAAGATACCTTCCTCAACATATATTGACTGATATAACAATGATGAAATTGAAATGCAATTTAGACATCAAATACAATCAAGCATTTAATCCAAACAAATATGCAATCCATTAGACATTTGATTGGGACGGGAAGGGTATTTCAACCTTTATTGTCAAAAGCAAATAATCATTACAATTATACATGATCATTCAGAGTGCTTCTGCAACCCGATTCTGGGCTCCTTCTCTTCACACTAACTTTGGAATTCCTCCAGCATAACAACCCTTAATGCATATTTTCTCCTCTCCTCTCTCATCTACCCCCCTTGTATTTATGGGACAAGGTAGGGAGTTTGGATCGAGAGGTAGTTTGATTGGGAGGTTGGAGAAGTTGCAAAACTAACTTCAACTAATCCCAATTCGTCAAATTAATATATTTTTTATTACATTTTAAGATGTATGCGAGTTTTCTTAAGTGGAGTAGTGCACAATATGCAACTTTCATGCTTACAACCAGCGTTTGCAAGGTTTTTTGAGTGTGTATGCTGGTCTACTGAAGCAGAGTAGCATATTTCAGTAGGTAAACGCTAGTCTACTGAAGCAGAGTTGCATATTTTAGTAGGTGAACGCTTCTCTTATGTCTATAGGGCAGCGTTCATGTCAAAATGTAGGTAAAAACAGTGTTTTGTCAGCTGTAGAGGGGTAAGTCTAGTCCATACATCATCTAGGGAAATCTTGCTCTTCAATCGAAGTTGTCCTTTTGTGTGATCGATAGCTAAAGGTGATCACGGACGGAGAAGTGCATATTTGACCTATAACAGATGCCCCCTAATGTGTGAGGTTAGAGGGAAGTGATGGCCGAAATACATTATAATTCCAAGTTAGAGGAGGAGTAAGAAACCACAGAACCAAGTCACAAAAGTACCTGAAATAATGATCAAGGTCAGCGAGCAATTACAATATTGACATCATATAGATGTGTAGCATGATACAACATGATCTCCAATATATAACTAGGAGATGCATATATAGCATGGCCACTAAAATACAAGCGTGGATCCATGTTAAAGTGAGAGATCATAGCCATAACAACAAACTGGATCTATGTCTCATGAAGAGCCGAAATGAGTGAGGCTCAGTATTGCGCAACTTGGGTGATAACATAATGAGGTAATGCTATCAAAATCCCAAGGTCTTCATCCAAACAACCCACGGTACAAAACCTAACCATGTGAATAAATGAGTTGAAGTCAAACATGGGGGGAATCATTTGATTACCGGTCATTGATGTATACCATTAACAAATGCGAGGGCTTCCACCGATAATGATAATGGGGCCTAAGGTACCTAGTATGATCCAACAAGTGAGAATAAGTGGACTTGAAGTCGAACACCTGAGGAACCCATCGAATAAGAGACATTGATGTATTCTCATTATCCAACGATGAGGGAAACTGCCACTGATGACTGCAATCCCCAAGGTACTAACCGAAACTCTAAACTTCATTCCCAAAGCAAAATGAGTTGATGTCGATGGGAAGAATTCCGTTGGAAGGGAGGCCTTAAGGCATCCTCCATCATCCAACACGAGGAACACTCAAATGGTATGAGCTGATGTGGAGTAGGACATGTAACAAGATTGACACTAGGATGGCTGACACATGAGGTCAAGGTAAAATGCAGAATGTCCAACATGGGCTATATCCTTGAACAGTGAGCACGACACAAAGTGACTTAGGCATTTTTCAACATGATGGGAAAATGATATAAGCCTATAATGTAGGAGACATTAGCAGACCCTCCATATGGTTGGAAGAATAACCAACTGGGGGAGTAAACAACTTGGAAATCAGGTTCACCCTAGGGTCGAAAACTAAACCCAACTGAAATGATAGACTCAAATAGGTGCTGTGTTCAAGGATAGGACTGACTGAACTGCCTTTGAAACTGAAAAGATGTTACATACCCTTCTTATCCCTCATTCTTTTTAGATAAAAGAATACCCTTCTTATTGTTTTAATGAGTCCAAGAAAGAATGAAAACTCAATAACTCCAACCATGTGAAACGTTTAACGAGCCCATGGGAGGAAGACTTAGGACCTTCTTCATTTTTTACAGAGTTCGAAGAAGAGATAGAAGATTACTCTGTAGTACTGATCTCTGGATTTTAATATTGAGCGGAGATCTATTCTTGCTCGCCGGTGTTTTCAATTTTGAGTCTGAAAAACTTAAACAATAACTCCATACACCTACTCGTGGATTTTAATATCGAGCCCAAGTATGTTAATGCTCCCCGATTTTTTCTTGTTTATAGAGTCTGAAAAAATTAAACAATCCTCTATTTACCCTCTCATGGATTTCACATCAAGCTTGAGTAGGTGAATGCTCGCTTGGTGTTTTCATGTTTCGAGAGCCTAAAAACCCTAAAGAAGGCTCCAAAAGGTCCTTTTTCATAAAGTTAGTCTCCTCCCCCGAAAAGTGTAAAACAATGGAAGAAGAACACTTCTAGCCACGGATAACTAGAGTATTCCTTTTTCGTAAGTAACTCGCAATAGTCCGGAAAAGGGTTAAACTTATACTTAAGCAGATATCGCTTCAAATCCTTTAACGAGTCTAAAATGACAACCATACTCGGAAATCTTGTCATATTTAAAGAGTCTAACAAGAGCTTAGAGAGAACTCCATAAAAATATTTTTCGTAAAATTTTAACGAGCCCGAAAAAGTAAACTCATGACCTCCTTACTATTTTTAACGAGCTCAAAGGAGAGATGGAAGAATGCTCGTAACTTCCTTACTGTTTTTAACGAGCTCGAAGAAAAGGTGGAAGAATGCTCGTAGGTGGATCAATGTCCAAATGAATGGCAGACTGTATTATAGACTCTAGTATACTTCATCAGAAGGAAGTATATTATCCCAGATGGAACACATATCTAAACATTTAGATGGAGTCATCACCGGGTCAATTGCCGGGACCCAGTCCCGAGCAGGTAAGCATGAATTCAGAGGCTTATTCTCAGTAGAAATTGGACTCAAGAAACACTATGCCACATAATTTTATTGTGACATAGTAGTTCCTACTGACGGGGGACATACCTGGTCTATAGTTAGGTAATAAGAGGGATAAAAAAAAGTAAGCTTATCGATAGTGACAATGCTTCCGTTGTGAGGAAAATGCATCACACGAAAGAGCATAGACACCACAGCCTGCACAGCATATACGTAATCACGCCCGAGGATCATATCAAAGTCCATAGGGTCCTTTAAAACCATAAAATCAACTAAGACTATTTTTCCACCCAAAGTAACAGGTACCTGAGGGAGGAATCCCAACGGTTCACTAGGTCTTTTATCGAAAGTCAATGGCCAATTAATAGCTGGAACAAGGTTAGCAAAACCTAAATCTCTCCAAGCATAAGGGGATAAGATACTAACAGAGGATCCTTCATCTACAACACATCGGTGAACCACATGGTTGCCGATATCAACCTTTATCTGGAAAGGTGTAGCCTAAGGAAGGCGAGGCCTAGTTAGACTATTCCAATCAAAGGAAATGATCCCAGAGCTTGGTAGGGGTTCACTCGGCACAAATGCAGTGCCCCCATTTTTAGAGATATCCGAACTGGTAATGCAGAAGACTTTAGGAACAGGCACATCAGTCTTCGAAGGACTGATGGGATCAGTCGAAGATTGCATCGATTCGATCGCTTCACTCTCCAAAGGAAGTGTGGGATTGACCAAAGATTGCATTGGTTCAACCACTTCATCAACCAAAGGTTGATCAGGCTATTGGGAATCTATAGACAGTTCGGGAGAAGAGGATCCTTCAGACATGGACCACACTCTCTGCACCTCTGGAATAGCAGGGCACCAGTGAGTAAGGTGATATCCCTTACAAAGTTTACAAGGGAACTTTGGCTTGCATCCTATAAGATTAGACTCCATAACAACAATAGTACTCTTAACATGACTAGCATTGGCTGACAGTTTTCCCCCAGCGTTAATTGCATTGGTTGGTTGCTCAGAAGTAGAAGAATTTTGAACTATGGACCACACTCTTTGCACCTCTGGAATAGCAGGGCACCGGTGAGTAAGGTGGTCTCCCTCACAAAACTTACAAGGGAACTTAAGCTTCTGTTTATTAGGTTTGTTGACAATGTCAACTTTCTCAACATGACTTGCAGTGGTTGATTCAGTGTCTCCAGTATGACTCACGGGAATTGGTGACTTGTCATTAATATGACCAGCAGTGATCAATGACATGTCCTCAACATGAGAAACAATGGTTGAAGACATACTTTCAGTATGATTTGTAGTGACTGAAAGTTTCCTCCTAGCATAACTTCCAGAGGTTGGGTAGGTGCCCCCAACATGACCTTCAGAGGTTGGGTGGGTGCCCCCAACATGACCTTCAGAGGCTGAGTGGCGAGGTTCAATATGATTTTTAGTGACTAGAAGTTTTCCCCCAACATGACCTCCATAGGTTGGGTAAGTTCCCCCAGCATGACCTCCAGAGGCTGGGTGGCTGCCCCCTTGCTTTGGCATCTTCTTCCTATTCTTCCTTTGTTTATTCCTTTTAGACTGCTGGTTACTAGTATTACTACTTTCACCACATGAGGTAGAAGGAGGAAGAGAAGATGTTACTAGCGAAGCGGGCATAGGTTTTTGATTCTCTTGATGTGAGGTGCTTACTTGAGAAGCATCAAGAGCATGCAAGGCATTCAGAGTGGAAAACAACCAAACCGGTAACCCTATACTGAATCCCAGAAGATTCAAGGTAGCCATTAAGGGAGTACCAATGTTCCCAATGAATGGAAAAGCACAAGGATCCCCTTGAATAGGGGTCCCTTGATTGGTGCTCACCGGGATGCTATCCATAGTTCCGACTCAATGGGCCAGAAAAATCTAAGGCCAACTAAGGGCGAGAGGCACAATAAGCACGCCACTACAAAATCCTAAGTATCCAAAACCAGGCAAACAAGGATGGTGAATACTCTCAATAGAAATTCTGGGATGATCATGGCCCAGAACAAGCTAGTAGAGCATCGAAGAATAGTTATACGACGTCCATTTCAGGTCCTCTGGGTGCAATCATTTGAATCACCAAACCACCCTCCCGGGATTACTAAAAAGGGTTACCTTCCATATCTGTCCTAGGTACAATGAAAATAGCCTTTCACTGCCACCTGTGTAAGAATCCCTAAAGTCAAGATACTAAGGCTACCATTACATGAAAGAAGCTCTGGGGGACAGTCGTAGGTCCGAATAGAACGCATGGGTAGGGTAGCTAAGCCCAAAATCCAAAAGGATCCCTATACGCGAACCAGCCTTGGTGTATGCTCCGAATGAAAAGTGAAGGGTTAGCCTCACTATTTCACCTTCGCAAGACCTTGTGCTTAACTCCGGTTTCAGTGGAGCTTCCAGAACAACTTTGATGTCAATGGGTTTACCTAAAAATAGTCTCACTAACATTATTGAGTAATGAAAATGGTTTTGGATAGTTAAAGTGTGTTCTAATCCGAAACCCTAGCCTAAGCTAGTTGGTGTAGTGACATCCCTAGAAACAAAAGTTGCTAATAAATTTTATTAATTATTCTTTTTAAGGGTTGTTCTTTACTCAAAGGTTGCAGTGCATTGTGTGGTGTGGTTATGACAGAAATGGAAAGTACATAAAAGTAAAAAACTTTCACTAAACTTTCTCATTCATTGTTTTCCAAAACTAAAGATAAGCAAACCTAAAACAAGTCTCTTTTTATTTTCTTTTCAAATTCAAAACAAAGTAAACTACGCTACTTTGAAATGATCATAAGTCTTACTACTTTAAACTACCAAACTCATTTTTTTCCTTTTCTGATATATGTAAAAAAAAAGAACTCGAAAATGGAAGCAAGTAAGACCTAAAAGAGAAATGCGAGTAAGGAAAAACAACTCTAAAGCTCACAGCAATCAAATCAATGACTTGACAAAGACTCGTCCTACAAATGTTTTCAAAGGAAAAAGCTTTGGGCTTGGAAACAAAGTGGAAAGAAAACAGGGATAAAAGACGCTTGTAATGGAAAGGAAAACCTCCAAGGTTGCTCCAAAGCACCAAAAACCCTAAGAAAGCACTAAGCCAAGCAAAAGGTAGGCAAGTGAACCAAAGATGACCTTACAATCACAAAGACTCGAATGGAAGCAAACTGAAAGACTTCAAATTACTTGATTGAAACTGACAAAGCAATCAGGAAGTGTCTGGACTCAAAAACGTTTGAAAACACCCTAAGGACTCCGACTTGGGGTCAAACCCTAAATCAAAGGACAAGACATCGTCAAAGTGTACTAGTGTTGCAACAAACAACAAATGTTACAAAACAAAGGTTTGTATACCTGCAACAAGCATCTAGGGTACATGAATGCAGCTATGTCCAACTACGAACAAAGCACAGTCTTCTAAAAGAGTCACAAACAACAAGACACCTCAAAAGTACTCAAGTAAGCAAAAGATGACCTAAGGGACTTAGGAGAGGAAAACAAGACTCAAAAAGGGCATAAAGACCTCAAGGATCAGTTAAGAAGACAAAGCCAAAGGATGGAAATCAAACTGAACAGGTGGAAATCAAATCCCAAAATCAAACAGAGACTTACAGGAAAAAAATCTACTATGTAGTGTATAAACCAGCGCACACTGGGAGATGTGCCCTACTGTTCAGTAGTGAAAGCAACACTCATCATCAGGTATGCGCTACTATGTATAAGGAAGACTAGCAAACATGTCAGAGGAGGTCAAAAACAGGCCTTGCAATATCAGACTGAGATGATTCAAGAAAGAAGAAACATGTAATAGTGACCTACAAGGCCTCTTAGAGGATCAAAAAGACCAAAAAGTACTGGAAGGAAAACTAACTATGTCTCCTAGAGTAGAAAACAACTGGTCCCCAGCAGAGTTGCCAGTCTGTTGTTCGGGATTTTTACCCTATAGCAAGGAGAGGGACACTACCAACTTCTGGGGTGACAGGTAAATAAATTTATCATATCACATAGGCTTCTATAAAAGGAAAGAGATCAAGGTTCTTGAAGGCATACCTTATTAACAACGTTCGATCCTAGCTTTCGCTTGCTCCTTCGATCGATCCTCCACTTGATATTCCGTTCGGCAAACCTGTAATACAAAAGACACCTTCCTCAGCGTATCTTGACTGATATAACAATGATGAAATTGAAATGCAATTTAGACATCAAATATAATCAAGCATTTAATCCAAACAAATATGCAATCCATTAGACACTTGATTGGGATGGGAAGGGTATTTCAATCTTTATTGTCAAAAGCAAATAATCAGTACAATTATACCTGATCATTCAGAGTGCTTGTGCAACCGGATTTTGGGCTCCTGCTCTTCACACTAACTTTGGAATTCCTCCAACATAACAACCCTTAATGCATAGTTTCTCCTCTCCTCTGTCATCTATCCCCCTTGTATTTATGGGACAAGGTAGGCAGTTTGCATTGAGAGGTAGTTTGATTGGGAGGTTGGAGAAGCTGCAAAACTAACTTCAACTAATCCCAATTCGTCAAATTAATATATTTTTTATTACATTTTAAGATGTACGCGAATTTTCTTAAGTGAAGTAGCGCACAATATGCAACTTTCATGCTTATAACCAGCATTTGCAAGGTTTTTTGAGGGTGCACGCAGGTCTACTGAAGCATAGTAGCATATTTCTGTAGGTAAACGCTAGTCTACTGAAGCAGAGTTGCATATTTTAGCAAGTGAACACTGCTCTTATTCCTGTAGGGTAGCATTCATGTCAAAATGTAGGTAAAACAGTGTTTTTTCAGCTGCAGAGGGTTAAGTCTAGTCCATACATCATCTAGGGAAATCTTGCTCTTCAATCCAAGTTGTCCTTTTGTGTGATCGATAGCTAAAGGTGATCATGGACGGAGAAGTGAAGATTTGACCTATAACACTATTCTTCAGTTATTTTCTCATAGTATAGCTTGAGGGGGGGTGTTGGAATATTCTCCCTATCATTTTTCAGTTTTGCATGCATGCATGCATTTTGCATGCATCCAGTCATCATATTGATAGTCCTCCCAGCACCTAGAGCTTAATTCTAGCTCTCCAGAGCCTGTCTACAACCCCAGGGGGCCTCCCACCTACCTAATGTGTCTTCTTTAAGTTTAATGCATGCCAAGTGTGCCTTTCCCACCTACCACATCTAGTTGGGCACCTTTGCTCACCTACCAGTTAGTTATCACTCAGTTAGAGCACCTTAGCTCACCTACCAGTAGTTATCATTCAGTTCTTCCACTGATTGCTCATTCTACCTACCTACAACTCCTAGTTATCCAGTTCTAGAGTTCCACTGACCCTCTTGATAGCCTAATGCCCCTCCCTTGGAGTCTCCATTCCCTGATTCATGCCTAGATGGTTCTGTTAGACTTGGTTAGCCACACTTGATTGACTATTACCATTAATGACTGATACATTTAACTGGATGATGTATCCATAGTTATCCAAGCTAGAATAGAGATCAGATTCAAATTCCCTACTTGGTTAATTCGAATCCTATATGATGCCATCATCATAGCTATTGTATTCATTCTTATTCATTGTATGATACTGAGATTTGGTCTATTATTTTGTGTTTATGAGTGATCATTGAGTGTCTCCTTCTCTTATTCTTTGCAACATACTTGATTGTTTGATTGTGAGTTGATACAACTGCTAGATCTATTGCAGTATCTTACATCCAAGTCTATCCATGAGTCTGTAGAGCTCGTCGGTGTAACTCTATACTGATTGGTATTTCCATTGCCTTAGTTGCTTCCACTTCTTATACTGTTGCTCGAGGTATTTAGGCAGGTAAAATTCCTTTAGGATGTGTTCGACAAATTTATCCCATGTGTCGATGGGATCTCCACTTTTCTCCATCTTTGTCGAGAGGTTCTCCCACCAGTAGTGCACAGATGTTGACATATTTAAGGATGCAATGGTGATCTTTTCAGCTTATGAGAGTTGATTTACAACGTAATAGGATTCCAATTGTTGTACCCAATTGTCGATGGATTAGGAGGTTTAGCAATGGCAGAAACCACTCATGATCGAATGTACTTGTTGACGTCGGTTTTAAGTGTAGTCCAAAAGAAATAATTTTGGAGAATATCAAGTGTCTTTGCTACTCCAAAGGGTCCTGCAGTCTTACTGTAGTGTGCATCCCAAATGAGCTATTGTCAATGCTCACCGGTCGGTACACAAAGTTGTCCCAGCTTGTATAGCAAGGTGTCTTTCAAGTGTTAGGATATTCCTATACTCCATCCTAGTCCTACCAGCAATTTCATTATTTTTCATTTCAGTCATGCATGCATTTTTGCATGCATCCTAGTCATCAGGTTGGTGTCTCCCAGCACCTAGAGCTTAGTTTACTAGCCCCAAGAGACTTTTTTTGCTCAGTTCCATCCCTCCTAGTCAATAATGCACCGTCCTTTCACCTACCACATGAGAAAGGGGCCCTCCCTCACCTACCACTAGTTACACCTAGTTAGTTGAGTGATTTGTGGATCTGTTTCTTCATTTGAGGACAGATTGACTAGTTTACTGACTGAGACACTCCGATGGACCTCTAGTGAGGCTATATATCCAGTTCTAACTCCATTCAGCTCCTCTTGCGCTCTCCTTTGAGCCTCCTTCACTACATTAGTGCACCATGCATGTGTTACACCTACTACATTCAGTTAGACTCAGTTTTCCACCTGGTTGACAGTCACTTGTGTATTGATGATAGTCCACTGATGATGATTAAGATTCCTAGTGGTGTATTGTTGACACTCCACTGATGACGATGATGAATCCTAGTGGAGATAAGCCAGGCCCATGCAGGCTAATTAGAATTTCCACCTTGGCATTCAAATCCTCTGCATTGTACTATTTTGTTCATATTATGATTAATGAATTAGTGTGTGATGTTATTCTGATTCTATCTGAGTTCTACTGTATCATAATTTTGTTGCTCTTTTACACTGCATTGTCCACTGTTCTTCTATTTTCTTGCTTAATCTTAATCTTTCTTGTGAGGTATACATCAGCTCTTAGATATGCTGTGAGGATTTTCACATGGTATCAGAGCATGTTGAGAGTATAATCTATCTCCATTCCTGAGAGTTTTTTGCAGGTTATGACCAAGATTTCGAGTGGAGCAGCAGTTGCAGTAGTTTTTTGCAGTTTTGCAGCAGTAGCAGTTGCAGATATTCTCTATTGTTTTTGTAGGTCTTCTGCAACAACTTCGAAGAATCTGGAAGGAATTCCTCCTCTCTCTCCATTCAACTATGATGAGTGGAAACCAAAGATGATAACATATTTGAAGAGACATGGTTTTTTTTAGTATTGTCTTGAAAGAGAGTTCGAATCCTCTGAATAGGAGAATGATTGGTTAAATGAAGGTGACAGAGCCTATGGAGCAATGTTGTTTACTATGTCTCGTTGTACGTTACCCCACTTCATTGATTCTGCTGAATCTCCAAAAGAGCTATGGGCCCATCTGGATGAAATATTCAGAAAACATAATGAAGGGATTGGTGCAAACTATTTGGAGAGCAAGCCCAGTGATGCATTCGCCCTCCTTGATGGTGTCTTTGATCATGATTCAATATCAAACATATCTCATAATGAAGTTGTCCAAAAAGAAGAAGACCTTGCAGACTCAACACTCATGTTCTTAATGTCTTCCATTTCGAATTCTAAGCCAGCTCACACTCTAGAAACTGAAGAGATTCTTAAATCCTCTCTTGCACAAGAGTCTATTGGTTTTCATAATGATGATCTAGTATTGCATGTTTCAGAGGTCAAATGAGCAATAGGAGGTGATGCATTCGCTCTCCTTGATCACTTACCTCTTATGTACTACTATATGATTATTTGTACATGTTCTCAGAAGTTCATTGAAGATGTATGGCATTACCATTCACTTGGGATCATTTCTCATGCACATCATGGTTTATTTGGTTTTGATCTCACCCCTATTGGTTCAAAGGAGATCTCAAGAAACCATTTATCAAGTCTTGGAGCTGATTTGAAGTCCAAGCAACCACTATAATGTGATGGTTCTTTTGGGCATGATCTCACCTATGATGGTTCAAAGGAGATAACAAAAGACTATTTACACATTCATGGATTTTATCCTACCTCAACTGATTCGAATCACATGTTCCAGGATCATCCTCATACCTTTGGATTTGTTCTCATCACATTTGATCTGAAGAGAAAGTACAAGCACATGTTTTTTGAGCATGAACCACTTCTTCCCAAGAAGAAGATACCTCCAGACATATGACCAAGCATCACACTTGCTTGAGTTTGGAGCATTTATTTTTTGGTGTTCCTTACAGTCTCTTTTGAGGGGGGGTATTTTTCCCATGAGGTTTTTCCCTTTTCCTTGTTTCATGGACTGTTCTTTATCATTTATTGTATCGGGTGACCTTTGGTCTCAGTTACCAGGGCCCAGGATGGATTAAGGTGGGGTGTTAGGATATTCCTATACTCCATCCTAGTCCTACCAGCATTTTCATTATTTTGCATTTCAGTCATCCATGCAGTCATGAAATTGCATGCAGGCATGCAATTGCATGCATCCCAGTCATCAGGTTGGTGTCTCCTAGCACCTAGAGCTTAGTTTACTAGCCCCAGGATCCTGTTTCTGCTCAGTTCCAGCCTTCCTAGTCAGTAATGTGTCCTCCTTTCACCTACCACATGAGAAAGGTGCCCCCCGTCACCTACCACCAGTTACACTTTAGTTAGTTGAGTGATTTGTGGATCCGTTCCTTCATTTGAGGACAGATTGACTAGTTTACTGACTGAGACACTCTGATGGACCTCCAGTGAGCCTAAATTGCTGGTTCTGACTCCAGTCAGCTCCTCTTGTGTCCTCCTTTGAGCCTCCTTCACTACATTAGTGCACCATGAATGTGTTACACCTACTACATTCAGTTAGAATCAGTTTGCCACCTGGTTGATATTCACTTGTGTATTGATGATACTCCACTGATGATGATTAGGAATCCTAGTGGTTTATTGTTGACACTCCATTGATGATGATGATGAATCCTAGTGCAGATAAGCCACGCCCATGCAGGCTAATTCGAATTGCCACCTTGGCATTCAAATCCTCTCCATTGTACTATTTATTTGTTGATATTATGATTAATGAATTAGTGTGTGATGTTATTCTGCTTCTATCTGAGTTCTACTGTATCATAATTCTGCTGCTCTTTTACACTGCATTGTCCACTCTTCTTCTATTTTCTTGCTTAATCTCAATCTTTCTTATGAGGTATACATTAGCTCTTAGATCTGCTTTGAGGATTTTCGCATCCGAAAGTAGTCGGAGGTCGATGACTTGTCAGTCTAAAGCTGTCGGTAGACTAGTGAAAATTTGATGTCGTCCTGATACAATTGAGGCCAAGTGGTCATTTCATATCCCTGCATACTCATCACTGTGAAAATGAGAGTAATGGGTGGTCGACTTAGAAAATTGACGATGACGTTAGCTTTACCTTTCTGATACTTAATCACCAACTGGAATTGTTGTAGGTAATTAATCCACATGAGTTGTCTGTTTGTTTGTAGTTTCAATTGGGTTAGAGTGAACTGTAGAGGCTTATGGTCAGTGAGGATGACCATTTCCTTTACAAGGATTTAACGCCTCCATTGCTTGAGATCTTTCAAAATGGCGTACAGTTCTTTTTTGTACATCGAATATCTTCTTACTATGTCATTAAACATTTCAGAATGAAAAGTGACTAGGTGACCAGATTGAGTGATCACTATGCCCAAGGCATAGTCCAATGCATTTGTATCAATCTCAAAGGGCTGATGCAAATCATGTAACGCAAGTACTGGTGCAGTGCAGAGCTTGTGCTTGAGCTGTTCAAAAGCTTCTTGTTGTGTCGGTGTCCATTTAAATATAGTTTTCCCATTTCCTTTTGTCAACTGATTCAAGGGCCAAGTTATGTGACTAAAGCCGAGTATGAATCATCGATAGAAATTGGCCAAACCAAGAAAAATTCTTAGTTATTGAATGCTTTGAGGAATGGACCAATATTTGAGGATCTGTACTTTGTCAGGATTAACGTGAATTCTTGCAGAGTCAATTACATATCCCAAATATTTGATGTTGTTCATCGAAAAGGTGCATTTGTCCATGTTCAAGTAAATTCGATGTTGCTAGAGAGTGTTGAGGACTTGTTGAAGATGTCCAACATGTTCTTCCCATGATCGACTAGAAATCAATATGTCATCAAGATAAACAATTACCCATTTGCCGATGAAAGGTCAAAGAATGTTGTCCATGTATCGCATGAAGAATGCAGGTGCATCGGTTAAGACGAAAGGCATGACTAACCATTCAAACAATCCTTCCTTGGTTTTGAAAGCAGTTTTCCATACATATGAGGGCTCTATTGGAATCTGATGATATCCTGACTTGAGGTCGAGCTTATTAAATAATTTGGCACCTTTCAGACAGTCGATGAGCTCGTTATCCGCGGCAAAGGGTAGCGATTCTTTACCAAAATTTTGTGGAGTTCCCTGTAGTCGATGCACATGCACCAAGTCCCATCTTTCTTTGGAATGAGGACGGCTGAAATTACACAAGGAGAGGAGCTAGGTCAGATATGACCTTTGTCGATCAAATCTTGGATTTGTCTACTAATCTCTTCATTTTCAAGAATGGATCTTTTGTAAATAGATGCGTTACGAAAAGTAGAACAAGGAGCAAGTTCTATGGAGTGTTTTACCTAGAAATGTTGAGGTACTTCGTCCGGCTCTTGGAATAAACTCCGATACTCGTCGAGAACGTTTTCGATCAACTCCTTATGTTGGGAGCTGCACTGGTTGGTGAGTAGAGTCGTCACTGCAATATTCCTAGAATGTTATGGTTTGATCATGATTAACGCGAACTTTTGATCATGATTGATGAGATTCTTCATCTGTTTAGCAGATATCATTGAGACCGTTGGTGTAGGTCATCGCTTTAGAATGCCATACCATCAATTCTGAATTATGACAATCACCTTCTGCAGTCGTGACTAGTAACTTCCATGGCAATCCCACAAGTAAGGTTTCCCAAACAAGGCATCGGCTATGGAAAGTGGTGCCACGTCGCAGATTACTTCATCTTAAAAAAAATTTATGAAGTAGGAGAGTTTGCATTGTCGGTTGATCCGTAGTTCTTGCCCGTACTTCATCCAATCGATGTTGTAAGGCTAAGGATGCAGAGTGGTGACAAGACCTAGTTTCTTCATGAGATCTTCATAAATGAAGTTATTCTAGCTACCATTATCCACAATCAGATGTAATGGATTTTGCTGAACCCATATCCGTGTATGGAACAGGTGCTCTCGTTCCTCCTCATCGACGATAGTTGAGGATGCTGGAGTGGCCGATGTTGATGTCAAAAGGGTCGTTGTGTCAGGATCAGATTCTTCCACCATCTTGTCAAATGCATCGGATGTCGACACTTTTTCCCAAAATGTCTTCTAAGCATTGCATTCAGACGTATCATGCCAAGATGAGTGGTGGTAATCACACCATTTCCCATTAGGCAGTTGTTTTCTACGTTCCCTTTTCTGAAAAGGATTCTTGCCATGATATGTCTTTGGCAGGGTTGGTTGAGAATATTTCAACTTTTCGAAGTCGGTTGGTTCCTTCTTGTCGGGTGGTCGTCCTGATGTTGGCTTTGTCGCGAAGCATGCTTTTCCTTTCTGCTTGGTTTCAAGTTTGCTGGCATAGTGGAATGCATCCGCAAGCGTATTGACAATCAAAAAATTCATCTCCTATTGAATGTACTGGGAAAATCCGCTGGTGTACTTAAAAACAAGCAATTTCTCTTCTTCTTGGACGCCAAGTATAGCCATGAGTCGATAGAACTCGTTGGTGTAACTCTGTATTGATTGGTATTTCCATTGCCTTAGCTACTTCCACTTCTTATACTGCTGCTCAAGGTACTTGGGCGAGTAAAATTTCTTTCGGATGTATTCAACAAATTTATCCCATGTGTCGATGGGGTCTCCGCTTTTCTCCATCTTTGTCGAGAGGTTCTCCCAACAACAGTGCACAGATGTTGACATCTTTAATGACGTAATGCTGATATTTTTAGCTTCTGAGAGTTTATTCATAGAGTAATAGGATTCCAATTGTTGTACCCAATTGTCGATGGATTCCACGTCAATCTCGCCTTCTAGATTTGGTATGTCCAAATTCATTTGCAATTTGAAGGGCATGATTTTGTTGGAGTTAGTTCTCATCGAAAATCCTTCAGATGTCAAAGCAAATCACGTGATAATTTCTTTGAACTGGGTGAACATTTCAATCTGTTGTCGAGTTAGCGCTTGCTCAATAAGTTGTGTTGTCTCGTCGGCTGCATGTCTATCGTCTGTTTCTCCTGCCATTTATGGAGGTAATGTCTGCTTGGATTGCTGAGATTGCGAGAGTGTTTGAACATGAATAAGCCAAGTAACTTCGCTGGAAGTGTCTACGCAAAAATTAAGCACAAACAAATTTGATTGCTCTGATACCAATGATCTGCACATGGCTAGGAATCACGAGGGGGACAACATTTCGACTAGATGAGTCGGATCTATTATGGCGGAAGCTTAAGAAATATAATGAGAAAACTAGGAATACACTATGCAGATAACACAAGTACACACAGACAATATGCAGGAATGCAAACTGATTTCTCTATTACTGGATATAAGTTCATAACTTGTATATTACAATATTATACATGCTTATATAGAGTGTGTTGAGACGCTTGGGTGCCTTCCTGTTACGTTCAGTTACAAAATAATTTAGAATGGTTCGGAAGTTCAACCGTTACAGTCGACTGGAAGACAGAGAGATAGCCTGTCGTAGTTCGACAGTCGCAAGTCGCAGGTCGACGCTTCATGTTAACATCACGAAACTCTTTGAGGTCGCTGAACTTGTTGAAGCTGTTGAGTTTGTCAAAGTCGTGTCTAATTCAGAACTTGTCAAAGTTGTGTCGAGGTTGAAGTTAGCATCCAAAAATAATGCGAACTGCGATGTGGATGATATTTATTGATTGATGATATTACAAAGAGTACATGCGGCTTAAATACAATTTAAGGGGCACATTTGAATGATGTGTCCTTCTAATACCGACATTTAATTAATAATAATAATAATAAATAATTTGAATTATTTAATTTACTCTAGTTATATTACAAGTCATCCCTCTCTGAGATACTCCATCCATGAAGTATTGGTAAGGATAGGTGACACGAACGAAAATATTCATTCTCCCAAGTAGCTTCATCATCTGGTAAGTTTTCCACTTGTCAAGGTATTGATTGACTAATCTGGAATGAAGTGTTCTGGTTTTAATTTCTAAAATGCATTCAGTTTCTAGCACCAATTTCCCTTCATCATATAACATAGGCAATTCTATTTGTATGTGAGTAGTTGGAACCAATTTATTCTTTAAGTAGGACACATGGAAAACGTCATGTATTTTCCCTTTGTTTGGTATATCCAAATCATAAGCCACTAGTTCTACTCGCTTCCATACTTGATATGGACCATAAAACTTGGGTGCAAGTTTATGATTTTTGAAATTTTTAGGTGAAGTTTGTTTGTATGGTTGGAGATGAATAAAAAACCAATCACCCACTTCAAATTCTCGATTAGTTCTTCTTGAGTTTGCTTGTTGCTTCATGCGGTTTCTTGCTTGTTCAAGATGGTTCTTCAAAATATGGATGATGTCATCAAATGTCGCTAGATAATCTTTTACTGTTGGAACTTTGAAATTGTTGATAGCATATTCCTTTGTTGTAGGAGGTGGATACCCATATAAGGCTTCAAAAGGGGACATTTTTGTCATTGTATGATACGTACTATTGTACCACCATTCTACAAGGTGTATACAATGTACCCATAGATTTGGGAAGTCATTCAGGAAATTCCTAAGGTATCCTTCAACGCATTTTTTTACGACTCTAATTTGTCCATCTATGTGGGGATCGTAAGAGGTACTCATAGTTAATGAAGTTCCAACTTGGTGGACCAATTCTTTCCAAAATTTTCTGGTAAATTTGGGGTCCCTCCCACTAACGATAACTTTGTGAAACCCATGGAGCTTAAATATATTCTTTACATAACTATTTGCGACTTGGTTGGCTTTTTCTTTTGATGAAATACTAATGAAGTGAGCGTATTTTGTTAATCGGTCAACGAATGTGAATATGATATCATTTCCTTCTGACATAGGAAGATAGGTGATAAAATCCATGGATATCTCAGACCATTTCTGGGATGGGATATGAAGGGGTTGTAGAAGCCCAGGAGGAGCCATTGTTTCAAACTTCTGCCTTTGACAAGTATCACATTCAACCACATATTTTTGGATATCGGTCTTCATTCCCTTCCAAAATAAGGACTGGCAGATATTGAGGTATGTTTTAAAGAAACCAACATGGTCGGCTATCGGAGAATCATGGTTCTCTTTTAAGAATTGAGTTTTGAATTTTGAAAAACTGGGTAAATATATCCTTTGTTTGTACGATAGTATGTCTTTCTCCCATGAGTATTTGGAGTTTGTTGCCTTGTTTCTTTCAAATTCTTTGATTGGCTTCCTTGTCTCTGGGTCTTTCACATACTCAGTTTGGACTTCAGAAATCCATTCAGGAACAACTATTGAAGTGGTGCATAGTGAGGCATCCCTTTCATGCTTCCTTGTATGCAACCACATTTTCCTTACCCTTTTTGTACAAAATGTCGAAATAAAAAATCTTGATTTTGCTCACCCATTTTTGTTGTTCTGGAGAGATATTTTTCTGGGTTAGAAAATACTTCAGGCTATTGTGGTTTGTTTTAACAAGAAATCCCCCCCCCCAACAAATATTGCTTCCACTTAACAAGGGCATGCATTATTGCCAACATTTTGTTATCATAATTTGATTTTGTATAATCACTTGGTTTTAACTTCTGAATTTCGAAGGCAATGCGATGTTTATCTTGCATGAGCATGGATCCTACACCTGTCCCTGAAGCATCACATTCAACGATAAATGTCTTTTGTGAAATTTGGGGCTTCTAGAATTGGAGTGGATGTCATTAGAGTTTTCAACTTTTCATAACAAGTTTCTGCATCTTGATCCCATCTGAAAGCATCCCTTTTTAATAGTGATGTTAAGGGTGCCACAATTTGTGCGTAGTTGCAAACAAACCTTCTATAATAACCTACCACCATACTAAGAAATACCCTTAACGATGTGATTGATTTGGGGGAAGGAAACTCAATGCTTGCCACAATTTTCTTAGGATCGACCTTGATGCCTTTAGATGAAACAATATGCCACAAAAATTCTATTTCATTTTTCCCAAAACTGCATTTCGATTTGTTAGCGTAAAACTTGTTCTCATTACTGTCTCTATGTGCTTGAGGTGTGAGTTATAGTTTTTTATATATACAAGGATATCATCGAAGAAGAAAAATGCGAAATTATTTAGGTATGGACAAAACAAGTCATTCATTACTTCTTGAAATATTGCAGGAACATTGGATAATCCAAACGACATCAATCGGAATTTGTACAATCCTTCATGGGTACAAAAAGTGGTTTTGGGGACATCTTCTTCTCGAAATAGGATTTGGTAATATCCTAATTTTAGGTCTAATTTAGAAAAATAATTTGCACCATGGATCTCATCCAACAATTCATCGACAAAGGGAATGGGGAATTTATCTTTTATGGTGACTTTGTTTAATGCTCGATAATCAATGCAAAATCTATATGATCCATCCTTATTTCTGACAAGTATGACTGACATAGAGAAAGGACTCTTAATACATGTGATTAAGCCATGGTCTAATAATTCTTGCACCAGTCATTCTATCTATGACTTGTTTCTGTGAGATTATCTATATGATTGTTTTTCTAATTGGAATTGAGCCTGGCATTAACTCTATGATGTGATCCCTAGAATGTGGGAGGAGGGAGGCCATGAGGAGGTTTTTGGAAAATGTCACTATGTTCCCACAAAATTTGTTCTAATTCCCTTGGATTAGCATTTTGATTTTCATCGACTATCCCTTCCATAGCATAGCAATGTAAGAAGAAAGATTGAGCTCCCTTTTTTATCATTTTTCCATCTTATTGGATGAGACAATTTGGGGAGGGGGGAAGTTGATACCACAAAGCTTGTACTTCTCCCATTTTCATTATAAATCGTTCTTGTAAATTTAATCCTCCTATGCCCAATGTTTCCAACCATTGGGCACCTAAAACAATGTCAACCCCTCTGATCTCCATAGCATACATCGGTGATCTTAACTGGTAGTATTTTATAGCTAGTTCTAATTTATGGCATTTCTCGTCACATAAGGTGGTTTTGTTCCCTGGTATTGATACTTGGAAGCTGGAGGTAGGGTAGATGGATATGTTTAATCATTTTTCTATATTAGAGTCTATGAAGTTGTGTGTACTCCCACTATTGACCAACACAGTCACTTTAGCGTTCTTCATATGGCCAAATATTTTGAGAGTTTGGGGTTGAGAGATACCCGTCATTGCAACCACTGAGAGCATTGGGGTGATGTTAGCTTGCTCTGTGTTGGATTCATCGCTATATAATTATGTGTCAGAAGGATATATGTTTCCATCTTCTTCATTATTATTGTCATCATTATCATTTTTTTGCACAAGAATAATTTTTTTTTTGCACTTATGTCTTGGACGCCAATTAGGGGAATTACACTTACAAATGGATTGTTGTCCTTTTTTACATTTTCTCTTATGTGGGGTCGGATACAAACTGATGAACGTTGTGATTTTTGTTTCTCTTCAATTAGTTTTTCTTTATGATGAGCATGTTCCACGTCTTTGACATCTAATAATTTTATCTCATTTTGGATACTCTGTTTCATCCCACCAATGGCAATTTGCAAGAGTCATTCTTTAAGTACATCTTGGACACGGGTAGATAGAACCAATAGATTTCTAAATCATTCAGCCATGGTTCTATCTTGTTGTAAAGCATGAGCTTGCTATAGATTTTATATTCTTCCATGTCTTGAAATTGTTTCAAGAAATTTTTCTTGAAGATGTCCCAAACTCTCATGAGTTCCTCATCTCATTGTTGAGTCCCACCATAGGAACCATTCACAAGAATATTTATCTAGGTACATTGCTGCAACATTCATTTTTTCATCGTTGTCATATATATTGTACATTGGAAAGTATTTTTTGATTCTGCTTATCCATTGAATCTTGTCTTGATTATTTTCACCATTGAATCTTGGTAAGTCGATCTTTATTTTGTGTACAATGTTGTGGGTTGGGCATGTATATGAGGTATTGAATCCTTTAAATTGGTCTCTTAGTGATTCAATTTTGATATTCATGGTGTGGACATCCCCCTCTTTGGGCTCTAGTTTTTCTAGAATCTTGTTAACTTTACTTTCGAGATCATCTTCGGAATTCCTTGTCGCATCCTTGTTCTCTGGAGGGTTTCTCTCAGTGGTTCTTGTATTCATCTTGGTCTAGCCTCGGATTTGAGAAAAATTAACTATTAAAATATTAATTAAAATAATAATTTATTATTAAAATGATAATAATATTATTATTATATGTAAAAACAATAATCAGTTTTTAAAAGGTTTTAAAAATAATAATATTAAAATAACAATGATTATTATTATTATTATTATTTTAATATTATATTTTTTTGTGAGGAGATGGTGGGGGGTAGGTTTACGAAACCCTAAGGAGATATGGAGGTGGATGTGGAAGGACGAGGGAAGAGTAGTGGGTGGAATGGGAGCACTGGTGGAGAGGGAGGATGGGAGAACACGAATGATGAGTGTAGCGTGTGCAAGTTAAGGTACAATTGGGAAGAGTTGTGCGTGTGTGAGGTGCGAGGGAGGACGTGGAAGGCAGGGAAAATTTTAAGACCCCCCCTAAATTTCTATATATAATAATTGGGTGAATCCCCATGATATACAAGAAAATATGAAGGCTATTTTATTAATGTTATATTATTTATATATAACTTTTTGGTGAATCTCTCATTGAATTATATAATCTTGTAAAAGCTTGGCGAATATTTCACTAAATTATAAATCCTTGTAAAGTCTTGGCGAATCTTTCACAAAATCATAAAACCTTATAAAGACTTGGCAAATATTTTACTAAATTATAAAATATTGTGAAGTCTTGGCGAATTTTTCGATAAAGTTTAAAACCATATATATTAATAGGAAAAGATATTTAAAAAATACTAATAGGAGATAAATATTAATAAATCATCACATAGAAAGCCCTCTTTTGGTGTTAGTTTGGTACCTCACTCTAACAATCACAGTACATAGAAATTCACTATACTCTAGGAATATTCTAGAAAAACAACAATGAAATTGAAAAACATCAATAGGACCACACTCCATTTGAAAATGAAACTCACAAGTATCATACCCCAACTATATTATAACCATATAATTTCCATTCAAATAGAAAGCACTTGCCAAAAAAATACAAGGAGCCATACTCTACCCATCCCCTTTCTACGAAATGTCGATTTTCAGCCCTTTTGGCTGAAATACAATTCCTCTCATGTTTGTCGTGCACACCATTCACTGTGTAATTAAAGCACCCCCTTCAATAAGGGCACATCTCCAAACAAAAACATCAAAAAATCGTTTTCTTTGGATTATTGGTCATATTTGTATCTAGTACCCATAACCTGCAACAAAATCATATTCTGACTATTAGATAAAATTCACAGCTAAACCCATGCAATCCCTTCATTCAAAGAAATGATAATGGAAAAAATAGGCACAAAATAAAATGTTTCTTATGCTATACCCGAGTTCTCCATGGGTTTTGGAGAAGTAACAGGTTTTGGTTCCTTTATGTCAACCACAACAACATCCGATGTTAGGAAGGTATTTTCCATGGATTCTGCATGCTCAAAGCAACACCTAACCACCTGCTTTCATACACGGCAATTGAGAATGTTTTGCAGCAACGATACTATGGAATTTGGCATATATGCAGTTAACAACACACCAAAAAACAACATATAGCCATACCAAGTATAAAATACCAACAAATGGCAAAAGAAAGAGAAATGATGGCCAACAACATGCACAAACAAAAAATAATTATGCTTTTATGTGTGTTGAGGTTTAATATCATGGTTAATTATGTTTCAGTGCATTGTATTGCGAGTAAAATTTGAACAGTTCACTTTCACATAATCCATTTACGTTAAATTTCATATATATCAGAAACACAAATTATTAAAAGACAAAAAAATGCAAAATATAATCCACGAAACTCTAAAAGCTAAATATAACCCAGAAATCGTGACAAATATATTTATGTAAATGCTAGTACAACTCCACATATCAGGAACAAAAAGGATCCACTATCTTACCTTAGTTGGATCAATTATTCCAACTTCCACCAAATCTTCATACTTGCTTGTAGCAACATTGTGACCATATTTGGGATTATCACTGGAAAGAACTTGGAGAATCCAAGAAATCAATTATATAATTTAAATCTATCATACATTAAAAAGTGAAGTCAATAGACAAATAAAACTATCTGCAATTAGGATGACACTCAACAAAAGTTAGTTTTCCTGCATTAAAAATGAGCATCAATCTAATAAGCACGAAAGTAATTAGCAATTATGGCAGGTTTTGTCGTGACCTTTTCAACCACAACACTTCCATTAACCCCAACATTCTTTGCAATTAATTTCAATGGGTAGCTCAAACATCATTTAACAATGCTTGCACCAATCTACGAGCACCAAAGAGGCCAACGCAATTTAAATCTTGTGTAATAACAAGTTGCAAAAGATAATAAAAAAATGGAATTCTATGTATAGATAAAATTCCTACTTTCAATAAATAATGTCTTATTCTAATTCTACTATAAAACAAGGTTCTAGGTAATAGCATATTACATCATTTTACATATTATGATTTTATGCATTCCAAGGGTCAAAACTAAGATATTACACTTGTCTCTCTATATTTACGCTTTGTACCAAAACTACAATATTACCGGGATGTGTTGGATAGGAATTGATGGTTCCTACTAGGACATGACCCTAGATCAAAACATAATTTTCAGAACAACATCATCATACTTCCAATGGAGGATGAATCGTTGATAATAAGGGTGATATGTACATGTTTTATTTTAACATGTTTATTGTGCATGTGTCATTTTATTATTGTTATCTATAATTGATTAATTACGTTTTTCTTCTCATAGTCTTTTGATGTTGCAAATATGACTGTTAACAACCATTTTCAAACAGCAGGTTGACAACAAATTAAATTACTTTTAAAGATCCTGGTATGAAGATCTCTCTTCCATTTTGAAAACCTTATGATACAAACGTAGTGTCACATGTTAAGAGATAGAAAAAAAAAATTACTTGAAGAGTTTCAGAAGGTCTTTTTATCTCATTACATATTAAATATATAAAACTTTAGAATTATTTTCATGATAAAATCTGAGTTGTTTTTTTTCATAATTTAATTTGCATGATGTTATCGCTATATAAAAAAATTGACGACTACACAAATTCTCGCTTTAAAGTATGATAATTATAATTTGATGAAAAGTAATGAAAATTTTATTAAAAGTATTTAAAATATATATATAATTTACTATAAAATACATGTAAGAAATGGAATAAATATTTAAACTGTTTCATTCGCAAAAATACTATTACTAGCGACGTGCCTTAAAAAACATAGCATGCCATTAGTAGCGCTATAAAACATATAGTGCACCATAATCGAATGATGCACAACATGCGTCACCTATGTATTTTTTGTTTCCTTAGAATTTTTGTAGACTTTCAAGATCTGAATTGATGATGACTAGTACATGCGTATGTTCCCTACATGCACATTTAGAGACCCGGGACGAACACATGATCGCAAGTAAACAAAACACATTAAAGTAACAATGAGAATATTTAGTTATATGTTTCCATTGGTTCACCTGGAATCCTTTAGCATGGAAGTATTCCATTGAAATTCTTCCCTCGAGATAGGTGCTTCAGAAGCCAAAATTCCATCATCTGCATAACCAAAACCAATCTAATTTTTCAAAACATGATTTTTTTAGGAACCCATGTCAACCCTTCTCTTTACTTTGTTAGTATATTGTTGTTGGACGCATATGCTTTGTAAGTCGTCCTGTAGTATTTGTTGATCCATAGTTTGTATTATCCCATGGTATTGACCCATAGTATTGGACGCATATGCTTTGTAAGTCGTCCCATAGTATTATATGTCCCATGGTATTGACCCATAGTACTGGGCATAGACTTAATATATAAGTGTGTGTTGAGGCCAATGAAGGTACCGTGAAGTTATTTGTATTGAGCTTGCTCAAAGGAGTTTTCCCCCTCGAAGTGGTCTACGATCAATAAAAGCGATTCCGAGTTCTATTATTTCTGTTATCTCATGTATTTTCATTAATTAATTGTTGCAGGTTCTTCACATCTGGTATCAGAGCACTTTCTTGGGCTCGCTGGGTGAAATTTCTGCAAAAACAAAATTTGCATTTGTTGCAAGTTCAGATCTGAGAATAATCTCTATCTTCTTAACTGTGAGAAGTACTCGGGCATAATCCCTAAGAATCATCGTGAGGAGTACCATAGGAACCCCAAAGTAGCTGGCCCATTGAGAGGACCTACCAGCGAAAAGGGCAACAACCCCTACCTGATTGACTAGCTCCCACCCATGAGGTAAACCAAGAGCTATTGTTTGTGGCAAAGCGGTTATCAGTTTTACCTGAGCCGTGGAGTGAGGGGTACTGCCCCAATACGCAAGCCATCAGACAGCATTGGTGGCCGAGTGAATCCCCTGAACCGTTAGGAAGCCGAACATACCTAGGGTCCATATCTATTTTCAGTTGATAAATCACAGATTTTCTCTTCCTAGAACTGTTACCGGTCACTTCAGCGTCGTTGCAGATCCATCTGTTGCCGATCACTTCTACGTTGTTGAAAATCCATATATTTCCGATCACTTCCGTGTTGTTGTAGCTCTATTTGTTTCCAATCCCTTCCGCGCCGTTGCAAATCCATTTCTGAAAGAAAAAAAAATAAAGAAAAAAAATATATGTTTTTCCACCATATTTCCCTTGATTTAACTCTGTTTCCCTTGAAACTTACCTGACACCCCTGCAATCCCATTCTGCATATTTCATTCCTGGGGACCCTATCCCAAATTCCACTTCCCAACTCCATAAATTCCACATTTGTCTATTTTTAGGGTTTGACATAACTTCTTCGATTTTCACCCAATCACCTTCAAATTTTACCACAGTGTTCATTTCATATTTCTGCTTCTTTGTCCCTCTCTGCCAAATTTTCTCATTCTTTCACCCCGCTTCTAAAATCACCCTTTTTTTTGCTTCCCTGTCCCTTTGAAAGTGTCCAAAACCTAGTCAAACCCAAATTACCCATCAAATTTTTTCCCAAATCCATATTTTCCTTTACTAAAACAGTTTATGTTTTTGTTTATCTACCCACTCAAAAAAAAAAAAAATTGCTGGTTATGGTTGTCACCCGTGCAGGAGCAAAAACCATGGAGGAAGCACTTGCAACCATCCAAACCAAACTCCAGGATCTGGATGAAAAATTTCTTAGCCTCCATCTTCAGCATTCAGACATGAACAATAACCGACAGCCAGAATCTTTTGCAGCCACTGGGTTCTCTTCTTCTAGCATTTTTTGTGGGCCAAAGCTTGATTTTCCTCACTTCAATGATACCGATCCAACTGGATGGATATACCAGGAAGAACAATATTTCAGTCTGCATAATACTTTTGATGTCCAGAAAGTTCCACTTGTATCCTTTCATTTGGAACAGGAATCCCTTCAATGGTACCGTTGGTACATCAAAGCTCATCACAATCCAAACTGGACAGATTTTTGCCAACTCCTTTTGCAATGATTTGGTCCTAGTGCTTTTGATAACTTCACAGGAGCACTCACTAAACTTCGCCAAATTGGCACAGTGAGAGAGTATCAAATAGAATTTGAGAAACTGGCCAATAACACAGAAGGATTGTATGATGAATTCTACAGGATTTGTTTTATCAGTGGTCTCAAGGATGAAATCTGCTCAGAGGTCAAAATGTTCTGTCCCAACACAATGATGGAAGTCCTAGGGTTGGCTAAGTTGGCAGAGGACAAGATCGCAGCCCAACAACGCTCAAAACCCACCTTTGTTCCCTTCAGAAATATGGGTTCCCAACGACCTCCCATCACGCCAGCTCCTCGACCAACTCCTATCAATCATTCGTCTGAACCAGAGATGTGGGCACGCCGAGAAAAAGGGCTTTGTTATAATTGTGATGAGAAATTTACTTGGGGACATATATGTGTTGAGCAAAATCTCTATCTCTTGGATGTGGATTCTCTGCCTGCCTCTGAACTTGGTGAAGAAGGTCCAGATACAATAGATCATCAGGTCAGCATTCAGCACCCGCCTATTGAACCCCCATCTCAGGACGACCCACTAGAGATCTTTCTCCATGCTGTAACCGACGTCACCACCCCACAAACAATGCGGGTCAGGGGTTACTTCAAGAAGCTCCCTCTTACCATACTCATTGATTATGGTAGCACTCATAACTTCATTGACCCTCGAATTGCCAAACAGGCTGATTGTTTTGTCAATCCTTGCTCCAACTTTGAAGTCATGGTTGCCAATGGGGGCACCTTACCTTGAAAGGGGAAGTGTCACAATGTGTATATCTCTCTGGAAGATTATAACCTACGTTCTAACATGTTTTCCTTGTCCTTAGGCGGATGTTATGTGGTTTTGGGCGTTCAATGGTTACGCACTCTTGGCCCCATTTTATGGGATTTTGCTGAAATTTGGATGCAGTTTTCAGTCAATGGGAAACAACACAAATTTACGGGCTTACAACCAGGGTCTCTTCGCATCATCAATTCACATCACCTGGAAAAGATCCTTAAGAATAATTCACATGGTGTCATCACTCAGCTCCATTCCATTCAAATGCACCCATCTACGGTCTCCACTACTTCCTTGGATAGATATGCAGGTGTCTTTGCTGAACCAGTGGGATTTCCGCCTTCAAGAGACATTTCCGGTAAGAATTTAGCCGCATATACATCTCAGAAGGAATCGATGGCTATTTTGCATGCAGTACAGAAGTGGAAACCATCCCTATTAGGGAATTATTTCTCCATGAATACTGATCTCCAGAGTTTGGAAAAATTCCTGGAACAACGGTTCTCCTCCCCAGCACACCTAAAATGGGTTATCCAACTCATGGGTTATGCCTATGTGATCACTTACAAGAAGGGTAAGGACAATATGGTGGTAGATGCTCCTTCTCACACACTTGATGACCCAATTTCTCTTACATCTATTTCTCTGCTTGTTCCACATTGGTTGCAATCTGATCAACATGGCTATCCATTCTATGAACTCCATGCTTCTCCATCAGCAGGGCACTCTGGGTTCCTCAAAACATATGACCGAGTACAATGTAACTTCTTTTGGCAGGGACTAAAAATGACAATTCAATAGATGGTGGCTGACTATGATACTTTCCAGGTCAACAAGGGTGAAACGACACTCCTTTCAGGACTGCTCGAACCCTTGCTCATCCCTACACAGATTTGGACATCTATTTCTATGGATTTCCTTGAAGCGCTCTGGTGGTACAATAAGACATCTAAAATGACACCATATGAAGCAGTCTATGGATAGGTACCTCCATTTCTTCTTCCATACACCCTCAGCAGTTCCCCAGTTCAGGCAATTGACTCGGTTCTTCGAAACCGCGATCAAATTCTTCTCATTATGCAGGACAATCTTCACATGGAAAGAATTCGACTGAAACAACACGCTGATCAGCACCGTTCTGAGCACCATTTTCACGCAGCTAATATGGTTCTTCTTTGTCTACAACCTTCCAAGCAATCCTACCTGAAACTCAAAATGCGTCAGCTTCTCTCTCACTCTATCACAGAGAAATTAATTCAGTGGCATGGAATGCAACCCGAGGATGCTACAGGGGAACAACTCCTTCAGATTCTGCATCAATTTCCACATCTAAAGATTTGAGGAGAAATATTTTTCTAAGGTAGAGGGGATGTTAGGAACCCATGTCAACCCTTCTCTTTACTTTGTTAGTATATTGTTGTTGGACGCATATGCTTTGTAAGTCGTCCCGTAGTATTTGTTGATCCATAGTTTGTATTAGCCCATGGTATTGACCCATAGTATTGGACGCATATGCTTTGTAAGTCGTCACATAGTATTATATGTCCCATGGTATTGACCCATAGTATTGGGCATAGACTTAGTATATAAGTGTGTTTTGAGGCCAATGAAGGTACCGTGAAGTTATTTGTATTGAGCTTGCTCAAAGGAGGTTGCCCCCTTGAAGTGGTCTGCGATCCATAAAAGCGATTCTGAGTTCTATTATTTATGTTATCTCGTGTATTTTCATTAATTAATTGTTGCAGGTTCTTCACAGATTTACTCCAAACATGAATGCAAGCGATCTGTGGAAAGGATGAAACATGCAAAACGATTCCAATAAGAACACTCAATTACAAGGAAAAGAGTAAAAATAAAGCATATAGTCAACCGCTTTTATAGTTTACGTTCACCATTATCATCTCCGTGACTAGATTCAAGAGTACTCCTTGCAAGTGCATAATACTTCATCTTCATATCTCTCTCTGGCATGTATTTGATGCAAAGTCTTTATGCGATACACAACTCGAAATTTAATGGACAACAAAATCACTAGCAAACATAAATCACTTTTACGAATTCAAAAACTTAGATGGTGTGAGCAATTGTTTATAGATTTTTCAAGTGGCGTTTGATGTGGATCCATCCATGGCATCAATCAATGTATATAGTTACACAAGATCAAAACATGGCATTAGCATGAGTTTTGTAAGGTGCACAAGACCTGTATTGCATCGACTCATGGAACTAGCATGGGTTTGGGTATGCACCAACTTGATAGATGGCAGTTTAATCAAAAAAATAGTTGTGCTTATGAGGGATGAATAATTAGGTGTTGCACCACTTTCTTTGTTTTCCAAAATGGTGTTCTAAGTACTTGATATCCTGCACCTGATCCATGTTTCCTTGAATAAGGATATCTACTCTCAATACGACAAAGCACACCAATAATAAAACGGAAGTACATCAATGTACACTCATCCCAAAACTAGTAAGCACCTTCTAAGTTAAGACAAACCTTAAATCTCATTATGTCAAAAACTTGCTCTAGATTTTCAATTAGTTTCTCATAAATCTTTAAAGCAACATATCATGCATAGCACAGCCACCGGTTCATGATAGGAGCATTGATTCCGTGGGTCACCTTAACCACACATGTAAGAAAACAATGGTTCAATCCATGACAACGTCAAGGCATTAAACAAACAAGGGCTCAAAGACTGTCAATCACACTGTAGTCATCGAAAGGAAACAAGAAACCATTAAGTCACAAGCATTTTTTGAAATTTAATATATCTTTGAACTTGTGATTTTAGGATTGGGAATTCGTTAACGTAAGCGTGTAGGAAACCTAGCAAGTATAACAATAATATTCTCTATTGTTCACACAATGAATTTCACATTAGGAGTGATGTGTAAAGATGACAAATGAATTTCTCCCCGCATACTGGATTTCACACGATGACAGATGTATAACATTGAATTAGTAAAGGATCAAACATGACAGCAAGGATTGAAAAATGCAGTTTTAGGTAGAAAATGGAAAAAAGTTAAAACAAAAAAATGAAAATGTAATGACAAGAAAATGTTTCCTGCAAAATAAAATTGCAATTCTCAAAGGATTACAATTAGGGCATGGCAATTAATCGCTGGAAAGGTGAAATTGCAATTGTCAAAGGCTTACATGGGCGTGGGAATGAATCACTGGAAAGGTGAAGAAGTGCAGACAGTGAATCAGTTATAAATAGAAGTTTTGGAAAAGAAATATTACACGCACAGAGGGAGGAACTCATTGAGGCAAGGCACAACAATTGCACACAGAGTGGGGAGCTCATGGAGGCGAGGCATAAAAAATTGTTCTCGTGGGTCCACGCTGCCAAAGAAAACGAACCAACGAAGAGTGACACACGGACCAAGAGAAAAACTAAACGGGCAGAGCGATTGTTATAGTTCAATGTTTTCGGTAAAATGCATAAGCCCGTGGCAGTCTTAATCTTGTAGTGACGTATTAGTTTGTCTGGCAAGTGAAAAAAATAGCAGCAATTTTTTTTCTCTGAGCCGATGTGAAGCGAAGGTCCCAAAGTCAAATCCATTTTGTGCATGGATTCTATGACAGTTCGAACAAACTAGATGAGTGCTTATCTCATTCCATGCTTAATGTTGTTTTAAATCTGAGGCAACATCCATCTCGAATTAAACACCTTTATGATAAGTGTACATGGATGTGGCTTTTCTCCGTTGCTATGTTGAGTTCTGCTATAGAATTCTCCACCATACTCTCTCCACAGTACTCTTCAAATTGCACAAATGTTTTCTATTGGTATTTTTTGCATCCCTAGCAAAGTTTTCTATTCTTATTTTTTTCTTTGCACAGCTATTCATGAGATGTAGTAGATGTTAAGTGTATATAAACCCTATCAGGCACATTGTCTTAAATTATTTCAGACTTTATGCAGTGATTGTGGGCACATTGTCTTAAATTATTTCCAATGAGAAAAATGAAAGTCAAGGTTGCAATAGCCCCATCATGCACATGCTCTAGAATATAGTTTTCTCCCAATTCTCATTCTCTTGGATTCGTAGTTGCATTTGCAAAGTTGCAATTTGCAGATGTGAAACCAGGTTGACTCCCCTTTTTTTAAACATCTATTAAAGACTACCTAGAACTTGGAGAATATCTACAGTAAATGGTGATAGACATTCCACTACAAAAAATTGCTAGCATTGACTGAGGGATTGGATTCTTGCACTTGTTTGCAGGTCATAACTTTTGAGGTCATGTGGGTAGGAAAGGAGCCACACATAGAGATGTTATTCACACTGTAGATGTTCTTCACACAACAAGGCAGTCTTTCCGGTGCAATACTTTAGGAAATAACGACTCTTCACAACTCCCTCCAAGCAACTTAGATTAGGGTTTCCACACCATTCCATTCAAGCTTGAAAGGGAAAGTAAAGAAACAATTATCACCAGCGTCCCAACACACTCCAAGGTCAACCTCCATGTTGGCGCTATGGCCCATTCAACAACTCTATAAAAAATGGTGGCGTCTCCAAACACACCTAGAAGTATATATTTTATGATTCCAAGATGCGTGATCATAATAAAAATGAGATCTTTCTCAATGAATTTATGCTTAGTTCAAAGGGATGGCTTGAGGCGCTTCATCTTAATGTTTCCATTTATTGTTGTTCTTATGCCTAGATTTGATCAATAACACTTTTAGTGTATGTTTCCATACTTATTTTCATATTATAGTAGTCACACTGGGCACTTTCTATAATCTTCAACTCTTCAAGCTTTTGTCTGCAATGTTCTTGCATCCAAATCCGCTACAGGATCTTTCAAGTCTTTTGAGAGGGCTAGCAGTGACTACTAGCAGTAGTACCTCATGATTGCACAAGAACCCTAAGCGCACTATTGCACTTCACACAGTTAGTTTAATGGTCTTCAACACCAATGCACTGTGTGCAACAATATCTCCATGCACAAATCCACAGTCTTCACCCAATTCATGCTCGACTCACTTGAAAGCTATGTTACTAGAAATGAGAAACAGGAAATGGAACGAGAAATTTTGTTTATCGTTCTATAATCATTTCTTGTTACCGTGCATGGATCCACTCAATTTGTGCCAATTATTCTTCATATGTATATCATAGGTCGCGCGTGGATGCGATGAGGAGAAATGAATGGCAAGTTAGAGTTTTGAACTTCCACATTAGTCGAGTCTCCACACACACTACACTAATTGTGGGGAGATATATACATATACAACATGGACTATATTTAGGTTGCAACTATCATATAAGGGAGGAAAACTATAGAGGTAATGTGGACACATAGAGGTCATAGTTCAAGCTCGTGAGTATGGAATTCATAGTGGAGTATACACAAAAAATGCTCAGTGTATAGGGAAAATACAACTCAGAATAGGGTTTATACAGTAGTACGCTCTATAAAGATCAACAATTGATGCGCTTAACAAAAATATACATATATGTATACATAGATACAACAAAACTGAGCGATAACTAGGGAAAGAGTATCGATTTGAAGAAAACAACACCTGAGTTATACCTCTGGTGGTGGCAGATTGAGGAGACAATTGAGTCTCTTAGATGCATATTAACAAGTTGAAGAGGGCGAGCAAGGGCTAAGGCCACATATATAAAGCCGAGTAATATTAGGGCATAAAAAGACATAGCATCCTGAGAACAACTTGATTCATTTCTCCAGAGGCCCGAAATTCTGAGATCTGGCAAAAAAGAAAAAACCCAAAATCCTTCATTGCTCACTCCACGGGCCCGAAATCCTGAAATGTGAAGAAACCCAAAATAGTTAAGCTATGATAACAACCAAATGAAAAACATCATATATATATATATATATATATATATGTGGGGTGAATTAAAATTGAAAATAGATTTCACTCCATAATACTTGGACGAATTTACCAAAAAAAGCCGATTTGGGGCAAATTAAAATTGAAAATCGATTTCACTCCTTATATTATGGACGAATTTACCAAACAAACTTTATTTGCTTGATGGCTCAAGGGAGAATTTACCAAAAAACCCGATTTCCATGATCGCTCAAGGGTGAATTTACCCTCAGCAACTACCATTTCTACAGATTTGGGCGAATTAGAGGGAGCGGGCTTATTTTACAGGCTATGGGAGCTCCAAATCTAATCAAACAAGGGCTAAATGGTTATATTTACGGTCTCTTTATATATTTTATGGGGCTAATGTGCCATTTATTAAAAATAAATATATAAAAATTGGGCTAATCATAGTAAATGATGGTTTAATTAAAAAATAGCCCACTAAAAAATTAAAACCCCTAATTTTAGCCCATGGGCTAAGATTAGCCCCTAAAATTTTCCATGGTGGAAGAGGTTAGAGAATGGAGGTGAGTAGTGAAAGGAGGAAAAGAGTGGCTGGAGGGGGGGAGCGCAACAGGTGTGTGGGGTGTTGAGAGAGAGGCAAAAGGGGTTGGAGTTGAGCACGACAAGAAGTGCAAGTTAGGAGACGGATGGGAAGGGAATGTGTGTAGGTGGAGTGTACATAATTGTAGGTGGAGTATGGGAGATTGAGGGGGTATGAGATGGGATATGGATCCTTGGATGAGTGGACGTGGTTGTGGTATGCAAAACGGTGAAGGGATGCGACCGAGGATAACAACGGAGGGAAGAAGGACGCGATCAGGTGAGTCAAGGACAAATGGAGGCTGATTTGTGGAGTAAGGCAGTCGATGGAGAAGGAGAATGGAATATGGGAATGTGCATTGGAAGTAGACACCGAGAAATCTTGCTCTGATACTAGCTTGGAATGGATTTTCCAAAAGATATATATTTATTTATTGATTGATGATATTATGAAGAGTACGTGCAGCTTAAATACCATTGAAGAGACACATTTGAATGGTGTTTCCTTCTAATGTCGATGTTTAATTAATAATAATAACAAAAATAATATTTAAATTATTTAATTTACTCTAGTTCTATTACAGTCACTCTTATAGAAGGAGCACCCTTTTTTTATTCTTCTTCACTACTGCAAACATATTCAATATGATCACCCTCATGAAGATGACCATAATTTTTTCCATTGGATGTTCTTGGCTATGAAACTTTTCTATTATTTTAGCTAATAATCTTGGTAGTTTCCACATTACAAATGTCTGTGATTAAAATTGTGGGATTATCTCTCATGTTTTCCCTTTTCATATTATATGTGCAATCATGTTCACTTTTTAGTCACCCCTTCCTCTTTTGCTTCCTTTTCCTTTCTCTTGGTACAACATTTATCTCACTTGGAAATTCCTCACTCACTTTACCTCTAGATTCACCAAATAGCCATAGATTACTATTTTATTATTTGGCACTTCTAATGAATGGTTTTCTTCAACACAGGAGCCACCATTTTTTCTACAAAATTTACCATTTGATTATTTTCACCAGAGACAATTGGAATTCTTTTCAAGGAATTGGTATTTCAATGGTCGACCTCATGAGAACCATTGACGGATATAGGACCAACTATTTTTACTACTTGATGAGCCAAGGAACCTTCTTGCATTATTGAAAATATTTTAGAAACAACCCACAACATCAATGGACACTATCAAACAAATTCCGAGGGGTTAATATTTTAGCACAAGGAATCTTCTATATTTTACCAAGGGGAAACATGAAAATTTATTATAAAAACTAGTTCCATCAAAATTACTAAAGATAAATATGATTTCAATATGAATTTGAACATAAAAATAAAGACAATGTAAAATTATAAGCATATAATGATCTTATAATATCACCTCATGCAACCCACTGATATCTATGTTGGATTCCTTCGGCTTTCACTTGGCCCTGAAAGCTTGCGCCATCATACTTCCGTGCAAAGTCTTTATCCATGTCATTCCCAGAATCAATTTGACTTCCATCGTATTTATATACTAACATATCGTCAAGGTAAATGTTCAATTCTTTATGATGACCCAACTTAGTAGTCGTCCTATCCAAATCCCCAAAAACAAATATTCCCTTTGGAGCATCATTAGCTTCATCTCTAGCTCTAGCCTCACTTTCAGTTCTCAAGACAGATTCATATTCTTCTAAAGTGGTTGCTTCTTCATCATGATATTTCTTCTTTCTTTTTTCCAAACCATGCACATATTAAACAATCATTTTCCAATCATAATGATTTGAACCTATTAGACCTGGTCAACGTAGTAGATATGACTACAAAATGTAAAGTTTGCAAATATATGTTTCATGTTCATGATAATATACAATTACATTGGAAAGGAAGATATGAACTACTAATTCAAGTATTTAGAATGTCCAAAAGTAGCACAGACAAGTACCATGTTAGACTCATGCAATATTCAGTATGTCCCCAATGGTATGAGACAACAAAAAAAAACAACAAAAATGATGCAACTCAAATCAATGTTTGCCTAAACTCTATTATGAGTCAACACCACCTTACAAATGAATATTCCTGAAATAAATCCAATGAATGGATGTGTTGGCGCCAACAAATCCCTTTCATTTCATAAAGGGCCTCCATTATAAAATCTTGGCAAAGGTTGAAAATTGCTTCTCATCTTTACTTTGAGTTTGTTCTCTTTACTATACTTCGTAACCTTTTGTAGGTCACATTGATCATGGTTCCAAAATTTACTATCTTAGTATCAAAGCTCTTATTGAAAGGTTTTATTTCCATATTTCGGTTTTTTCGGATATCTGGAGATTTTGATTTGGTTTCTCAGATTTGTTGGTTTGATCATTTTTCATTATTTGGTTTATCAATTTATGATCATTTGCTTAACAAGTTTTGTTTTTCGCGATTAACCAATGGACAAAATAGTGACTAAACTACATTTGATTAATTGATTATTATTCAATATTCGGTAGCTACCGAAATTTAAATATTTTGTAAATTTTATTAATTCACTCCTTGGCATATATGATTGATGATGTTCAACGCTTATTATCGAATTTCATGGTAACGTCATGAAATTAATATTTTGTATTTTTAACAATTTATACAACCAAGTTATCTATATTATTTTCGTAGCTCCTGAATATTTATTTTTAATACAATTATTGTTTTCCATTATAAGTTAGTGCAATTCATCTTATTTTGTATTTAAATTGAAAGGTATAATGTATCATTACATTATTAATATTTCATAATAGAGATGCATGATTCTATTTAATATAATCTTATCAAAGGTTAGTACATATCATTGCAACTCTATTTCACTTAGAAAATTTATCTCTGCTTCATACCTTACCTTTCAATACTATGGTTTATCATTTTGAGTTTCCCCTAATCATCATGATGGTTAAGATTTGTTAAGTGAATTATCTCTTGTAATGACTCGCGAATTGATTAATCACTCATTTAAAAGGATCTGCAAACCGAATTGACCTTATTTCTATGGATCACAATCCATAATCATCCCCTTAAGTTTTTTGTACTCTTAGACATTCGATTGAATGGATTTTCATATCTCTCCAAGGATTTTTGGGACTTGGCCTTGGAGACCGAAAGTGGTGGATTCTTTATTTCATGACCTTTCCCTATTTTATTCAGCCTGTACTACATTTTTCTCTACGTTTGAACCCTTTCCCATAGTGATGGCCCATTTGGTCAGATTTGAAATGTCTGGAATTGAATTGCTTGAAGCACATGAGGAATTTCTAAAACAATTTCATAAGTTCAGTTAGGTGTCTTTCTTGAATATATTCGATCGATACAATATACCGGCTACAAGGGAATTTTCCCTATATTTTGATGGAATGAAGGCCTATTGGGCATGGCCCAAGTTGGCACAATTTTGATGAAGCATAGTTTTGGTAGTAGCGCAGTTCGGATTGCGAAGTTCAAGTGGCATAGTTTTGTCAATAGCGTAGTTCGGATTGCAAAGTCCAATTGGCGCAGTGGGAGTGTGAAGTCTTAGAACAACGTAATTTTGCTGATGCGTAGCGCCAACGCAGCAGGTAATTTTGGGAAAAAAATATAAGTAAAGGTTGAGAAGATGAAAGCGACTTGTTTTGGGTAAGTGACTCCATGATTCCCGAGAGCTGGGTAAGGAGTAGTGTGGAAGCAGATGAAAGCGACCTGTCAGTTAGAGTGGCAGAAACCGTTAGAAGCTAAGCCACGGGTCGACAACAACAGGAAGGACAGAGGGGCGGAAAGCGACACACCACTATGCAGTTATAATGGTTTCATGAGGAATGTGGCTGTCAGAAGGGCGTCAGAGCCACGAGTGGCCCAGAAAAGCGGCCAGAGGTGAGTGGAGCAACTTTCGATGTCACATCCCCATTTTGACCCTTGTAATATTTTGTGCATAATGTAAATATTGTATGCATATTATGTATGATTCCTAGCGTGGAGCTCAAGGCCAAAGCCCCGCTAGTGAACGCTCAACCTTGAAGAGGCAAGTATTGGATATTATGCTACCCATGTGCTAGTGAACCATGGGCATTGTAAATATGCATTTTAATATAAATGCCCACAACTAGCTATGCAATTCAACAAGAGATGGGGGCATGATGTTTACAAGGAATTGGGAGGGAAATATTCAAACCCTTGAGCCAATCAAGTCAATCCAAGTGTCAATGAGAGAACCCATGAACCCTCAACTACCCATGTTGACTTTTGTGCCCAATCATTAATTTATCCCAAGAGTTGGTTGAGGTAGTTAATGCCTTGGGGAATGGAGAGGTATGGTTGTCCAAATTCGAGTATGGGAAAGCCACCCTTCCTAGAATTTCGTTTTTGGCTTCTTGAGCAAGAAAGGAGCCACTAAATTGCCCCCAAGCCATTATTCACCCATCAGGTTTGCTCTCTCACGAGTTTGGAGCTACGTGGGCGTTTTCCTCCATGGGTTTCTTGTGTTTTCCTTCATTTTCCTAGCTGGGAAGGGCGTTTTTACGTTGTATAACAGTGGGGAAGAAGGGGAAACGATTTGGGGTTTTATAGAGGCCGTTTTGTCCCACTGAATGCTCATACATCTGTGGGACAAATCGATTTTCTTCCTCAGGGTTGGATCCCTCTTCCCACAATCCGTTTTTGGGTGTGCAACGATTTTAGGGAAACCCATAGAACCTATTTTGTGAATCCCATTGCTGAAATGTGTAACCATGCCCAGTTTTGAGTTGTTGTGTGTGTAAATAAATGTTGGGATTGAGATGGGTATCCATTCCTTTGGGTTGTGCTGAGCTTGAGAGTACCCTTTTCCTTGTAGATATCATGCCCAGCTCGGGGGTGGTCTCTGAGTGCTGAAAGAATATAGGCTGCGCAGAGACCTACAGTTGGGTGGAACGTTGCAGCGACATAGCTAGTTGCTTGGGACAACATTACTGTGAGATAAGTATATTCGCTTATGTGTATTTTCTTCTGCACTATTTTAATTAAAGGATGGTTGCTCTTGATATGGTTGATGCATGTGAAATATATGTGGGTGATGTCTTATTCCGCTGTACATGTTTGCCTCATTTATGGGCAATTGTTCATATTTATATGAATCATGGATGTTGAAATGGGCTAAGTTTTCTAAAAGCTCAGGTTTTTGGGTATCATGTTCCCTTCCTTGCGTTAATAGATGGGAGGGGATGTGACATTCGACTACGGCAGGCCGGGTTGGCGGGGTAACCGCACCAATTTTGGTTACTCTAAGGTTTTGGGCCCATATGCATTGTAAAAATGTGACCTAAGGGCACCATCTATAAAAGAGACATTTTTGTAAGGGAAGGGTTGGATTTTCTAAGGGTAAATCTCTAAGTGATCTCTAAGTTGTTTTGTTGATCTCTGTTGAGAGACTGAGCACTGTAAGGAGGCTCATTTTATAGGTGAATTCTGTTTTGGACAGATTATAGTTGTTTGAAAATAATAATATTTTAATTAAATTTGAATTGTAATATCTTTAAAAAATATTTCACTAATTATTTACTCCTAGTTTATCTAGGAGTTTGACTTTGTTAATTAGATGTAACTTAAGTTATTTTATAAATAATAATAATAATAATAATAATAGTTATATATATTATTATTAAATTTAACAATAAATAGTAATACTATTAACACACTTAATAGTATAACAATGTGAGAGTCCTTTTATGCATAACCTCTATGCAATAATTATATTTATATATAAGAAACGTTTTCTTTTAAGAAAGTGATAATAATATTATTATTAATATTATCAATAATAATATCAACTTGGAGAGCTATTTTATGCATAGCCTTTATGCATGTTATTCACATAAGAATACTTAACTTTAATTATTCAATAGTTTAGTTATGGTAATTTTCTTTGATTTATTTATGTATATACCAATACTTCTTTTAAAACATTAAGTACAAGGTCCAACTCGTTTGAGGGTCCTTTTGGTAAGCTTGGATAGTTGGCTTGGTTAGATACCTCTAGGCCTCTCTCTTGCATGTTGGATTCCCTCGTTTAACATGGTAGTTTCCACAGTACTTGATGATAGATAGACAAATGATTCATTTAACCAATTTAAATAATCGTGATGAATAGAAGTGCCCTTTAGAGTCTTCTCGACTCAACACTTTTAAGATCAAGTAACCCCAAGTGCTCTTGAGAGCTTTAACTCAACACTCTTCACATGGGCGTTATGCTAGTGCAATTCCAGAGCGTCCTGCTCAACACTAGAACTAGAATGTGGTTGTGAAGCACATCTAGAATGTATAATGGCCTCGGATCCGGTATTCATTTATCAAACTTGGAGTGCTCCAGGGCTCCTACCCAACACTCAATGTACATCGGGGCTTACGCCCAGTCTAGGTACATCCCCAGTACGTAGGTCATCCGTGTGTTCCTGAGTCCACACTCAACACACCATATAAGTCAATCATGTAAATCATAACTCTGCACAGTATGTAACAAAAGGTCATCTTAGTATATTATGGTTTTGTACCCAATTCACATAACAAAACATAATCAATCTATTAGGGTTTTCTTGCCCAATATATAATAATAGTGCGTTAGTCATGTCCACGCCCAATATGTATATCTATAAAAGAAATGACCAATATATAACATCATAAATAGTTAGTCAAAATTCGATATATTACAGACTATTTGATTATAAAATAAAGAGAATATATTAACAATGATAAACCGACATAAACATTTCAGAATATACGAGTTGTTGAAAGACATTCACATACACACATATCCAAAAAAGATTATGTAGAAATAAATATTTGTCTTATATCTCCCCTCAAAAAAAACATACACCAAATCCAAAAAAATGCCCCTCATCCTAGTCTATATCATCATCTTTATAGAGCTAGAGTGATGATTACAAACCAAAATCAACGGCCAATAAAGTGCAAAAGAGAAATTGCTCAAATTATCAAATTATGAATCTTGTTTTTATGACACCGAAATTGCTCAATCAAAGCGTCATTCTTAGAAACATAATAAGCCATGAGGTAATGGAACCTTCTACAGTTCATAAGAGAAACCAAATGATGACCATGATCTGTATCAGGTAGGTTTGCTAACTGGTCACAAAAGGATTTAAATCTTCCTAATGCGAACTGAATGCGTGGAGTAGACTACACACCTGAAGGTAGATTAAACTCATGACTAGTATGAGAATCGACACAAGATCTTTGTTTCTCATAGTTACAAACGCCCATTGGTAATAACCATATTTAATAAATAATAAAATTTAAATTAACCAAATAATACCAAGGAAACTAAGTATGGCTAAGCTATAATCAACAACTTGACCTAATTGATAAGAAATGAATAAAACAAATGATAATCATCCAAGGTTAATTAGTGACTTTAAATGCATCATTCTTGATGCATAACCCTTCCACCTAATTGATAAGAAATGAATAAAACAAATGATAATCATCCAAGGTTAATTAGTGACTTTAGATGCATCATTCTTGATGCATAACCCTTCCAAAAGTATTAGTGGCGATTATTAAATATAATCAAAATTTCATCCATAAACTGATATGAATAATGAATAAACTTGGAATAAAATTAAAATTAGTCTCAATCATTTGTAAAAAATGGCATGGTTTAAATGCAAATAAATATAACTTAAGTATACCAAAACAATTATTTAAATCGATAAAAACCATTAATTATTTTTCTATAAACCCCATTAAACTTCATGGACATGGATGAGTTAAAATGCTGCTAAATATATATGAAAAAATAGGAGAGGCTGTAAAAAAAGGTGAATTAAAAATTAACCAAATCATTTGAAATTATACTCTAGATGAAGAGGAGACGAGCAGTAGAATTAAAAAAAATCAGACCGATATTTAAATAAATATAAACAACTTGTAAAAAAAAATGATGATATCTTCCCACCACTTGTCTACATGAAAATATTAGTTTTGATTAATTAGGATGCAAGATGACCAACAAAGGGATGTATAATTAATAATGAAAAAACAAGATATTCTTTATCTTTAGATTTGATGCTTTCAATCATAAAATCTATATATGCAAAATGATTATCAATAATACTATGAATATTCATAGCCGAATTTACCCATCCTTGTATTTCCCCATAACGATGAACCACTGAGTGATAAAATCGATACAAAACATGCCAATCATAAGACTAAAATGCCTAAAGTATTAACTAGCCAAAATTGTAAACAATACCCATAGCATTCTCTCATTGATGATGAATTTGTTGAAAAAGTGTAAAGTGGGACCCATTCATTTTGTTTACAAAAATGAAAGCGTTATTGTTGATAGAGGTCAACATGCTTTTATTTTCATTTTTAGTGGTTTTAATTAAAAAAAATTATTTCATTTCCAAATTATTTTGTATTTTTGTTTTATTTATTTTGTTTATGTTTATTTATTTATTTTATTAAATTTAATGTTTTAAAATTTAAATTTGATTTTTTATTTTGTTTGATTTTTTTTAATTTAATTTAATTTTAATTTGTTTTTTTTTAGGCAAGTATTTATGGAGTTTCTAACTAGTGACCTTATGCAAGGAGTGTCTTAACAATACATCTACAATAAGTGACCTAATTTTTTTATAGTTCAATTTTTTTTATTTTTTTTTAGATTTTGTTTTCTAATTAAAGAAAATAGATTTTGTTTAAAAAACGTTTTTTTAATTATTTTTTAGTTTTTGTTTTCTAATTTAAAAAGAAATATATTTTGTTTAAAAAATATTTTTCTTTAATTTTTTTTGTTTTTGTAAATATTACTTATAAGTTTAAAGAGAAACTATGGTGCGGGTCAAGAGAAAATTAAGATACTATAAGGAGGTCATGAAGTATCTCTTAGTAGTAACTAGTTCAACGAAGAAAATTAATATAGCCTTGAGACTATAACGAACTCTCATGAGCTCCATAGCAAAATAGAGCGTTGGTATATTCCTAAAACTCCGTGGGTGGAAAGGGTTTTCCATCTTTCTGAGTCTATGAGCATTGAGGATGAAAATCACTTTATCTTAGAGTGCCATGCTTACACCAACATTAGATTTGAATTTCATAGTATTATCTACAATACAAACATTTCTAACCTCCTCAATTACCAATACTATAGTGAGCGCTTCTCGCAAGCTTTTTGAGCACATGAACAAAATTCTAAATAAAACCAAGTAATACCCTACTTAAGGTCCGATAAACAAAAGTTAGTTTGAGTGTACGTTAATCATCATCATCATCATCATTATCATATTTAAAAAAATTAACAATTTGTTTGTTTTTTATTTTTTTTTAAGTTTTTGTTTTATTTTTTAAAACTTGTTTTTAAATAGTTGTATTTTATTTTATTTCTTTAATTTTTTATTTTTTAAAAATATTTTGGTTTTTTATTTCTCGTAGAAAATTATATTTTTTTAAATCAAATTAGGCATTCTTTCTTTCAAGTAATTTTTTTTTAAATGCAATGCATCTCCTAGAGAAACTGACACTTGGATGGGTGAGTTGTTTTTAATTAAATAATTATTTATGCATGAAGCGACATGTATCGCATGAGATTTTCCTTTATAAGGAAGGCATGGGGAATGGGTAAGGGACCCACATCCTGGATGGATATCGTAATTGTGAAAAGATAAAATATTTGTTGCTATTGAGGGTTTAGCTAGAAATTTTGCTGCGGGGGGAACCCAAGCTGAGTTTCTTGATTAGTGTGTGTGAGCTCTACGGCCCAAAGCTCGGGGGAGGCCATGCGACTGAAAACATGAGCCTATGGTTGGGTGACGAAGCTAACGGTTGCTTCGCCAATGGTTAAACAAGCTTCTTCTGGAGGGACTCAATGCGTGAAGCGGACGGCAAGGGAAAGCAGGATCAGATTGATGACGACGACTACCCCTCCAGCAACGGATTCGACCTGCAATAACAAGACCTCCAAGGGGGTGTCATGGTAGAACCACTCTTTGATTTGGGTGTTAATTTTGGGTTTTGATTGCACTAACACTGACTGAGATTTCCAAAAGGTCGTAAGTTCTAGCCACAAGAAAAATGGTGCTACCGGTAGCACCACTTTTTGATTTGAGGGTTTATTTACAGTTTTGATTGCATCGACATCGGTCGAGGTTTCCAAAAAGTTGTAATTTTAACCCCAAGAAGAAAAACGATGTTATTGGTAACACCACTTTTTGATTTGGGGTAAAAATAGTCACTAAATGCAACCTATAAAAAAGGAGAAGTCTTGAGAGTTCTTGTCAAGTTCTATAATATGTTACAACAGTTAGAATTCATTGACTAATTAAATCAATCATCATTTTCAAATTCAAGAACAGTGGGTTTCTCTTGTGAAGGAATGTGTCATGAGTTTACCAATGAGGTTTGAGTCAATGAAATAATAGCTATTGTAGGTTTGATTTTTGGTCATTATACATAGAAAATTTTCATTGATCTGTAGTATGTCAACAATGGAATTATATTTCATGATTACATAATCCACTCAATCATTACATAAGGAATCATTACATAAGGATTCAACAAGAGCATCATGTCAGTTACAAGGATTGAACCTAGGTGGAGAGGGTAACAATCATTCCTCCAAACCACCCAAGCTACATCCAATGGACATTATTTCATGAAGCTTGCTCAAAAGACATTTCAATTAAATTTTAAAAATTTATAAAAAATAAACTACAACTTTAAAAGGCTTTTGACTTTTTTAAATATACAAATGGGCTCAAAATGAAAGATTCTCGGAAAGACACATATATTTGTTACTCAAGGTTCTCTTATGTTTCTTTTGGTTTTCATCTATTTTGTTTTAAATCTTTTCTTTCATTTTTTTTCCACTTTTCTCCTTCTATCTCCTCCCTTTGTCTCACTCTTTCATCTTTTTTTTCTCTTCTACCTTCTTTTGTATCTTCATACTCCTCCCATCTTCTTATCCGGGCATGTGCAAGCTAATAAGGGTCACTTTTGGCGGGTTAGATGCAATAGAAAACTGAAAAACTAGGCATCCCTCAACTTACTTGGATTTTTTGCGATACTTACGCAATATATCTTGCACTGAGTAAAAAAGATGAAATGTAGGAAATTGAATCACGTTTCCGAATATATAACTTTTATTTATTGAAAATTTGCATAGGTAGTCAAGTTTCATGTTTTCTAACAGTCACTTTTTTTTTTTTTGGCAAATGATAAGGTATATGTTTTTGTGGGTATAGCTTTTCAATGCATAAATGATGGTTTCGGGATACAAAAATCGGTAGATATATATAGAACCCGTAGCACTAGTGCAGTGCTATTTTTCCAAAATTAAATGTTTAATTTTTAATTTTTTTTTAGTTATGTAAGTGATCAAACCTCAAGAACGGTACGTCAAATGTGGGTGCAGCCTTTGAAGGTATTAATGTAGTTACTTTGACTTGTATTTTTTACAACATGTAGAGGTCAGTGTCCTCTAGTGCAGCATACAAGTTTTTTTAAAAATGGTTGTGAAATGAAAAAGTTACAGAATAAACACTAACAGTATGTTCTTTGACCAACGGAGTGATGACACAAGAAAATTAGGAAATCAATAGAAAATCTCAATATTTTTTTTAAAAAATTACATATTTGGAATCTGTATAACAAATTCTATCTATCCCTAAAATTTCGTCAGTAATGGTCAGGTGTGTAATTCTGTAAAGAGCAGTGGAAAACAGGCATACTCAGAAAAATACTAAAAATGTCAAATTAGCTATGGTCTATAAATTCCTTAGCACAGGTTTGGTAAGTCTGAACCAACCAAATAGGACAGTGGCTAACATGCGGGCACAAGAGAAGCGGGTGATTAGGCGCTCAGGAACGCGCACGCGTTATGTTTAAATTCAAATAACGTGTGCGCGTTATATTTAAATTCAAATTTTAGTGTTTTGGCGCTCAATGTTATAAGCAACGCGCTAGCATTATGTGTGTACATAACGCACGCGCGTTATGGGATTAAATAATGCACGCACGTTATAATCTTCACAAATTTATGTTTTGAAGTGTTAGATTGGGTGAGATAAAGATAACGATAATGAGGATGATGAAGATGAAGATGATGATGGTGATGAAGATGAAGATGATGACGGTGATGAAGATGATGAAGATGATGATGGTGATGATGATGATGATGATGATGAATATCATGATGAAGATGATGATGATGATGATGATGATGTTGATGATGATGTAGATGATGATGAAGATGATGATGAGGAGGAGGAGGATGCAGATGATGAGGAGGAGGAGGAGGAGGAGGATGATGCAGATGATGATGATGATGATGAGGATGACGGAGATGATGATGATGATGACACTGATGATGATGATGATGACGATGAAGATGATGGTGATGACGACCACAACGATGATGATGAAAATGATGAAGATGACGATGAGTATGATGATGATGATGAAGATGGAGATGACGATGATGATGAGGATGATGATGATGATTATGAAGATGGAGATGATGATGATGATGATGATGACGTAGTATCTCTTCTATGGTTTTACACCTCTCTCTCTCTCTCTCTCTCTCTCTCTCTCTGTAAACCCCCTCTCTCTCTCCCTAACCATATTACTCTTTCTATCTCCCTATTACTCCCCCTAGCCCAAAACCCCCTCCTCTCCCTAGCCCTTACTAACCCGGGCTCTCTCAGTCTCTCTCTCTTCCCTACACCTCCACCTACCTCTAACCACACCTTCCATCTCTCTTTCGACCAACACCCTCTCCTCTCTCGCTCTCTCTCTCCCTCCTCCCCCCCCCAACCATTACTAACGCCCTCTCAATCTCTCTCTCTCTCTCTCCCCCTCACTAACCCCCATCCTAGCCCCTTACCCCTAACTAACCCCCCCTCTCACTCTCTCTTCCTTACTTCTACACCTCTCTCTCTCTCTCTCTCCCTCTCTCTCTCTCTCTCTCCTCCCTCTCTCTCTCTTGTAATCCCCCTTCCCCTACCACTACATGATGATGATTATGATGATGATGATGATGATGAAGATGACAATGATGATGATGGTCATCATCATCCTCATCATCTCCATCATCATCGTCATCTCCATCATCATCTTCATCCTCATCATCATCCTCACCACCATCTGCATCATGATTGATGATTGGCCATCATCATCATCATCCTCTTCTTTATGATCACCATCATCATCATCATCATAATCATCATCATCGTCATCTCCATCATCATCATCATCGTCATCGTCATCGTCATCTCCATCTTCATCATCATCATCATCATCCTCATCACCATCTTAAACATCATCGTCGTCATCGTCATCATCATCATCATCATCATCATCATCATCTTCATCAACATCATCAGCATCCTCATCATCTTCATTGTCATATTCTTCATCATCATCATCATCCTCATTATCCTCATCACCAACTTCATCCTCATCATGATGATGATTGATCATCATCATCATCATCGCCATCCTCTTCTTTTTCATCACCATCATCATCCTCATCACCATATTCATCATGATTGATTCATCATCATCATCAGTAGCATCAGCAATAGCAACATTATCATCCTCTTCTTCATCATCATCACCATCATCATCATCCTCATCCTCATCATCCTTGTCGTCATATTCATCATTACCTTCATCATCATCATCATCATCATCATCCTCATCACCATCTTCATCTTCATCATGATGGATGATTGATCATCATCATCATCGCCATCTTCTTCTTTATCATCACCATCATCATCCTCATCACCATCTTCATCATGATTGTGTATTGATCATCATCACCATCATCCTCTTCTTTATCATCACCATCATCATCATCATCATCATCAATTTCATCATCATCATCATTTTCATGATCATGATCATCTTCATCACCATCTTCAACATCATCATTGTCATCATCATCAGCAGCAGCATCAGCATCATCTTCATCCTCATCATCCTCATCGTCATATTCATCATCATCTTCATCATCATCATAATCATCATCATCATCATATTCATCATCATCTTCATGATGTTCATCATCATCATCATCATCATATTCATCATCATCATCATCCTCATCCTCATCATCGTCTTCATCTTCATCATCATCGTCTTCATCATCTGCTACTCCCCCTAGCCAAAACCCCCTCCTCTCCCTAGTCCTTACTAACCCGGGCTCGCTCAGTCTCTCTCTCTTCCCTACACCTCCACCTACATCTAACCACATCTTGCATCTCTCTTTTGCAGTCCCTACAACCAACACCCTCTCCTCTATCACTTTCTCTCTCCCTCCTCCCCCCCTAACCATTACTAACCCCCTCTCTCAGTATCTCTCTCTCTCTCCCCCTCGCTAACCCCCCTCCCAGCCCCTTACCCCTAACTATCCCCCCTCCTAGCCCCTTACCCCTACCTAACCACCCCCCATCTCTAATCCCTAAACCCCTAACACCAAATCCCTATTTAACCCCCCAACCCATAGAAACTATTAAATAAACTATTGAATAAGGTTTTTTTATTATTTAAATAACGCTAGCGCATTTATGAATACAGAAATGCGTGCATGCTTTGTGTGTACATAACGCTAGCACGTTATGTGTATAAATAACGCTAGTGCGTTATGTCTGTGCAAAAATACTTTTATCCTCCCGTGTTCTGCGTTTTCTCCTCCCACCTTCCCGTCTCCCATACAGCACGACACTTCAAAATTAATAGTCAAAGCATTGGAGGAAGCTCAAGACACTCCATGTTCACAATCAACAAGTTTGAAGAGGATTCTACAGTTGGAATTTGGAATTGAGGATTCCACATTCACAATTACCAAGCTTCAAGGGGATTCTACATTCACAAATTCAAGCTTCAAGAGGATTCTACATTCACAATTTCAAGCTTCAAGGTGATTCTATATTAACACTGTCAAGCAAGTTTGATGAATCTATATGAACACAGTTGAAGAAGAATCTACATTCCCTATTGAGCAAGCTTGAAATTTCTATATTCACAAATGAAGAATTTTCTATATTCACAACTGAGGTAGATAATTTACTTTCACATTTGAGCAAGATTGATGTTCATCTATATTGACAATTGAGGAAGTATCTATATTGACAATTGAGCAAGCTTGAAAACCTATAATCATAGTTGAGAAATAATTTGGATATTTGAATAATTGAGCACACCTCTAGGATCTATTTTCTTAGTATTGCTCATTGTGGTCATGGGGAATTCACGCAATCGAAAAAGGAAATCGGCAAGGAAAGAGAAGCCTCAAGAAACCATGGAAGAAGTTAGAGAAAAGAAAAGATTGGACATGTGGAATCGAAGGCATTCCATGGAAACTCATCCAATTCCAACCGTAGATGATGCCACGGTTGTTCCTACCCATCCACCTCAAGAAATACGAAGAAATTCACTAGAGGGGCCCTCAATTTCAACAACATTTGATGACCAAGCACCCCATGGCCCTAGTGAAGAACTAAGATGTAGGTGCTCATCGGGTGATGTTTCAATTCCCACATCAAGTCAACCTCAAAATATGGTAGTGACTGACTTGTTGGGTAGTGGTTATACAAGTGACAAAGTTAGAGAGGCATTGAGTGGAGGATTGAAAATGGAAGAAGCAAATATTATGGAGACTGTCCAAGAGAATGAAAGACAAGGGGTTCCTATGGAAATGCCAGAGCGTCCTGGTGATGGTGTACATGCTCCAGTTCCAACACCCTTACCTCCATTAGCAACTGCACGCTGAAGAACTCTGAGACGTATACAAGTTGATGAAACTCTCATTAGTTCACTTGAAGGTACATTGTCTACACGTTCTATTGCTTATCAAACTCGACAAATACTTGATAATGTTTTTTATTCTAAATGTGATGGGGACAAGTGCAAATTATTTTTATCATTGTTGAAATCTAGGCATATGACTGTTGTTAGAAGAACATTAGGGATAAAGATGGCCAAAAAGATAGAACCAAGTTCTCATATCGTTAAAAGTTTAGTAGATGCATTTAGTACAATTGGAAAGAAATCTTGCTCAAACCCCATCCTAGCCCCTTACCCCTAACTAACCCCCCCTCTCTCACTCTCTCTTCCTTACTTCTACACCTCTCTCTCTCTCTCCCTCTCTCTCTCTCTCCCCTCCCTCTCTCTCTCTCGTAATCCCCCTTCCCCTAACACTACATGATGATGATTATGATGATGATGATGATGATGATGAAGATGACAATGATGATGATGGTCATCATCATCCTCGTCATCTCCATCATCATCGTCATCTCCATCATCATCTTCATCCTCATCATCATCCTCACCACCATCTGCATCATGATTGATGATTGGCCATCATCATCATCGTCCTCTTCTTTATGATCACCATCATCATCATCATCATCATCGTCATCGTCATCGTCATCTCCATCTTCATCATCATCATCATCATCCTCATCACCATATTCAACATCATCATCATCGTCATCATCATCATCATCATCATCTTCATCAGCATCGTTAGCATCCTCATCATCTTCGTTGTCATATTCATCCTCCTCCTCATCATCATCATCATCCTCATTATCCTCATCACCAACTTCATCCTCATCATGATTGATGATTGATCATCATCATCATCATCATTTCCATCCTCTTCTTTATCATCACCACCATCATCCTCATCACCATATTCATCATGATTGATTCATCATCATCAGCAGCAGCAGCAACAACAACATTATCATCCTCTTCTTCATCATCATCACCATCATCATCATCATCATCCTCATCATCCTTGTCGTCATATTCATCATCATCTTCATCATCATCATCATCATCATCATCATCATCCTCATCACCATCTTCATCTTCATCATGATTGATGATTGATCATCATCATCATCGCCATCCTCTTCTTTATCATCACCATCATCATCCTCATCACCATCTTCATCATTATTGTGTATTGATCATCATCACCATCATCCTCTTCTTTATCATCACCATCATCATCATCATCATCATCAATTTCATCATCATCAATTTCATCATCATCATCATTTTCATGATCATCATCATCTTCATCACCATCTTCAACATCATCATTGTCATCATCATCATCAACAGCATCAGCATCATCTTCATCCTCATCATCCTCATCGTCATATTCATCATCTTCTTCATCATCATCTTCATCATCATCATAATCATCATCATCATCATATTCATCATCATCTTCATGATGTTCATCATCATCGTCATCATGATATTCATCATCATCATCATCCTCATCCTCATCATCGTCTTCATCTTCATCATCGTCGTCTTCATCATCTGCTACTCCCCCTAGCCAAAACCCCCTCCTCTCTATTTCCCTCCCCTCCTCTCCCTAGCCCTTACTAACCCGGGCTCGCTCAGTCTCTCTCTCTTCCCTACACCTCCACCTACATCTAACCACGTCTTGCATCTCTCTTTTGTAGTCCCTACAACCAACACCCTCTCCTCTATCACTTTCTCTCTCCCTCCTTCCCCCCCTAACCATTACTAACCCCCTCTCTCAGTATCTCTCTCTCTCTCTCCCCCTTGCTAACCCCCCTCCCAGCCCCTTACCCCTAACTATCCCCCCTCCTAGCCCCTTACCCCTACCTAACCAACCCCCATCTCTAATCCCTAAACCCCTAACACCAAATCCCTATTTAACCCCCCCAACCCATAGAAACTATTAAATAAACTATTGAATAAGGTTTTTTTATTATTTAAATAACGCTAGCGCGTTTATGAATACAAAAATGCGTGCAAGCTTTGTGTGTACATAACGCTAGCACGTTATGTGTATAAATAACGCTAGTGCGTTATGTCTGTGCAAAAATACTTTTATCCTCCCATGTTCTGCGTTTTCTCCTCCCACCTTCCCGTCTCCCATACAGCACGACACTTCAAAATTAATAGTCAAAGCATTAGAGGAAGCTCAAGACACTCCATGTTCACAATCAACAAGTTTGAAGAGGATTCTACAGTTGGAATTTGGAATTGAGGATTCCACATTCACAATTACCAAGCTTCAAGGGGATTCTACATTCACAAATTCAAGCTTCAAGAGGATTCTACATTCACAATTTCAAGCTTCAAGGTGATTCTATATTAACACTGTCAAGCAAGTTTGATGAATCTATATGAACATAGTTGAAGAAGAATCTACATTCCCTATTGAGCAAGCTTGAAATTTCTATATTCACAAATGAAGAATTTTCTATATTCACAACTGAGGTAGAAAATTTACTTTCACATTTGAGCAAGATTGATGTTCATCTATATTCACAATTGAGGAAGTATCTATATTGACAATTGAGCAAGCTTGAAGAACCTATAATCATAGTTGAGAAATAATTTGGATATTTGAATAATTGAGCACACCTCTAGGATCTATTTTCTTACTATTGCTCATTGTGGTCATGGGAAATTCATGCAATCGAAAAAGGAAATCGGCAAGGAAAGAGAAGCCTCAAGAAACCATGGAAGAAGTTAGAGAAAAGAAAAGATTGGACATGTGGAATCGAAGGCATTCCATGGAAACTCATCCAATTCCAACTGTAGATGATGCCACGGTTGTTCCTACCCATCCACCTCAAGAAATACGAAGAAATTCACTAGAGGGGCCCTCAATTTCAACAACATTTGATGAACAAGCACCCCATGGCACTAGTGAAGAACTAAGATGTAGGTGCTCATCGGGTGATGTTTCAATTCCCACATCAAGTCAACCTCAAAATATGGTAGTGACTGACTTGTTGGGTAGTGGTTATACAAGCGACGAAGTTAGAGAGGCATTGAGTGGAGGATTGAAAATGGAAGAAGCAAATATTATGGAGACTGTCCAAGAGAATGAAAGACAAGGGGTTCCTATGGAAACGCCAGAGCGTCCTGGTGATGGTGTACATGCTCCAATTCCAACACCCTTACATCCTTTAGCAACTGCACGCTGAAGAACTCCAAGACGTATACAGGTTGATGAAACTCTCATTAGTTCACTTGAAGGTACGTTGTCTACACGTTCTATTGCTTATCAAACTCGACAAATACTTGATAACTTTTTTTATTCTAAATGTGATGGGGACAAGTGCAAATTATTTTTATCATTGTTGAAATCTAGGCATATGACTGTTGTTAGAAGAACATTAGGGATAAAGATGGCCAAAAAGATAGAACCGGGTTCTCATATCGTTAAAAGTTTAGTAGATGCATTTAGTACAATTGGAAATAAATCTCGCTCAAAGGATCGCAATGCGGCTCGTCGTGTGTTGTCACAATCAATCATTAACAAAAGCACTAGGGCACTTCATTTTCTTAAACCTAAATCCAAAATTGTTAATTTGAATGTGAAGACACTTCGTAGGTATTGTGTTGGAAGAGAACAACTTGAAACCGGTCAAACAGATGTTTGGGCCTTCATTGGCAGGTTGCCACGCTTTGATATGAAGCTCATTGATGTGGTAAAGGGATTAGTGCAAGCTTTTTGGCATGGAAACACTAGACCTTCTTCCAACCAAAAAGATGTATTAAAATTGAGAAGGGGTTCGAAGGATCGTGAACCACACATTAAACATTTTCTTGATATGACACAAACAGAATTATATGAGAGATTTAGGAATGAACATAACGAACTTGACTTGGGCCAAAGATCATTTGAAAAATGCAAACCATGGTATGTTAAAATAAACACAATTCGTAACACATGTTGTTGTCGATACCACATTGAGTATGGTTACTATTATGACACATATACATATATTTTTCGTGTATCGCATAACACTCTTGTGCAGGAATGCTCAGCTGCATTACTACCGATTCGATTTAGAGACTTTATTCATAGCATTTTGTGTAGCAGGCCAAACGATTGCACATTTTATCAAAAAACTTGCATAGATGGGACATGCCCAGGGTGTGGTGGATTCACATTATTGGAAAAATGCATACATGTGACCGATGAGCATGAACTTGGGAGGTAGGAGGTGAACTTGTAGTCATTCAAATATGTCACGTATGATATTGATGGAGGGAACGGAAGAAAAAAAATACAATTGATCACTTCTTAGGTTGGTAATGAGCTATTGGATACTATTTTTTCTTCAGATTGCAGTTTCATATGTAACAATCTATTGATATAATGTCTTTATTGTTGATATACCAGGTACGGGTTTGCGACTTCATGGAGGAATTCCTTGAAAAGACACAACAATATGTAAAGCATGTGCATGTGGCTCGCTGGCAAGATGAACAGTTTAGAACGTGCATGGATACATTTCCTATCGGGACTATCCTATCAGTGGTCGATTTTGCGGAAAACTACACTCTTCAACTGCAAAATGAGATTCATAGTCAATACTATCACTTGGACCAAGTCAGCCTAATGGTCCATATCACCTATAGACATGGGGCAGATAGTACTGAAGACAATAGGGTTACATTGAAGGAGTATCTCTTCTACATAAGTGATGACAGGTGTCACGACTTGGATTTTTTACAACACGGCTTTCAAATCTTCTACAATCACTTGAAGGATAACAATATACGGATGGAACAACATTGGATTTTGTCTGACGGTTGTGTAGGGCAATTCAAAAATGCCTGTGTCTTCCAATGGTTGTGTATGCTCCACAAAAGGCACAAGGTGTCACATATGTGGAACTATTTTGAGACTGGACATGGAAAAGGTTAACACGATGGAGCAGGTGCATGCATAAAGACTGCATTACGCAAGAAAGAAATGAAGTTCACAGATGGAACTATCATCCGAAATGCAAAAACCATCGTTCAATGGTGTGCTTCAGTCATGGGGGAGGGAGCAAGAAGGCAGGAAGATCACTCAACCAGGAAAGCACATGTGGTTAGATATTTTTGGGAGGTGGTGGATGTAGATCATTCACAGTTATATGAGTGCAAGACCATCCAAGGAACTCGTGCATTTCATTCAGCTAGAATGTCAGACAATGCTATACTTGAAATGTGGACAAGGAAACTGTCATGTTTTTGTTCTCCATGCAGTAGTGGTGAATGGGACAAATGTGAATCCATGGATTGGGTTCACAGCTGGGACCATGTATCACTTCCCATTGGTCGACGGATAGATACATAATTATCCCAGTTGAAGGAGGACCAATCAAGTATTTCACCAGACTATGACCACATATCAGATCTCATACAACCAGGTTTGATTAATATTTTTATATTTTTGACAACTAGTTGTGTCTAATTAGCTGTGTATATTTTTTATATTTTTGACAACTAGTTGTGTCTAATTAGTTGACTAAAACGTTGGAACTATATTTTCTCTAGCTCACATATACGCAGTGGTTTCCCCAAGATGCAATGCATGGCACACTGACTATTGGCTGGCACATTGCTTAGAGGGGAAGCAAACCCTAAATGTCCCATTGCAGGACTCTGAGGGAGTTGATTTTCCGATTGGGTCGATGGTTCTAAAGGGGGAATATTTGAACCAGGTTTCCCACTCAGCAAATAGAAAAGGGTATACATATGAAGATTATAGACCAAGTGGGATTGTATACCATTATACACACTTAGTTATTGGCACAAACCTCCAGCTGCAAACAATGCCAAGGAAGAACTCATCAAAGGCATGATACTTATTGCCTTATTCCGAACACGAGAGGTTACAGCAAACCATTGGTATTCAAGGTGATCCTAATGGCCTAGTCAAATGACCATAGGTAGGTAATATGGTACGTGGTTTGCTTGTTTTATTGTGTATTATGTTATAGGTATGTGGTGTACATGTATGCTATGATTTTGTTTCATGGTCTCATTGAGTATTGACATTAATATTTTGACTATTGCAGCCATACATTGATAGCTTGATAGATTCATAAATTGCATAGAATTGGTACAACTTGATAGATTGCACAAGTTTCGTAATCATCATCATCATCATCTTCATCACCACCACCACCACCACCGTCATCATCATCATCATCATCATCATCATCTTCATCATCCTCACCACCACCATCATGATCATCATCCTCATCATTATCATGGTAAACCATCATCATCTTCATCATGAACATCATCTTCATCACCACCACCACCATCATCAATCATTATCATCATCATCATCATCATATTCAACACCACCACCACCATCATCGTCATCATCATCCTCATCCTCATCCTCATCATCCTCACCCTCATCCTCATCCTCATCCTCATCATCCTCATCATCCTCACCCTCATCCTCACCCTCATCCTCATGCTCATCCTCATCCTCATCATCCTCACCCTCATCCTCATCATCATCCTCATCATCCTCATCATCCTCACCCTCATCCTCATCCGCATCCTCATCATCCTCACCCTCATCCTCATCCTCATCCTCATCCTCATCATCATCATGGTAAGCCATTATATTCATCATCATCATCATCGTCAACATATTCATCATCACGATCATGATTCTCATTACCCTCATCATCACCACCACCACCATCATGATCATCATCCTCATCATCCTCATCCTCATCATCATCATGGTGAACCATTATCTTCATCATCATCATCATCGTCAACATATTCATCATCATGATCATCATTCTCATCAACCTCATCATCAACATCTTCATCCTCATCGCCACCACCACCACCATCATCATCATCAGAATCATCATCTTCATCACCACCACCACCACCACCACCATCATCATCATCATCATCATCAACAACAACAACAACATCTTCATCATCCTCACCACCACCATCATGATCATCACCCTCATCATTATCATGGTAAACCATCATCATCGTCATCATCACGATCATCATTCTCATCACCCTCATCATCAACATCTTCATCATCATCACCACCACCATCATGATCATCATCCTCATCATCCTCACCCTCGTCCACATCCTCACCATCATCATGATCATCATCCATCAACAAGTGCCTGACAGACGATTTTGCAAAGTTGACCCCCGAGGGCAAAAATTGGACAGTCCCTCACTGAGAAAAACCCTAGTTTGCAGAATGCACCTACAAGATGACACATGGGCCATGGGACCAGCAGAGAGGGGCACCCCTAGCACTGTCTCGATGTCCTGAATCCAACGGCGCCGACAGTTTGTCGATCTGAGCCACGACCTTCATTCTATGGCTCGTTCCGTCTCGCATCCAAAAGGCCTTCAAGGACACCTGTTGGATACCCGTCGGGGCCATAGAACTCCAACCGTGCAACAAAACCGGGTTCCGGGGAGACATGTAGGTGTGTCTAGGATGGTTCCATCTGGGAATGCTAGCCACAAGTGCCCGACGGACGATTTTGGAAAGTTGACCCCTGTGGGAAAAAAATGCATAGTCACTCACTGAGCAAAACCCTAGTTTGCAGAATGCACCTACAAGATGACACATGGGCCATGGCACCGGAGGAGAGGGGCACCCCTAGCACTGTCTCGACGTCTTGAATCCAACGGAGCCAATGGTTCGTCAATCCGAGCCAAATCCTTCATTCTATGGCTCGTTCTGTCTCGCATCCAAAAGGCCTTCAAGGGCACCTGCTGGATTAAATTCATATTTTGTCTCTCAAATATCATTCGTTTAACTCTCTCCTAATATATCTTTATAATTAAAAAACTCCATATTCTCACCATATATCTTAGGTATCCACTTTTTAAGTTACATTGTTCATACCCCATTTTATTAATTGTATAATATGTTTCTCCTAATATATTCTCCACTTTTTACCTATCAATTTTCATTATTCTCCCTCTTTCAGTTTCTTTTGAAAATAACCTTAATTTTTCTTGGTCCAGGTAAGATTAAAGTCACTTAAATTTTATTTTATTTTAAATTCTCTCATCCATATTCATAGAATTAAACTAAAGTACAACCCCACAATACCCATACTCTCTATATATACCCCTCTCACTCCCATACTGTCAAGGGATATATTTCTCAAAAATTAAAGTAATTTTGAATGAATGAGATGGGGTATTTCATAAAACGTACACTCACCATTGAACCTTTTAAAGATTGCTTCTTTGGAATATTACCTTAAATAATATAAAGTAAAATAAAAATGATGTTTGATATTATTGCTAGCCATTGTAAATATCCCAATTCACATGCTCCATCACAAGTCATTGTGTAAGGCATTGATGGGACATGTAAGTACTACTTCATGTAGAACATGGAAATCAATGCAAGTTATACTAGGCCCATTTGCATCACATTTATCCTTTTTTTTCCAACAAGGGAGGCACATTTCAATCTTGCAGTGTCAATCATTCTCCTACACTTCTGTTTCCTAATGAGGATTTGTAATGCTCAATCCTACACACTAATTCAAGGACTGTATGACGTTAAACCAGAATAGAGTGAAAGGCAAGATGTGTTTCATCCTGTATGGCCTAATCACTCACATTATGGCTAGCGTTCCCAGCTGGAACCGTCCTAGACACACCTGCATGTCTCCCCGGAACCCGATGTTGTTGCACGGTTGGAGTTCTATGGCCCCAGCAGGTATCCAGTAGATGCCCCTGAAGGCCTTTTGGATGCGAGATGGAACGAGCCATAGAATAAAGGCCATGGCTCAGATCGATGAACCGTTGGCGCCATTGGATTCAGGACGTTGGGATATTGCTAGGGGTTCCCCTCTCTGCTGGTCCCATGGCCCATGTGTCATCTTGTAGGTGCATTCTGCAAACTAGGGTTTTGCTTAGTGAGGGACTGTGCAAATTTTTCCCACCGGGGTCAACTTTGCAAAATCGTTTGTCAATCACTTATGGCTAGCGTTCCTAGCTGGAACCATCGTAGACACACCTGCATGTCTCCCCGGAACCTGGTTTTGTTGCACAGTTGGAGTTCTATGGCCCCGGCGGGTATCCAGTAGGTGTCCCTAAAGGCCTTTTGGATGCGAGACGGAACGAGCCATAGAATGAAGGTCGTGGCTCGGATCAACGAACCGTCAGCGCCATTGGATTTAGGACGTCGGAATAGTGCTAGGGGTGCCCCTCTCCACCGATCCCATGGCCCATGTGTCATCTTGTAGGTGCATTCTGCAAACTAGGGTTTTTCTCAGTGAGGGACTGTGCAATTTTTGCCCACGGGGGTCAACTTTGCAAAATCATCCGTCGGGCACTTGTGGCTAGCGTTCCTAGCTAGAACCATTCTAGACACACCTGCATGTCTCCCTGGAACCTAGTTTTGTTGCACGGTTGGAGTTCTATGGCCCCGGCAAGTATCCAGCAGGTGTCCCCGCAGGCCTTTTGGATGTGAGACGGAATGAGCCATAGAATGAAGGCCGTGGCTCGGATCGACGAACCGTCAGCGCCATTGGATTCAGGACGTCAGGACAATGCTAGGGGTACCCCTCTCCGCCAGTCCCATGGCCCATGTGTCATCTTGTAGGTGCATTCTACAAACTAGGGTTTTGCTTAGTGAGGGACTGTGCAATTTTTGCCCACGGGGGTCAACTTTGCAAAATCGTTCGTCGGGCACTTGTGACTAGAATTCCCAGCTTGAGCCATCCTAGACACACCTGCATGTCTCCCAGGAACCCGGTTTTGTTGCACGGTTGGATTTCTATGGCCTCGGTGAGTATCTAGCAAGTGTCCCTGAAGGCCTTTTGGATGGGAGACAGAACGAGCCATAGAATGAAGGCCATGGATCGGATTGACAAACTGTCGGCGCCGTTGGATTCAGGACGTCGAGACAGTGCTAGGGGTGCCCCTCTCCATCGGTCCCATGGCCCATGTGTCATCTTGTATTTGCATTCTGCAAACTAGGGTTTTGCTCAATGAGGGACTGTGCAATTTTTGCCCATGGGGGTCAACTTTGCAAAATCGTTCGTCGGGCACTTGTGGCTAGCGTTCCTAGCTGGAACCATCCTAGACACAGCTACATGTCTCCCTATAACCTGTTTTTGTTGCATGGTTGGAGTTCTATGACCCCGACAGATATCCAGTAGGTGTCCTTGAAGGCCTTTTGGATGCGAGACGAAACGAGCCATAGAATGAAGGTCGTGGCTCGGATCGACGAATTGTCGGCACTGTTGGATTCAGGACGTCAGGACAATGCTAGGGGTGCCCCTCTCCGCCAGTCCCATGGCCCATGTGTCATCTTGTAGGTGCATTCTGCAAACTAGGATTTTGCTTAGTGAGGGACTGTGCAATTTTTTCCCACAGGGGTCAACTTTGCAAAATCGTCCGTCGGGCACTTGTGGCTAGCATTCCCAGCTGGAACCATCCTAGACACACCTACATGTCTCCGTGGAACCCGGTTTTGTTGCACGGTTGGAGTTCTATGGCCCCGACAGGTATCTAGTAGGTGTCCCTGAAGGCCTTTTGGATGCGAGATGGAACGAGCCATAGAATGAAGGTCGTGACTTGGATCAATGAACCGTCAGCGCCGTTGGATTCAGGACGTTGGGATAGTGCTAGGGGTGCCCCTCTCCGCTGGTCCCATGTCCCATGTGTCATCTTGTAGGTGCATTCTGCAAACTAGGGTTTTTCTCAGTGAGGGACTGTGCAATTTTTGCCCACGGGGGTCAACTTTGCAAAATCGTCCACCGGGCACTTGTTGACGGATGATGATCATGATGATGGTGAGGATGTGTATGAGGGTGAGGATGAGGATGATGATCATGATGGTGGTGGTGATGATGATGAAGATGTTGATGATGAGGGTGATGAGAATGATGATCGTGATGATGACGACGATGATGGTTTACCATGATAATGATGAGGGTGATGATGATGATGGTGGTGGTGAGGATGATGAAGATGATGATGATGATGGTGGTGGTGGTGGGGGTGGTGGTGATGAAGATGATGATCCTGATGATGATAATGATGGTGGTGGTGGTGATGAAGATGATGATCATGATGAATATGATGATGATTAGGGTGAGTATGATGATGATGAGGGTGATGATGATGATTACGAAACTTGTGCAATTTATCAAAAACAAACATAGGAGCATGAATATGTTGATGTTGCAGATGATGATGATGATGAATATGATGATGATGGTGGTGGTGGTGATGAAGAAGATGATCATGATGAAGATGATGATGATGGCGATGGTGATGATGATGATGATGATGAGGGTGAGGAGGATGAGGATGGGGATGAGGAGGAGGGTGATGAGGATGATGATCATGATGAGGGTGAGGATGTGGATGAGGATGATGATCATGATGGTGGTGGTGATGATGATGAAGATGTTGATGATGAGGTTGATGAGAATGATGATCGTGATGATGAATATGTTGACGATGATGATGATGATGAAGATAATGGTTCACCATGAGGATGATGAGGATGATGATCATGATGGTGGTGGTGATGATGATGAGGGTAATGAGAACGATGATCGTGATGATGAATATAATGGCTTACCATGATGATGATGAGGATGATGATGAGGATGAGGGTGAGGATGATGAGGATGAGGATGAGGATGAGGGTGATGATGATGATTACGAAACTTGTGCAATTGATCAAAACAAACATAGGACCGTGAACATCTTATTTTAGTTCATCAATACAACATTATCAAGGAATATCATTAAACTAGTTAGGTATTCATTTTCCATGGATTTTGGATTATTACTTTTGCATTATGATAGGTGGAAAATGGACATATGAAAGAGGTAAAGCACAAACTAGGGTCTTACATACTAGGGTTTTGTAAGTATAGGGTTTATATCTTCAACGATATTATGAGAGTGAATTCATGACCAGCTATTGGTTAGCTTATTTTAACAAACTAGGGTATATTTGTTACATATATTTGACCATATGTACATGAAGGCCCAATGAATTTTATTACACTTTAATTATGCATTCCTTGCCATTCAATCGAACTGCATAGATGCTCATGTATGTATAGTTTGATGAAATACAGTAGCATAGATGAAATGTGTAGCATCTATTGGACTTCCTATTACTGTCTGAAAATGTCATAGGATTACATTGATGGTATGCATAGCATGTTACTATTATGACATAGGTTTTTTCCTTGCAACCATAATCATGATCAATGGGTATGAACCCTTGGAGTTGACAAAAAACACAATTTTAAATTAGATATCAAATTAGCATGCATGTGCTAAGTTCATTGAACTGTTGAAAGATATTATTAGTTTTTTCCATTAAGATAATGTTTTCATAACACAATGGTGAGATGTTACTTGATCAATGCAATAAATGTAAGAGAATAAATATTGATTGAAATGTAATTTTATAAATTTCAATAGCATAATTTATCAATTTGTGGAAGAGATGAATCATCACAAGCACAAGTCGAAACTCCAGAGAAAATATGGAATATATTGATAGTCGAATGTTTGTAATACAAAATATGGGAAAGTAGCCGGCCCTCAAATGGCTTGTCAATGTACATGTATCCCTAATTACAACAACGTGTACATGCATGTCAAAATACATCTATCCAAGACTATGCAACATTAAAATCAATCTTTCTCTTGTTTTTCCCTGACTTTCCTCTATCAACCATCTCCCTGGGATCGCTCGGAATCTCAGAAGTCTGCAAAAAAAATCATTATTTTTATCAAAGAACTGCACTAATACCGTACCATCAACAAACTTAAAAGATTAACTTATGGCCAAATTATTTATGACAAACACTCACCAAGTCCTCATGGGGTATAGATGTGAGCGGTGTGCTCATGGAAGGCATCTCTATAGTTGTGCTCTGCAAATAAAAGATCATATCTCAATTAATTCAACAATTCAACATTGATCAACGTGTTTGGGTAAATTGAATAAAAAAACTTGGTCATTAATGAACATCTCACCGCAAGAGGAGACCCGGTCAGAACCATGGATTGAGCAGAGGGGCCGGGCACTTCTGCCGCTAATGGCTACAATCACCAAATGGAGAAATAGTTAGACATGCATGAATAAACAATATAGTAACATGGTTAAATACTATGCATTGTGACTGTCCAAATAGTTACCTCCGTATGAATCATGGCTATTGTAGATGCGGCACTGACTGCAGCATCAATGACCTTTGTTAGGTCATGGGTAGATGGATCTCTCGTGTGTCTGCTATAGAGGACATCCACATTCTTTTTAGGAGTGGAGCCTCTCTTGTACACTTGTCCCTTTTGCACGTTGGGACTACGGGGAGATCAAACTACTGACAGTCTCGAACATATATCTGCTGGTGGCTACAATCACCAATACTGACATAGTTAGAAATGCATTGGTCAATGGAATAGCATGTATTAACAAACTAAAAATGATGAAATACATATCGATGTACTGTATACGTCAATCAATTGTAAGAAACGGTCTGCCATCCATTGTGTCTCCGTGGGCATGCTATCGATTGTATTCCCACCGAGGGGAGCTCACTAGATAAAATCATTTCCATCTGATGGGGATCTACAACCTACAATTTAGAAAATTTTAAATAGTAGATCGTGTAGCATTGATTAAGTAACATGTGATAAAAAAATAACATGTGTTGAAATAATGTCATGTTGAAATAGTTACCTCGGCATGAGATGTTGTCGCTGAAGGTATGACAACATCTTGTAACTCAGAAGGTTCTACTGCATGAGCCTCTTGGCCCTCATGCCCTTCTTGTGGCAACTACAAGTTTTAAAATCATTAAAAATATTAGCAATCTATATATATGTATAGTAAGGAAAAATAATTTACAAATGACACTAAATTGTTAACTGGATCTACTCATGTATTAAAATAATGTCATGTTGAAATAGTTACCTCATTGTGAGTTGTTGTCACTGAAAGTATGGCAATATCATCATCATCATCATGCAGTGCTGGTGCATGGGCCTCTGGACTATGCTCTGCATCATCAGTGCAAAGGTCTTCAACCCCGTGCCTTTCTTGTAGTAACTACAAGTTTTAAAACCATTAAAAATATTAGCAATCTATATATATGTGTATAGTAAGGAAAAATAATTTAAAAATGAAACTAAATTGTTAACCACTTACTTACCTGTGTGAAATACCCAGTAAAGGTATCATATGTTTGGACAGGACCAAAGCAAGGATGGTCGCATACTGTGCATGGGTGGGGTTGATGGTTGTGCTCATGTTGTGTAGGTGCAGTGCCACTACTAGATGCTCCCTGGCCACTGGAAGGTGGTGGCTCTACCCCACCGGGAGGTGGTGGATCTACCCCACCGACAGGTGGCAGCTCTACTCCACCCATGGATGGTGGCTCTGATGGCCCTCCCTGGTCCGTACCATGAAGATACGTGCTATGGCAAACAACTGACTGTGCCAACAGTAGGAATGACTCTTGTGCCTCTGGCACTAACTGATGTGCAAGCGGCACATCTGGCTTGGGTAGCTTCCTACGAGGTGGAGCTACTGGGCGATCGGGATCTATGTGCCTCACATTGGGACATTGATGAGGCATCCCCATCCCAACACCCTGGTACTCCAAGATATCAAACTAGTTAACATGCTTCCCTAGCACAAACTCTGCGTACATCTTTCTCAAAAAATACAAAGGCATTTCCCTGTTGTTGTGTGGTGGTGCATCAAACACCATGTACCATCGGTCCATCCAGTTATCTATGAATGGTTGATATGTACACCACTCAATAGAAATGTGTCTTTTTTTTTGCATTAGGGACTTCACCATCCCATGGATTTCTAAACAGGGAAAATATTTGTTCTTTTGAGATTTTCAACTTCTTGACTTCTTTGTAGCTAAGTCCATCCGCATATTGTTGCCTCTTTCTTTCTCTGAATGTGGCAATATCTTGCAAAGCACCATTAGACCTACTAAAGGTCTCTATCATTGCATCCAAATTGGATGCAAGCATAACATGCCTCTCATCAACAATAGTAATTGAGGCTCAAATTTCTCTGAGCCTCTGAATCTCTCTTTGGATGTCAATGTGGGCATCCATGGTCGTCACTGCAAACAAAAAATAAAAATAAAAATCATTAGAAACGTATACATGTGCTATAATGACATCTCTCAAAAATGAAAAATGTACAAACTTTGTGCAAGAACGAATACATTACAAACATAGATATCATTTCATATGACCATTGCAGGCATACATTATGGGTCATTGAGGGCATAAGGGTGGAGACCATGTGGGCATAAAGACCACGATAATGTGGCAAAGATATGTATTTTTATTAGTTAAACTGAGGCAGCCTATTGATAGACAAAATGAAGACATGCTGGTAGAATGATGAAGAGATGACTAATGATATGGGCATACATTAGAGAAATTTTGAGGTCAAAAAAGGGCCTCAAAACAAAGAAAATGTACTATAAAATACAACCAATCACATTCTAGTAGATGACATCATCCCCCTTGGTGAGGTGGCATTGCATGAGTTAAGAATGCTTATTTGTCAAATTTTCTATGGTGGATGAAAACACATAGTTAACCAAGGTAGTGGTGTAAGTACTTTTAAGTCATAAAGTAAAGTACTCATAATGATAGTATTTTCATAAAATAATATTATTGTCATTTTCAAGTAAAGTACCCATAATGAATGTCTTTTCACACTTTCACATAAAATAATATTATTGTCATTTTCAAGTGAAGTACTCTTAATTCATAAAGAAAGTCCTTTCACATTTTTTTATAAAATAATATATTATCATTTTTATGTTTTTAATTTTAAATTATATATTCACTCCATTCTATTTAATAACATAATGTCAAACTAATAAAGAATAATAATAGATTTAATAAATAATAATAATAATAATAATAATGCAATGTGGATTATGATAATATTATTGACATTTTACATGTAAATAAATTCTCAATTAAATTACATTATTAAATTCATGAGAAAAGTACTAAATATAAAAAGTCAACATAACATTAAAAAAAAACTCTTAAAAATGTTTTTTATTATTTAATTTCATTTGCAAGTTCAAGACAAATAAATGTTAAAGGACAATACATTTTTGGGAATTTACAATGAATCTTAGTCACATCAATGTAGTCTTATTTTATTAATTTTATTTCTAGTGAATTTTGAAAAGTAACTCAACCATGGTTATTTATATTGTGCATAGAAAATAGTGTGGGAGGTGACTTGTCATATATACCTACCCCATAAAACCCCCAATTCATAATATTTTAATATATCTCATATTTTTGTAGTACATCTCTTAGGAGGCCCTTTTTTGACCTCAAAATCTCTCTAATGTCGTTGTGATGTGCATATGGACAGTGTAAAGTGTATGAATGGAGATATGGCAGCAGATTGATATGAAATGAATAATGATGACATAATGAAGATGTGATCTAATTGGTGATATTTGCTAATGGACAGAATGAAGTTATATTGAATGATGAGTGCTTGATGAGAATGATGAAGTGCTTTGGAAGCAAACAAGGGCTTCTGGTTGATGATGTATGTAATTTGTAGACTTAAGAAGAGTCTGAAATATCATTTGTAAATCTATGGTTGTTGGGGTGTTGGTGCATCCCAATGAGTTGCAGCTGACAGAATCATCTTGTGAATAGGATTGTCATTGATGACAACATTAATGACAAAGGTGTAAATGGCATGACGACAAGCAAACAAGCTAACTTGACAAGAACTTGGAAAAGACAAGACAAAAGACAAGGTGACTTGACAAGGACTTGGAAAACACAAGACAAAAGACAAGGTGATGGGAATTGGCACACCTAATGAGCCAAATGACCCATACTGTGGTCATTTGGAGTTGGTCCTAATACCCTAGACAAGGATGACTTGGAGATAACAAGTTACATGAACAAAGAAGCTTGAAGTTGACACTTGGCAAGGAGATTGAGGGCATCCCTTATGGCATCTATGGGCCTCCAGAAATGAAGCTGATGGAAATGCGGGCATGTGGACAAGGTGACATGCAGGTATCTTGAAGGTGCATATTCGAGCATGTTTGTGGAAGTTGTGGGCATCCTGGAGGCATGGCAAAGACCCCCATGCGGGAAATTGAAGAAGGTCTAGCTACAGGCATGTTCAAAGGCATAAATATGGCCCTTGCAGGCATGAGTTACAAGCTAGTGCGGGCATGCTAGAAGCAAAAGAAAATGGTGATAATGTGGGTATGAAGACCATGTTTAGGTGGGAAAAAGAAAGTCTAAATAAATATATACATGTATATATTTATAATTTATGAGGTGTTTATGGAGCAACAGTAGAAATTAGAGTTTAACCTTTATCTTTGGATTAATTGGGGCTATAGTATGCTGATGTGCTGCTGGTGTACAAATTAAGATGCTGATGATATGTATGGACAAAATGATGTTATAGACAGATATGTTGCGTGACAATGATGATTGATGTGATCAGTGAGCCATTGTGTCTAACAGGGTGGATGTAAAATTCATTAAAATTTTAAAATTTTAAGTTTTGGCATTTGATTTACAAATATTTTTAGGTGACAATGATGACTGATGTGATCAGTGAGCCATTGTGCCTAATGGGGTGTATGTAAAATTCATTAAAATTTTAAAATTTTAAAATTTGGCATTTAATTTACAAATATTTTTATATTAGGGCAACATAACAATTTATAAACTTAATGACTAAATGAGGCGACGATTTAGACGCTTACCTTTCCAATCGTTCTTGCAAGATGAATTTGGGATTGTTGAGCCTCCAAATCTCCTCGGTTGAGGTTCTCTAATGCGTTTTGGGAAGCCAAAATCGCTCGAGCATTCGCGTTTGGGTAGCTCAATGAGTAAAACAGTGTCGCAGCCCGCGACACTGTTTTTTTTTTTATATTAACCATAACGCTCGAGCGTTATTATGATCACCATAACGCAATATAACCAAAAAAATAAATAGTGCCGCAGTATGGTTAATATAACAAAAAAGATAAACAATGCCGCGGTATGTTTTTTTGTTATATTAACCATGGCACCGTTTATTTTTTTTGTTATATTAACCATAACGCTCAAGCGTTATGGTGATCACTATAACGCTCGAGTATTTTGTGATCCTATCCTACATGTTAAATGACATGGCAGGTTCGGAGCCCGCCATACCTAGTTTTACATAACACACGAACGTTGTTTATTTACACAATTCTCGCGCGTTTCGCATTTACCCATTGCATCTAAAAGGTCCCTCGACTTTGTGCACACTCCCATCTCCTCTTTTGTATCCTTGTACTCCTCCCATCTTCTTATCTCTTTCGAGGCTCCTCCACCTAGGATAATGATAATGCTACCCTTCTTAGTAAGCTTTTCATTATTTTTGGTCTTTTCTCCATTTTATAGTGCTCACAACCATTAATTTTTATTTTCGGTAACTATGGGAATGGTAATGGGGCTGGGCTCGTACTCATGTGACATGAGGTCAACTCGGATCTACTACTATTATACTCCACGTGTACTGCAATGCCCCGAAAATGGCAGATAGACTAGCCAAGGTTTGAACCATGATGTTGAAATGAGTACTTTAATAGAGCACTTTATCGTCAACTAATCTACTCCACGGGGCAAAATTTTGAAAGTCATGGGATGAGCTTTGATCCACTTATATGTACATGAGTGACAAAATCATTTAATACGATGTCTTTCATTGCAACCATAAGTTTGACCACTACCTCAAAGTGACCCCACTACCTCAAGGTGACCCATAACTTTTGAACCTTGCCCAACACTGATTAATCAGCCATTTTTGAATAAATTTTAACCCCTAAATGAACGACCGGCGACCCTTCAATAAAAACGTCCAAGCTTCAAGTGGGTTCACCATAGGCTCTTTCAAATATTTAAAATCTTGACAAGCTCTCCAAATAAGATTTAACCGTTGGATACAGAGATAAAAAACGGACAGTGGTGATCTCGTTGGTGAACTTAACGATAAGTATCCCTACGGAATGTGGGCCATTGAACAGTGGTTGATGTGACGGCTGAAAGTTTTGACGCCGATTCCCCATTCGGTCGCTGTCTTCCCCAAACACAAATGCTGCAATTAAATCTGACCGTTGCAGCATCCAACAGTTAAAATTTCAATGCATTCGACCCGTTTGCGACCCTGCGATGGATGCTGATCGTGCGATGGACTGGCTGCGGATCCGACGGCGCGGGAACTGCTGCAATGAAGATTCAACGATGACCAGGAGTGGCAGACGAGGATCGAAGTTCTCAGAGCGTGGTGAACATCATCAAACTTTGTCCGTGTCTTACTAATTGTATGGTAGTCGCTAGTCCCGTCCCGCCCATTGAAGGTGATAGGAACTACTGGTTTTACGCAGGTTGACGTCGTTTGAAGGGTAAAGTATTAAATTTGAAAGGACAGAAGCAGCTATCAGAAGCCTCAGGTCCCAGACTCCCATGACAAATATCCGCCCCGAAATTTAGGGCAGCCAGAGAGCAGAGAATGCAGTGTCATCAAGATCTAATGAATTCGACAGCTTCGTACAAAATGATCACAGGAAACTTGCCCAAACATTTATTACCAGGTTATACATTGGACAAATCTATGGTGGAGTAAGTTGAACGGGATTTCTTTAAACATAATGCATAAATTATTCTAGAAACCTCCTACATAATTATGTCGACAGGCATCCTATAACTGCAGGATTAATTGAGATTTTAATTAACTATTTGTTAACCTTTGTGTGCTGTATAAGAATAATCTGTCGTGGTATTTTGAAATCAACTGAGAATTCAGTAATTAGTCAATATAATTCCAACTTGTCATTTTATGTGTATCAATTAGATTTTATTTGGTTGTGTTAATTATCATATAAATTTAAATATAATTAATATTTTAGTAAAACCCTATTTTTTTTATATGGGAAGATTGGTTACAAAGGGGGGTTTATGAATCCAAACCATTATATATAAATATGTAAAGTTTTTCATGTATATAACTAAAAAACATCAAAAAGTAATCCATATTTGATCCAAAATACATAAACAAAAAGTAATCCATATTTGATCCAAAATACATAAACAAAGAAGCTAAATGGTCTATAGAGTTCACAAAACTTCATGCTACAACAACTAATTACATGTATCAAAATCTTTGCTTATATTGAGAACCTTTTTATCAATAGCACCGTGTGCCCACTCCTCTAGACTCTAGCCCTTGTCTCTACCTTGAATCTTGAAGTTGGTCCTCCAAGGACATTAGTCAAGACCCTATAGTTTTGATGAAACTTTATAATCCACGTGTTAAAATAAGGTAGAAAAAGCTTTTCATGCTTAATCATTAATTATGCTTGAGTGAAGGGTACATTTTTGTTAGGGTCGTTATAGAGGAATTCAACAATAAGCACCACCAACATCAAGGTACATAGAGAGGTTGATGTGCTTGATTAAATGCCAATCTCATACCCTCATACATGATAGAATTCAGTGGAAATGTTGCAATCTTGAAATCCTGAAAACTGTTAAGTCCGCTGAATTTTGAATGAGATCTAAACTTCTACTTTTTGGATATGAAGTCCAATGAGGTTGGAACCACTCTCAAACATCCCGAAACAATTAATGGTAATGTTAAAAATTAAAGGATAGAAAATGAAAGATAAGGAGAATGTAACCTTTACTTTAATAATTTAATATTACTGACTGTAAATCACTTGTACAAAAATAGCAAGGCTCATACCAAACTTCTCCCTAGGTGTCCCATGCATCCCCAAAACAAGGGAAACCCATACAAAACTTGTCCATGGGCATCCCTAGGCATCCCCAAAATAGGGCTACTCATTGACGTTCATATGTGACCCACTCATGAACATAAGAGAAACAATCTGATCCAAGGCTTTCCTAAGTCCCCATTCATTTGGTATGATTGTTTTCATTGGGATTATATTGACCCATTATCAATAATTGGATTGCTCCTTTAAAATGAGACTTAAATTGTGTTTTCCTAAAACCTAAATGTTATCCTAACTAATCATGCAAATATTATCATATGACTAACTTCGTCCTAAAATATTAACATGAAATGAACACTTGCTGATAAATTATTAACTACACAAAATAAAGAAAACTAATAAAGAACCTAACAAAACTAACTTAACCAGTTTATATAAGGATTAATTATGTTGCAATCCAAACAAAGATAAACCAAAAATTAGATCAAAACACAATAGCAATTTGAATTATGTAAATTTAGTAAAATATTAATAAACATACACAAACAATTTGATAAAATGTTTGTTTGTGGAACTATGACATTTACTTTTGAAATAAATCCCAAAATTAACAGAAACCACTATGAAAAGATTAATTAATGAGAAACTACATTGATAAATCATTGACTATTATATTAAAATATATGACTTAAAAAGGAATATAAGTAAATCATGTCATAAGCAAGACTTAAGCAAGACTTAGTGGAAATATTCATATAGCCCTATTCATCACTCACTCTGATATAATCAATACTAAAATTAATGAAAAATCTCATAACCAAAGTATAGTCATTGTAATGCAAATATTTGTATATTTATATTCTAGAAATAAATTTAAAAAATAACTAGATTAAAAAAAGGATCACAAACATATTAAGTAAAAGTGAAAACATCAAACTTTACTCAAAAGTGTCACATGCTCATCCATCAATCTGACCAATAGAGGGGGATATGAACTAAGTACAGGATTCTAAATCTCACCCCATAGCTATAATACGAATTCATAACATTTAATATATGTGTGCATATGCATACATAATAATACATAATGTAAATAAACTCTATCCACACACATCTAACATGCATATACTTGTAGAATCATAATAAGCATTAAATAAAAACATTGCATATTCAAATACAAAATAATACTTATCTTTAAACAAAGAAGATCCAAGCAACTGGATGTGTAAGAGCGATTTTCCACCCAACTGTAGGAATTCTATCTATGATATACTTTTTTTGCTCAGAGGCAACCCCCATGCCGAGTTATGATGCCACCAGGGCAAAGGAAACACCTACATGCTTCTCTCTCTCATCCCACAACCCATTTTTCTCTCTATGCTTTCCCAAATACTCATACAGAGCTCTACATGAATCTCACTAACCATCACAGCCTTGGCTCCAACAATACTTACCCCACAGAATACCTTTATGGGCTCAGACATCCCCTTCACTAATCCACAGTTCTCTTGTGTGATCCATTTTGTTAGGTGCTTCTAGTGTGTGCATAGAAGGATACCAACTTGCTATATGATGTTGGAGAACCACTTGTAGCCTTAATTTGTGGCTTCCCAAGTATCCATGAGTAGAAAAAATCAATGGGTAAGGGTTCATAGCTTTCCCAACCTCTGTGCTCACCTACAACCATCTCCTTTCCCTTGAAATCTACAGATCTGTCCCTAAACTTGAATTTATGGGTTGTACACAGTCTGGTAAATGTCATGAACATCAACAAGGAGCTCTACGTAGTGTAGATCTACATGAGAGAATGATAGAATGAGTGTTGAATCCATAGCATATGAGATAATGGTTAAAAGGCAACTGACATAGTTTCTGACCATAGAAGAAAGTACTCCTGATAGTTGTAGAACAACTTTTTCCATCTGACAAAACTATAAAGAAAGTGGATTAAGCCCCATGCTTCAATAATTGCATGAGGTGAATTTTCCCACCAACCTCACACATGCATTCAATGATTGGATTAAATAGTAAAAAAAGAAGGCAATTGGCTCATTTAAAAGCACATGGTTGAATTTGGATGAGTTCTACGGTTGAAACTTAGGAGCAAAGGATTCAGTCTCCCATATGCCCCCTTTCCTCTTCCCCTCTGGTGGAATCATATCCCATCTAGTTCCCTTTAAACAACCATCTTGGACCATTTTATTATTTATGCAACATAATATTTGCATATATTTCAAGTTAGCATGACAAGCCAACCATATGGTCCAAAAAACAATATTTATATAATACATGCCTAGTTATTCACTAGTCGGGCCTTGGCCTTGAGCTCTGCACTAAGAATCCATACTAGCATATTCACATCGTTTACATAATTTTGATTAAATGCATTCCAAGTAAAAAATAGGGGTATGAAAAAAAGTCCAAACCATCATTAAGAACAACCTCCGTTCCCCATTCATTACTCCAAAAAGAAATTCCATAGTTTCTCAACAGAAGTTATAGGCTATTCAATAATATTAGATGCAAAATCATTTCACCAGAGGCCTGATCCATATCCAAGGATCCATTAAATTACAATATTTGCAAATAAATAGATAAAAGTGGATAAGACTACTCCACAAATTTAGTAATAGACCTCCTAAAACCTAGAGAGATCTAACTATTATCATGACCAAGATTAGACACATAGCCTTTCCACTTGTCATGCATTTCAAGTACATGAGTAATATATTCATAAAATACATGTTTCAATTGAATATTTTCCTTACAAATGAGTGAACATACATCCTTCTATCTAACTTTACTCCATCTTTGTAAGAAGTCCGTGAGATGAGTATTCATGGCAATCGGGTGAGAAATAAATAACTTCACAACTAGAAAATCGAGTTGATAGAGGGTGTTGATTTGTACAACCTTTTCATCCCTAATCCAATCAACATCATTGAAATTGATCTTATAAGGTATTGAATCAACCAATTCTTCAAATGTTTGCATGCCCTTATCTTCAAGTATGTTGTCAATTTCTGTCCAGAATCTGATACAAATTTTCTGTCCCTTCTCAACCATTCATGCAACTTCATCACAAACAAAGTTCCAAGACTTAAGGTAAATATTTCCCTTTTTTTATTGCATCTAATCTAGGAGCATTTTTCATTAAGGTAATCCAATTGACTAACTATTGAAAATATCTATTAGAAATCTTCTTCTCCCCCCTTTGATCATCCATCGAATCAGGAAGGTGAACAAATACATTGAAATCATCATAAATATCATTCATCTAAGAGAATAATATTGTTTGGAATTCTCTTAATTGCTTGTTCACATCCAATACTTCCACTTTAAACTCCTCTAAAGTAAGCTTACAAGACATGTCATAAATATTTTGAAGAGAGAGTTGTTGAATACTTTGTTGTAGTTCTCGAATTTGACTGTTATGCTCATAAGTAGTTTCTTTTGATTTCTTCTAATTTTCATCAGATAAAGAGTTCAATTTTTTCCTCAAATCAACCGATTCATTTTGATGGTGAATTTTGAGCTCATCAATTTGTTTGGCAAAGTCTACATGAAGAGAAAACTTCCTTGCTTCTGACGAGTCTACTTTAGCCTTCTCATCATCAATCATCCTATTCAAAGTGGAAATATTATGATAATTAGTCTCATCAAAACTACTACCTCGGTAGCTTCTTTCTATGCACCCATGGTTGCTTGGTTCCAAATAATCTGATGCTTAGGGGGTCCTCTCACAGAATCATCTACCCTTGATCTCTTGACACATTTTTCATCACATCCTTCCCTTTCTCACTAAAGAATTAATCTCCTAGAGAGACTAGTGCATCTTCTCCAAAATCCATTGTATCTTGGGAAGATGTGACAAAATCCCAACAGATGATGCGATAGGCATAGATTTAGTAGCAACAGTCAACAATGCTTGAGACGATACATTAGAAACTTGAGAATTGGTTTGAATTAGTAGAGGGGTAGGGGTAGACAAGCTTCCTAGTTCAGACTGGTAGGTTTGAGTGTAGGGAGAAATATTTTCAAACTGAGAAGTTAAGTCAACACCTTCTTTAGCCAAAGAAGCACTGTCAACTTCCATAGCTTTAGGTTGTTCAAGAGTCAGATGGTTCTGTAAAGTATCATGGGAACTTTGGGTTTTAGAATCTTTATGTTCAATGAGATCATATAGGGATTGATTCATGGGGAGATGGAGTAGGGGGAGTATTCAAAGGGTCTTAAATAGGCTCACTGTTAGATTCTTGAGTGGTTTTCTCATTTTCTTGGGATGAATGCAGCTGGGAATTTGTGACTAAAGTGGTATATGGAGTACTCATGGTGGATAAAGGTATATGGTCTAGAAATTCTTGAATAAATTGGGTAGATTTAAAATCTTCTTCGGGTTTCTCCATGTCTAAATCAATGATCTGGATAGAAGAATTGGTGGGGATAGGTTTAGGCACAACAATGATTGATATCTTTTCATATTTGATCACTAAATTGGAAATAATCTTAGAGCTAGAACCAACAATGACAACGGTTTTAGAAATTTTAGGTTCCTTATCTTTAAGAGTTTGTGCTTGTTGAATATGATTGGATGCAAGTTCAACAAGTGTCTAATGCTTAGTAGCGTCCTACAGTGATTGTTCTCCTAATTGTTGTACATGAGCCTTTGTTTGTTTAGCACTTATAACTAAATCCTTGTTGTTTGAATCCAAATATGCTTTCTTGGCTTCCTATTCTACCACAAAGGCTTTGTTACTCTCTTCCACAACTAGGACCTTTTGTGTCTTAAGGGATTCATGTATTAGGGATCTCTCTTCAGGATCAATTACCTTGCTCAACACCTATTCAAATCTTAAAACCCATTGATAAATTGAATCATCAAGATCTATTTCATGGGTATAAGTTTACTTGATTTGAGCCATGGACAAATGTTTTTTCCACAAAATGTAGTGTATCATGCATTCTTCTTACTCCCATGCCTAATTTCAGTTCCTCCAATCTAACAACCATCATATGTACATGAGGATCATTTTGGATTACAAGATGTCCCAAATAAAGTGAGAACATGGGCCATGTATTCCTTTTCAAAGTTGTGCATCTGTCATGGATTCCTTCAACATCACTTTGATATGCAACCTCCTCAAGGACCATCCTATATGGGAGAAAACTATGAAGTAAATGGAGTGAATTTCGCCCCCGAATTCTGATGTAAGTGAAGAATTATGCACAATACCAATCTCCCATAGTGGCTATCAACTACCTTGCAGCTTCTGAAAGTAGAGGTGCATTTGTCTTGAAAATAATTAGATATACAAGGATTAGATAATTCTCACATATATCATATATATGAGGCTCATAGTTGTCTTCCCACAAAGTAGCACATTAAATGTGTATAGGGGGTGTTTGAACAATCCAATTCCACTTCATAAGTGGAAATGTGAAGGATGAACACATGATATCAAATAGATATGTAGACATGTAAAATTTAGGTTTCTTGGTAGGTGAGCATCTTTCACTAATGCCATAGAAGCCTTCAAATTTATAGATAAAATATGGGCCCAATTAAATGCCTAACCATGGTTTATAATGTGGTGGAAGAGGGGTGCCCATTCCCATAATATGTATCTCAGTAAATCCCAAAGTTGGGATCTTTGGTTTTAAACTCATCAAGGACTGGTTTGAACTTTCCTTTTCGAGCCATGAAAACTGTAAAATCTTTGCAACAAACCAATCAAAATAAGCAAAATTTGAATTTGAAAATGAAATTAACGGCAAAATTACAGTAAAATCTACTACCTAAACAAAATGTAAAACTTCTAGCAAGTAAAATCCTCAATCAACCGTCAATTCACAATCTTAGGGTTTTACGTAGCGTAAATAGGGGAAATCCAAAGGTAATTTCAAAAAATATTCTAAGTATCTAAGTTATATCAAGGTAGATTTAACTTTCGATCATAATTAAATGGCTAGAGATTAAAATGGCAGCTAAATTATTAGTGGGAATAAATTAAGATTTGAGGTCTGTGCTTTTTGAAAAAATTTCGTACACGTTAGAGCGGGGAAAATATCGAGCGACAACTTTCTGATGGTGAAATAAGGGTTCCGATCTATGAATTCCAAGATTATCAGATGTCATACATTGGACGTCGGAAGTGTTTAAGATGGTTAAAAACATTTCATCCACAGAACCAGGCCTGTCAAGATATTAATTAGAATGAATAGTTACATAGGGTCCCAAATTTTTTCAAATTAACAATACTTGTTCGATGTAAAGGTTCCAATGTCACATAACCTAAGATTGAACAAACTAAATTGGAGAATATTAATGGGTTCGCTGAATATGAAGAAAGTTAAATTAAAAATCAAAATGCAATTCTGATATCCAACGTCTGATGAATTAAAACATTGGGATCAAAACATCAAATTGTTAAATCCATTTGTCAAATGAAGTTGCCGATGTTGGCAGTCTGAGCAATTACATCGTGCTGAAAACATTGGAAAGATAAATTATCAAAACTTGTCACCCCGATGTCTGATGTATGATACAAATTAATTATCAGGAACATTGGAATCAAAACGTCGGGATGATAAAATTAAATATAAATGAACTTTCGATGGATCCACGTTGCAGTTACATGATCAGAACAAAATTAATTAAGCAAAAAATTTGCGTGGGCATCCCACGCATCCCCAAAATAGGGGTAGCTTGTCGCATCTGCAATCAACATCCCCCGAATTTGTGACAAATGTCTCGGGTACTTCATCCAAGTTTTGGGTACAGAAGGGTATGGAAGGGTATGTGGTTATGGGGTATTCAATACGTGGGTACAAGTACTTGGTACAGGTATGGGTACCCTAACCCCAGGTAGGAGTACCCATGCCACTGAGATCAATATAACTCAATTGTTAAATGGTTTGCAATTAGCATTGAGAATAACCATCACTGATGCTATTAGCCAATAGAAGTTGACTCGTCACCATTATTTAAGGAAAACCATGCCACCTAAAATAACTAATTGGTCCTTAAAGAGGAAAAATTCAAATCCTTCAAGAAGCACTTTTAGGTTGTACTCCATGACATCTACCTAACCTCAGAGATGATGGAAAAGAAGGGATACTGGGTATTATATAAGGAGTTGAAACTCCCCTTTGTTTATCGTGGAGTAAGAGGGTGTGTGCAAGCTAATGAGGGTCTCTTTTGACACATTAGATGCAATAGAACACTAAAAAAATGGGAATCCATCAACTTACATGGATATTTTGAAACACATGCACAATGAATGTTGTGATGAATAAAAAGAGATGAAATGTAGGAAATTGAATGACGTTTCTGAATATATAAATTTTTTCTATTGAAAATGTTCTTAATTATCTAAATTTCGATCTTTTTAATAGACACTTTTGAGGGGGGGGGGGGAATTATAAGGTATATGTTTTTGTGGGTGCATCCTTTGAGTGCTTAAATGATGGAATCAAGTTACAAAAACCTGTAGACATATAGAGAACAACTAGTACTAGCGCAATGCTATTTTTCAAAAACAAATTTAATAATTTTTTATTTTTTTAATTATCTAAGTGATCGAATCTCAAAAACAGTACGCCAAGTGTGGGTGCAGCCTTTGAAGGTCTTAATGCAATGATCATGAAATGATTGTTTTATAGCATGTAGAGGTTGGTGTCCTTTAATGCACCATACAATTTTTTTTCGAAATGATTAAGAAACAAAAGAGTTATGGAAGAAACACTAACAATGCGTTTTTTGAGTTAAGGGGTCATGACATAAGAAAAATAAGAAAAAAAATAGAAAAAATATATATTCGTTTTAAAAATTACATATTTGGAATTTGCAGAAAATGCTATCTATGTCTAAAATGTCAACAAAAATGATGGTGTGTAGTATACTGTAACCAACAGCTAAACACGGGAATATTGAGAAAAATAGTGATATTTTTAATTAGCTATGGTTTATCATATTCCATACCATAGGTTTGGTTAACCCGAAGCTATGTCCGAAGCAGACACATAGGAAGAGTAATGACACCCAAAAAGGTGACAAGTGATGATAGGAATTGTTGTAGGGATGTGTCTACACACTAATTATCTATCTTACTACGAATTTGGTGATGTTCAATGCCATAAATATATGCAATAATCATTCATTCTCTTGATATTCTTAAGTAATTTTAAGGAAAGAGAAGGGAGTAAGAGAGTAGAATACATCTTGAAGCTTAGCCACTTGGAGAAGGTCCCCTTGCTTGAGCATCCATGGCCTTTAGGCCTCCATTTGCAGTAGCTTGCTAGGTTCTTATCTCTAGCTTCTATCTCTAAGAACTTGAAAATATTTGCATAACTTGACATCTATCTACCAAACTTGAATTCAAAACTAGATCTAAAACATAGATTCAAACTCAGATTTGGGGGGGGGAATGAATTGCATCATATTGAATTGAGGAAAAGAAATACTTACAACCTTGTAGCTTGAGGTGAACCCTTCCTCCTTTGATTTGAGCCAACCTTCTCCATCATTTCCTTTGATCCTTCAATAGATTTGTGTTGAAGATGAGCTTTCCAACCTTGAAATCCTTCCAACATGCCTTTACTCTCACTTTCTGTATCTTACCATGCCCCAAATGCCTTTCTTTTATAGCATTGGGAAACGGGAATTCATAATTCAACTTTCAATGTGGGATAATACCTTTACTTAATTTTGAATATTTTCACTCAAAAACCCACTTTTCCATTATTTTCAGGCATTTGACATTAATTTCCAGGGTTTTTATGACAATTAATACACTTTTGATGTATTCTTTCCACTCCAGGAGTTGTAGAAGCTGGGTCTTAGCCCTTTGAGTGGTCCTAGACTTGGCCTCTTTAGGGAAACCTTTGTCTTCACAAAATTCTTCCTTTGCGGAAGCAGTGTTCAAATGAGATATTGAACCTCTCAATTGTTCCAGATTTCTAGTCTTCATCTTGTGGGCGAATGGTAAAATGTGCTTCCGTCTTCACTTGTTGAAGGTGTTAATTTGATTATTAACAACAAGGCTTGGTCTTAGTGCTACTAAGAAACATGAGCACGTTTCTTTTAAATTCAAATTTTCCTTTCCTACCTATCTGAGTGCCATGAAATCCAAAATGCATGCATGTTTTAGCTCTACAAAACACATACGCGTTTTGTAGAGCTAAAACGTGTATGCATTTTGTAGAGTTAAAATGCATACGCATTTTGTAGAGCTAAAATGCGTACGCATTTTGTAGAGCTAAAACACACACACATTTTGGTAAAAATCAAATTTAGCTTAGGGGTAAGGGGGAGGAGGGGGGTTGGGGGCGTATGGGTTTAGGGAGGATTAGGGTAGTTAGAAGGAAGAAGGTGTCTGAGTTTGAGGTAGAGAGAGATATGGGGGGGGGGGTAAATGGTAGGGGGAGGTAGATTAGGAGGGACTGGGAGTGAGAGGGGTAGTGTTAGGGGGAGTAGGAGAGATAGAGAGAGAGGGGTAGGGGAAGTAGGAGAGAGACAAAGAAGTGTGAAGGGTGTGGTTATGGGTAGGTAGAGTAGGAGGGGTTTTAGGGAGAGAGAGGGGGACTTAGGGGTCATGAGAGAGAGAGAGAGAGAGAGAGAGAGAGAGAGGCGAGGGTGTTGGGGGAGAGAGAGAGAGGTGTGGGGGTAAGGTGTAGGTGGAGGAGTAAGGGAGAGAAAGAGTGATAGATGTGGTTAGGGGAAGAGGGGGGTTAATGGTAGGGGGAGGAGTAGGGGGGTGAGAGAGTTATAGAGTGGGTTAGTAAGGGTTATAGAGTGGGTTAGTAAGGGTTATGCAGAGAGAGAGAGAGAGTCCAGGGGATGAGGGCGTGGGTAATTAGGGGTAGGGAGAGGACTAGGAGTGTTGAGGGAGAGAAAGAGATAGAGAGAATGGTGGGGGTATGTGTAGAGGGGAGGAGGAGGCATGGGGGAGAGAAAGAGATAGATATCGGGTGAGGGGGTGGGTAGGGGTTTAGGGAGGTTTAGGGAAGTTAGAGAGAAGGTGGTTATAGGGTGGGGGAAGAGAGAGAGAGAGAGAGAGAGAGAGAGAAAGAGAGAGAGAGGTGGGGTGTGGTAAGTGGTATGGGGAGCATGATTAGGAGAGACACAGAGAGAGTGGCTTAGGGGTAAAGAGAGAGAGAGAGATGACGAATGGTTATGGGTAGGGAAGAGAGGTGGGGAGTTTGCTAGGGGGTTGGGGGGGAGAGAGAGAGGTGGGGGTTAGGTGTAGGTGGAGTAGTGGAGAGAGAGAGAGAGGGGATTACTGAGGGTTAGGGGGAAGAGGGGAGAGAGATATAGAGAGGAGAGAGGAGAGGAGGGAATTAGAGGTAACATGAGTAGGGGGGTGTGAGAGCAAGAGAGGGGGTTAGTAAGGGTGAGAGAGAGAGAGAGAATATGGGTTTAGTTTTAGGGGGAGGGATAGGGGTGTTTTTTTTGTGTGTGTATGTGTGTGTGTGAAGGAGATAGAGAGAGAGGGGGGGAGAGAGGGAGTGTTAGGGGGATGGGGAGGGAGAGAGGGGTGGGGGTTGGCTATAGGTGGAGGGGTATGGTATGAAGAGAGAAAGAGAATGGGTTAGTAAGGGTTTGGGGGAGATGTGTGTGTGTGTGTGTGAGAGAGAGAGAGAGAGGGGATGGGGGAGTTAGAGGTAGGGGGAGGAGTAGGGGGGTGAGAGAGTGAGGGAGGGGGTTAGTAAGGGTTAGGGAGAGGAGGTGAGAGAGAGGGGGGTATTATTGGTAGGGGTAGGAGTAGGGTTGTGTGTGTGTGTGTGTGTGTGTGTGTGTGTGTGTGTGAGAGAGAGAGAGAGAGAGAGAGAGGTGTTAGGGAGAGAGAGAGAGAGAGGGAGAGAGGGAGTAAAAGAGAGAGAGGGGAAGAGGGGGTGGTTATGGGTAGGGATGGTAGGAGGTGGTTTAGGGGGAGAGAGGGGGGTTAGGGGTAGTGAGAATGTTAGAGAGAGAGTGATGTTTTAGGGATATGGGGGAGAGAGAGAGGGGTGGGGGTTAAGTGTAGGTGGAGGAGTAGGGGAGAGAGAGAGGGAGAGAGGGGGTTAGTAAGGATTAGGGGGAAGAGATGAGAGAGAGAGGAGGAGGAGTGAGAGAGGGGGTTAGTAATATTTAGAGAAGAGAGAGGAGGAGGAGTGATAGAGGGGGTTAGTAAGAGTTAGGGGAGAGAGAGAGCGAGGGAGAGAGAGAGGAAGGGAGGAAGACAAGGATGAGGAGGATGAGGGGGGTTAGAGGTATGGAGAGGAGTAGGGGGTGAGAGTGGGAGAGAGAAGGGGTGTTCTAGGGAATTGGGGGAGATCTAGAGAGGGTTAAGAGCTATGGGTAGGTTGATGAGTATGGGAGAAAGAGAGAGTGAATGAGGAGGATAAGGTTGGGACTTCGATTGGTGATGATAAAAAATGAGAAAATTAAAAATATTTGGATGGATAGATATATAGAATGAACATATTTCATGAAGAAATTGAATATGACTTGGTGTGTTAGACTTCGCTTGGAGATGATTTAACATGCAAAATATTTGTATGGCTAAGTATATAGAATGACACGAAATATGAGAGAGAGAGAGAGAGAGAGAGGTTAGGGGCTTGGGTAGGACTAGGGATATTAGAGAGAAAGGGGGGTATAGGTTAGGAGTGTGGGTGTTCGGGTTAGAGAGAGAGACAGAGGTAAATGGAGAGAGAGATATAGGGTTGTTAAGGGGTCATAGGTAGAAGCAGAGGGGGTGTTAGGATATTGGGGTTAAGTGGAGAAGGGGATAAAGAGAGTGATAGAAGGGGTTAGTAAGGGTTAGAGAGAGAGGAAGAGAGAGAGTTGGAAGGTTAGTAGTAGGGGGAAGCATATGGATTTGTGTGTGTGTGTGTGTGAGTGACATAGAGAGAGAGAGGGGGGGGTGGGGGTTAGGTGTATGTGGAGGAGTATGGGAGTGAGAGAGAGGGGGGTTAGTAATATTTTGGGGGGTAGAGAGAGGATGTGTGTGTGTGAGATAGAAAGAGAGAGGTTTGGGGAGGAGTAGGGCGATTAGAGAGAAAGGGAGGCATAGGTGAGGAGTGTGGGTGTCAGAGTTAGTTAGAGAGAGAGAGAGAGAGAGAGAGATTGTGGGGTGGTAAGGGGTTAGAAGTAGAGAGAGGGGGGTATTTAAGGGGTTAGAGGTAGATACATAGGGGGGTGTTAGGATATTAGGGGTAAATGGAGCAGTCGAGAAAGAGAGTGAGAGAAGGGGTTAGTAAGGGTTAGGGAGAGGAGGAAAGGGGTGAGAGATAGAGAGAGGGAGAGAGTAGGGAGGGGGTTGTTAGGGGTCTGGGGGGAGAGACAAGGGTAGGTGGAGGGTGTGGCTGATTAGGGGTAGGGGGTTTTTAGGGAGAGAGAGGGTGTGTTAGGGGTTTGGGGGTGTGTTACGGGGTTGGGGGGTGTGCATTTGAGTTGCACAAGATTATTGAGTGTTTTTCTTTGTCTTGCATTTGATTGAAAACGTTTGTGGAATCCTTCTTTCCATAGCTTAGATGTGTCTTTTTCGATTGCAAAAAGATACAAAACTGATTATAATTCTTACATTTGGTGTTCATAGAAAGATCTCTTTTGTTACTTAAGGATAGTTTTGGGTGCATGTTCTTGAATTCTTTACTTCTTTCTATCATTTTGAAAAAGTTAAAATTTCATTTACATAGGGTTGTGCATTTGGGAAGAAAATCTCTCTCTCTCTCCTTCTTAAGTAGGAATTCATCGAAAAGAAGATTTGCATCTCACACTTGCATGGTTTTGATTCAGGTCCAAATTTTATCTGTCCACTTAACCGCATAAGATAAAATCAAGCACTAGTTAAGTTAAAAAAATTTAGCAACTTGGTGTGATAGGTTATAGACGTGTTTCGGTGTCGTAAAATGTAGGAGCTATCATTATTTTTCCTACACTAAATCTCAGGGATTGTATGGTTCTTCCACGTACTAGTCGATATATAGAAAGGCCTTTCACATACTTGATGGTATATAGAAAAAAAATTTCACGTACTTGACGGTATATAGGAAGGTCCCTTTCGAATGGTTTTGCATCAAATAGCACTACTATGGTTTTGAGATCCCATTTACCTTGTGTATATCGGGAGACCCTTATAGATTCTTGGAACCATCTGAGTAAACCTTCTAGTCGTCTTGTTGTCGCAATACATCAAGAACAACACTCGGGGATATTACTACACACATACTATTAGGTAGTCGGGTTATACGTCAACCAAGGGTACGGTACCAATCCTCCTTGGTTAGTTCTCTGAAAAATTGGACCAAGTCTAATTGTTGGCCTATAGTATATCGCGAGTTGTGACAGCTTGACACACCCGTGAGGATCCAGATTTTACATCCCTCCTATTCACAAGTTTTCTTGTTGCTTTTAGTTTGAGTAGCATTTGATGTGTGCGATATTTAGAAGACCTTAGAGAGATTAGATATGGAAACCTCTTCAGGGACTACCAATCAAGAAACCCCTTTTCAAGGGGTATCTTTTGTTTTTCCTCCAGTTGGATATATTGGTCCTCCCTTTGTTGCCACTTTAAATCTTCCTGGATTAACCATAGGATTATCGGTATGGTTATTTAATCTGGTAATTCTGGCTGTACCCAATGTCTCAAATGTTAACTCTTCACCACGAGAGTATCAACCCAAAACTGATCCTTCCCCTTCTTCATCGGATGTATCGTCTTCTGTTTCTTCCTCCTCGCATGATAAAAGTAGTGGTGCTAGTAATCATGAGGATAAGAAGAAGAAGAAAATGAATATTAAGAAGAATAAGGATAAGAAAGAGACCAAGCATAAACCACCTTCCTTTGATGGAACTCATTCTATTCAAACACCGCGTAGACCTAAGTTCCCTTGCAAGCTTTGCAGGGGTGATCACCTTCTTAAAGATTGTCCTAGTATTTCCAAAGTGTTAGAAGAGTGGTATAAATCCTCCAAACAACCCATCTCATCAACTTATGGACATCATACTGATGATACCCCATCGACCAATGATTCTATGGTTAAGGGTCGGAAAGGTAAAGTCAAGAATCCTTGTTTGTTTACCTTTTCCCATGCATGGATGAAACTTTCCCACACATGGCTGAAGCTTTGCAATTGTTGGAAGACATTACTGTATCTCATAATCACCTTCCAACTGGATTTTGTAACCTATCCCTTGACCCTTTTTTGGTTGTTAAAGAGGTCGATCAAGTTCCATCTTTGTTCGATCCTACTCGTCCCTTGAAAAGTGAACCTCAAGTGGTCGATCTAGTTACATCTTCGGTCGATCCCACTCTTTCCTCAAAGAGTGGAGAGCAAGTAGTTTGTCTCGTTCTTCCTTCAGAGAGTGAAGTTCAAGTATTCAATTCAATGTCATCTCCACTCGATCCCACTCTTTCATTAGAAAATTCTAAGATTGAAGTAGTCATCATGACACAATCTTCGTCTCATTCCACTCTTTTAGTTAAGAGTGAGCTGAAAACCGCTGATGTTTTCCTAGTAAGTTCAGATTGTTCGAGGCAAGGGGAAATCCTGTCCATTTCCATGGGACCTCCTCCGAGTACTGAGGTCATTTCCTTCGATTGGAATAGTCTAACAGAATCTTGTCTTCCTTCGGGAGTTCCTTTTCAACTATCTATAGGAGTGGCCGATAAGGAAATATTTCGAACTATAGTTGATGAGGGAGATTGTGTTAGTATTTTATCCTCAACTTCTTGGAAAGATATAGGTTCTCCTCATCCCATTCCAGTCATTGACCAGATACTAGATTTTAAAGAATACCTACTAGACCTTTAAGGATCCTTCCTTAATTACCTATTACCTTAGGAGGGAAAAATGTCCCCATTGATGTTATGGTAGTCCAAGGTCCCTTCTATTTTAATTTTCTCCTTGGGTGAGATTATGTTTATGCAATGAAAGCTGTAGTTTCCTCATTCTTTCGAGTGATTTATTTTCCCCATGACGGGAAGATTGTGACCAGTCATCAACTTTCCTTTGTTAATCCTAATCACCGCATGAATTCTAGTCATCGGACTTCCCTCAATGTTCCTCATGTTTTAGTGGTTTCTTTCCCTTAGGGATGAGGGGCATGTCTCCAGTCTCTAGACATCATGCTGGAGTTATCCCCCTAGATTCTTATGCTTGGGGGAATACTACCAACCTATGGATATCATGTTGGGTAGGAACTAGTTCCAAGCATAGTTTACCTTTGATTTCAAGCTTTTGTAAAAATGAAACCAGTATCAAGCATACTTTCCTTTTGGTTTCGATCTTGTGTAAAAATGAAACTGATCACGATCACAAGCATAGTTCACTTTCTGTGTGAAGCTCATTAAAAAATGAAGCATGCCAATATGAGCATAGTTCCCTTTCTATGTCAAGCTCATAAAAAGAAGAAACACATGACAATGAGAATAGTTCCCTTTCTATGCCAAGCTCGTTAAAAAATGAAACATATTCCTCTCCCATCGAGTCGAGTCCCCCACTAGATTTAGGACTTGAACCTTCATTTCACCTGCGTGTGTCAATTGATCCTCATTATTCCTACCCTTCTGGTGAACCTTTTCCTATTAGTATCAAAGAATTTAATTGGGTAAAGAAGAAGAGTAGTCAGACAAAATAAATCTTGGGGGGCATGTCTCCAGCCTTTGGACATCATACTAGAATTATGCTGCTAGCTCTTGTTGATAATGTTGAGGGAAAATTTCCAACTTTTGGACATCATGTTGGAGAAAAACTTGATAATTAATGGTTATCACCCAAAATACCAACCTATGAACATCATGTTGGGAAGGAACCCGTCAATGGACCTCATTCCGAGCATAGTTTATTTTCAACTTCAATCTTGTTTAAAAATGAAACCATCATCTGAGTCATAGGTCATTCTCTATTCCAATCTTGTTAAAAAAATGAAGAAAATACCATGATCATTCTTCCAACCTATCTTTGAGCTCATTAAAAATAGTAAGATGGTGTTGAGATTACTTTTTCCACTTTTTAGTGCTTTGGTTAAAACATGAAAAATATGTGTTGAGCTTACATTTTCCTTTTTTGTGTTTTGGATTCAAACATGAAAAAGATTCAAAGTGCTTTTGATACCATGGTCATGGTTATTAAAAACCAAGTAAAAAGGATTTGAGTACACTTTTATCGCTTTTTTCAGGATTGTAAAAACTTTACGAAAAAGGAACCCCCCCAGGTGATCCGGATCTTGGGGGCTGAGACCCGGAAGGCTCGAATGCCGAGAGAGGAGGAGATTAAGCATGCAAATCTGTCATAAAATTCACATGAAAACCCTAATATTTCATAAGAATAAGCATGAACAAAAACACATGATGTGAATGGGAGGTGAGGCTCAAAGAGGAGCCCCACCTCTAAAACTAATTACCAATAACTCACTCAGATCTAAATAATCTCACAATGAACAATAGAAAATATGAGAGAAACCAAATGAGTAACTTGATATCATGAGAAGGCTTGCTAGGCCTTTATATATCATTATTACAATGTGTTTTGAGGTTATACCATGGGCCAAAACTATGTGCTACTAAATACCATGGATGAGAGAGGGTGGCCTCTCTATTTAATACTTTTATGGCTTATACATCCGAATTTAGACCATATGCCCCTTAAAATTCGGATCATTCCTCCCCCCTTAGAAAATGATGGTCCCCATCATTTCATGCTAAAAAGAGACCCATGATTACACTGTGCTAGCTACCAATGAAGAAAAGGGTTTTGTGTGGTTGACCCATAACTGTGGGTTTTGTGAGGTTGACCCATAACCGTGGGTTTTGCAAGGGTGACCCAGAACCATGATGGCAATGACAAGCTTGATTCCATTGAAGAGAAGAGTTTTGTGTGGTTGACTCAAAACCATGGGTTTTGTGTGGTTGACCCATAACCGTGAGTTTTATGTGGTTGACCCATAACCATGGTGGCAATGACAAGCTTGTTTCCACTGAAGAGAAGGGTTTTGTGTGGTTAACCCATAACCGTGGGTTTTGTGTGGTTGACCCACAACCATGATTATAATACATAACTATGGGTTTTGTGTGATTGACCCATAACCATAGGTTTTGTGTGGTTAACCCATAACCATGGGTTTTGTGTGGTTAACCCATAACCATGATTACATTAAGATTTTAAAAAAATCGAAAATTCATGATCTTTGGTGCAGTTGATGTGTTGCTGCAAATCCATTCATAGCTTCTGATTGATATACTGAAATTGAATTCCATTGAAGACCCATTGGAGATCTCGAAGAGACCTTTCCATCCATATAAGATACTTGCTCTGGGGTGGCCCAGAGATTGAGAAAATGTTTGTTGAAGCTCAAGAGACGCGCGCACACTATTTTGCAGACATCTGTTGCTTCAATCAATGATATCTCTCAAACCAGAAAGACAAATAAAAAACTGTGAAATACCCATTTTAGCTGACATAAATAAATTTCCAATGAGCTATGGTAGAGCCTCTGAAACATTATATGGAGTCTGTAGCACTTGTTTAAAGTGTTTGTACGTCCGGTCGCATTGTGTACAAACATGTGTTACTTCAAACAAGCATATCTCATAAACCAGGAAACGAAATGAAATTCCGTGAAATACCCATTTTAGAAAACGGAAAGAGCTTTCTAATGAGCTATGGTAGAGCCTCTGAAACATTCTATGGAGTTATTAGTACTTGTTTAAAGTTGTTGTACGTCCGGCCGCATTATGCACAAACATATGCTACTTCAAACAAGCATAACTCACAAACCGGGAAACAAAATGAAATTCCGTGAAATACCCATTTGAGATAATGGAAATACCTTTCGGATGAGCTATGGTAGAGCCTCTGAAACCTCCTGTACAGTCCATGGAACCTGTTCAAAGTTTGTTGAATGTGAGAGTGTTGAGTATAGAGCTGTCAAGGGTTTGTAGAGAAGCATGGGTTGTTGTAGAGGTTGTAGAACCTCCGTTGAACCCGCATAATCCTTCAAAATATTGTCCCAATGGAGAGCATACCCGCTCTGATACCACTGATCCGGATCTTGGGGGCTGAGACCCGGAAGGCTTGAATGCCGAGAGAGGAGGAGATTAAGCATGCAAATCTGTCATAAAATTCACATGAAAACCCTAATATTGCATAAGAATAAGCATGAACAAAAACACATGATGTGAATGGGAGGTGAGGCTCAAAGAGGAGCCCCACCTCTAAAACTAATTACCAATAACTCACTCAGATCTAAATAATCTCACAATGAACAATAGAAAATATGAGAGAAACCAAATGAGTAACTTGATATCATGAGAAGGCTTGCTAGGCCTTTATATAGCATTATTACAATGTGTTTTGAGGCTATACCATGGGCCAAAACTATGTGCTACTAAATACCATGGATGAGAGAGGGTGGCCTCTCTATTTAATACTTTTATGGCTTATACATCCGAATTTAGACCATATGCCCCTTAAAATTCGGATCACCAGGAGTTGTCTTTAAGCTCTTTTGAGACACTCGAAATAGGAAAAGATTGCCGAGCGAACTTGTCTCTTCCATGCTTGTAAAAGTGTTTGAAAGGTCATCTATTCGGTTATAGTTTACCCTGTTTCAGAATGTTTAGAATATTTACAAAAAAGGAATACCTTAGTCAACTATTGACTAGGAGAGTTCTTCTAGGCATTATTTTACACTTTTTCGGGCTTAGGGGACTAAATTTACGAAAAAGTTCACATTGGAGGTTTTTTTCAGACTCTCTAAATGTGAAACATCACCGAGTTTTCCTTCTTTGGAATCATAAAATTATACATGGAAGGACTCTTTCAGGACTGAACCCCTCCTTTCTCAAGTTCGTCAAACATGTGATATTGGACTCGTCCGAAGGATGAGCTATACCGAGCATATGTTATCATCCTCGAGCTCGGTAATAAACAAAGAGATACTCATCAATCATGTTGGGGAATAAGGGAAGGGAAATGCATTTGAATCTGTATTTATGGTATCTTATCGTCACCCTTGAACATGACACATGTTTGTATTTCATCCAAACAATTGGGTAATCAGCTTGTCTTTGAGTTGTGTCAAGTCTATAAGCACGGGGCCTTCACTAGAAGGCAATATAATACCACATTCATTCATATTGCGGTATTAAATATTCATGAAAACCTAAAAATTATATTGCTTATATATTAAGGGGCAAAGGTTTTTTTTATTTAATGTAAGAATAAAAAAATTCTTTGGGGTCTTTTTTATATGGGCGAGCTGACAAATATCCTCCAAATGGAGATGGTGGGATCACGGCTGGATGAGAAATCAAGTTGAGGCAAGGCTCGGGCTTACCAGTATGCAGGGAAATTACGTCTTGAGGAATGCTTGAGGCCAGGCGGTTTCATGGTGAAGTGGGTTTCCAGTTGATCATAGTCAAGAGATAGTGTTCATTGACAACCAATTGTTACCAATAGCACTTAGCCAGTTGTTACCAATAGCCTTGGGACGTTCTAAGCCTCGAGGGGCTATCATAGGCTCTCGATAGGCCTTAGGGGATTGAATACCAAACCACTTGTGCATACTACAAGCCTTGGGAGGTTTAGTCAGCCTCCTAGAGCTTGTTACAGGGCTTGGGGGCTTGGATACCTAGCCCAAAATAAGCTTAGTCAGTGATTGGGGAACTGCAACATGCAATCTAAATGTTGTACTATGTGCATTGGCTCTAGTGACATGCAAGAAGTGATCTCCTATCTCTTCATCAGACCATTAGATGTTGCAAATCATAATGATATGTGGTTGAGTAATTTCATTGTGGGTGAAGTAATGTGCATCCATAATATACATCGAAAGTGTTGAGATATTGTAACTTCTAAGAATATTATATTTGTACTTTATTATTCCGGAGATGTTTCATTCCTCCGTGAAGATCTTATTGTATATTCGGAGATGTTTATTCCTCTGTCGGATTGTGGTAACTTGGGTTATTAGACTTTCCTAGTGGGGGTCAGCCCTGTATGTGTTATGTGGGTCAAAGGGTTATTAGACCACCCTAGAGGGGTCAGCCCAGTGAGTTGTAATGGGGTTTTTAACCCAGTAATTAAGTTGGGGTCGATCTAGCTTGTGTAAAAGTCAGTCGGGAAACTAGTATAAGTAGAGGAGGATGTTCCTCACTTATCACACACTTCTATCACTCGGAAAGTAGTGCACTTGTGAGAGAGAGGTCTAATATGGAGGAGGAGGAGCTCATGTCTTTGGTTTACATCTTTGTATTTGCTGGTCATCTATATTGAGGAAGCTTTGTTGGGTTTTCTACCCCATGAGGGTTTCCTAGGATAAATCTGTGTCTCTTGTGTTTATGCTGTGCTTGTTGTTTCTTCAGTGATCCTGTATATACTATTGTTGTGAAATGAAATGCAATCCTGATATTTTCTATCTTAGCACATTGAATCTTAACATGGTATCAGAGCTAACCTAAAGGAAGGCAATGTATGGCACTTACGACGCTTGCTTCACTTGCTTCACTTTCGACAATTTGAAGGTTAGGGTTTTATATAGCAAAACCCAGTCATCATGGAAATTTAGCTATAAATCCATGTTGGCTAAGGTTCAGGATCTGAAAAGTTTACAGGTCATAGCTAACATCCCCATGTACCTTGTATCCAAAGGGAACCCTCAGACTCGTTGTACTTTGTGAGTTATGATCAGTACAAGTTAGGGTTTTTGCCTCTTCCAGATCTCAGTCATAATTAGGTGACCTAGGAAAAAAGGTCATAACTTGGGCTAGGAAGATCCAAATGAAATTTCATAAAAAGTGACAGGTAGTACACAGACTGCAATATCTCAGGAAACTATTTCAGAGGCCAAAGTTGAAACAGTAACACGTGGCACGCCGTACAAGTTCGCTCTCCTATTTTATCCCATAAATAGGTCACGTTGTGACACGTGGCATAACTTTCTCTCAGAGAATCCAATTGAGGTCAGACTTGTCGGGATGGAAAGATGACAGGTCAAGCTACCACAGAAAACGTTTTCAGACCTTGTGGATTAAAAGTTCAAAGTTACACCAGAAACAATCAGGTACATATTTATGTCAAAATAGAATTATTTTTTAGCACCTTCATTCATGGCTTCCAGAATTTAGGGTTTCAGAGAAAGTTGGAATTTTTGGAATCAGAGTCCACGGCTGAATGCTACTCAGGAAAATTGAAATTTAGAGACCAAGATCGAATTTCTTGGTTGGGTAGAAGATTGGGCTTGATCAAACCCCAGTTCGGGATTTTGATCGAAAAGGTGGAAAATTAGGGCTTCAACAAAAGTTTGAATTCTTGAAGTCTGTGACCATTGCTGGAAGCTCCTCAGAAAAATAAGAGTTTAGAGACTTGGATAGAACATTTTGATTGGGAAGAAGGGTGGGCTTCATCAAACCCTAGTTCGGGATCCTGTCTAGAAGATCCAGAAGTTTCAAAGGCAATTTTGAGGGGTCAAATTTTGGAGATTTCAAAATTGAAGTATGATAGTTTGATCAGCTCAGCAAGACACATCCTTCCATACATTCAGAAGTGTGAAAGTCAAAGTTTGAATTTTTAGGGTTTCTCTAACAAACCCTAATCGAGCTCCAGATCCAGTTTCAGGGGGAGATGAGGTTAATGCCTTACATAAGAAGACTACAAGAAGTCTCGATAGGTATCACTTAAGGAGATACAGGTATGTCTTGAAATCTAATTCTTGATTAAGTTCATAATATGTTTGTCTTCATATTATGTATTAGTACAATCTTGATTAATGTTAGAATTGTCTTATCACCCTAGTAAAAGTATGTGAATGATAGAAGACATTCATTGATTAAGGCTATATGATTGTACTAATGCACTCTAGTGTTGTATGAGGTTGATGTTGTCTGCTAACAAGATACATATACATCACGAAAGACAAATCAAGTTCCATGACCATGACAACATGAAGACAAAGACTCCTCCATAATCTTTGATCACATATAAGTTCTACTTATGAGGTATGTGTGACTTTGTTCTATTATGCTTAACCTATGAGATATGTAAGTTCTAGCACAGGATTTCTAAATCATTGAAGAGAACAAAGAAGATATTGTTTAGGTATGTTAGACATATCTAAGCAGGTATACTAATCCAGGTATGTTTTCCTATGTCAAGTTAGAATCCTACTTTGTTCTAAGATCTTAGTATACCCATGTATTGAATGATCATGACCATACATATTTAGAATTATAATGGTTTGATAATATTGAGATTATACTAATGAATGTATGTTTGTGTATGAGATCATGAGGATGACACTAGTGCACACTTGAGCATGCACAATGGTACAGAATGAATAGATGTGCAAAAGGCATATAGAAGATCAAGCGGGAGGCAACCACACAAACATAAAAGATAAGTATTTGAATTGTTATTTGAAAAAAAGTAAATGATATTGCTTGTAATAGTTGTATGCATATTTGTATCCCTAAAATATATCATGCTGTGTGTAAACATTCATATAGCATTGAACAGTATACTACTAATATGCATATGATTGGTAAGTTGGACAAACATTCCATTGTTTCTTTTCTAGAATGAAACCTCTTTGCTGACATGCTGAGAGCTGTGCACACTCTCGATAGTATGTTCTGGTAGAGATGGAAGGCATCTAGATAGCCACTGTATGCATACATGATATGGAAAAGTGTTGTGCCAAAGTATTGGTCAAGATAGTAGCATAACTATGTAAATCATATCTGTATGCATAATAAGTTATCATGTTAACATGATTTGATGATTATGAAGTATTACTAATCATATACTTAATTTTGATTTGTAGGAAAGATCATGAAGAATGATGAACACTGAACAGGCGATGGATGCTCAACAAGAAGATTTACAAATCAAACATAATATAGAAGGATAGTGGCTAGAAGATTCTCTTAGAAAGAGGAAGAGAATCATGCTTGCTCCGAGTGGCTAGATAAGACCATTATCTTAATGATGTAATCAAGGATTCAATTGAAGAAATCTCTGTTCAGGTACCCAGGATCGATAGTCAATTGATGAGCTTAATGATCACCATGGGTGATGTGGATCTCAACCTTTGATACAAGGTTGAGTATGGTTTCTATATATAGATGACATGGATGCAAGAAGGAACTCACCACAGAGTTTGAATGATCTCGAGGCTCATATCAGTAGACCCATCTGACGAGAGATGGCACAGATAGATTTGCAGAAGATCATTCAATGCAGATGTTAATGATGTTCAGTCACAGAGGAAGAATTGACAGTTTCTTACCAGAAGTAAAGCTATTCCTAACCTTTACCTTAAGGTTATGGATCATACTATTATTGTATGTAGATGATCTCTTTCTGACAAGGAATGAGAAACAAATCATGAAAAGCAATAAGAAGCTAGCTACAGAGTTTGAGATGAATGATCTCGGATTGATACATTACCTCCTAGGACTGGAAGCATGAAAAGGATCAGAAGGAATCTTTCTCAACCAAGGAAAGTATGTAGTGAAAATCTTGAGAAGAATTGATATGTTCGAATGTACAACCATGGCCACTCTCATGGATTCCGACTTGAAGTTGTTAGTTGATGTGACTCTGTACAGACATATTATTGGGTCATTGATGTATTTGACGAATACCAGGCCAGATATATGCCTTGCTGTGAACACCTTGAGTTAATATCTAGTGGAAACTAGATGTGTTCACCTGATAGTTGCAAATCATGTGATGAGGTACCTAAAGGATATGATAGACTTTGATCTATGTTATCTTGGAGATCATGAATTCAGATGGCCACACAGATGTTGATTGGGCAGAAAGTGTATTAGATAGGAAGAGCACATCGAGAGGATGTTATTGTCTGGGATCAGTCATGATCTCGTGGTTTAGCAGGAAGCAGTCTAGTGTGGCTCTCGGAACAAGCAGAATATATGGTTGCTTGCTCTACTAGTTGTGAAGCGGTATGGCTTTAGGATTATTTGACTTAGAGATAGACCCAACTGTGATCCTATGTGACAAACAGAGTTGTATCAAGATGGTAGAGAATCCAGTGTTCCATGATAAGTCAAAGCACATAAGATCTGACATTTATGTATACAAGATATGGTGTAGAAAGTAACTATAAAGTTTGAATTTGTAACAAGTTGCCAATGAACTAACCAAACCTCTACCTCAAGTAAAGTTTGAGTACTTTCGAGACAAGCTTGGTGTAGTTCAGAAGGATCCTTCTTGAAAGGGGGAGTGATGTGGTCACTTATGATGAGATTGCCTGCATCGACAGTGAGATCGATGATGTGGATATCTATATTAGTGATGCCGATAGAGAGGTTGGTGGATGGTCCTTAGACAAGTTCTAAGTTGACGAGGGGATTGCATCATCCTTGAACACATGTTCTAAAAGGATCCATAGACATATGTCTCCGAGAAAGAAGAGGGATTGCATCATCCTTGAACACATGTTCTAAAAGGATCCGTAGACATATGTCTCCGATAAAGAGTAGGGATTGGATCATACTTGGACTTCAGTCCTAAAGTGAGCCGTAGACAGATGTCTCCAAGAATGATGTCCTTAGTGGAAAAGTAGGGATTGGATCATCCCTGGACTTCAGTCCTAAAGTGAGTCATAGACAGATGTCTCCGATAATGAAGTCCTTAGTGGACAAGTAGGGATTGGATCATCCTTGTACTTCAGTCCTAAATTGAGCCATATACATGATGTCTCTGAGAATGAGGTCCCTAGTGGACAGGATGGGATTGGATCGTCCCTAGATTTTTGGTCCCTTGAATTGAGTCGTAGACAGAGTTCTCCGAGAATTGAATGATAGGATTGGATCGTCCCCAGACCTTGGTTCAAAAGGTACGTGATTGGGATTGCATTGTCCCTAGACATGGTGAGATGTCTTAAAGTGATAAGGAATGATCCTCCTGGAAGTTGATCGGGATTGCATCATCCCTACACATGGTGAGATGTCTTAAAGTGAAAAGGATTGATCATCCTGGAACTTGATCTGGATTGTATCATCCATGGACCTATGTCCTAAAGAGAGCAAGATTGATCATCCTGTAATATGATCGTGTGTATTGTAGAGTATGCTTCGAGATGATCCAGATGCTGTAGATCGAGATGATCCAGATGCTGTAGATCGAGATGATCTAGATTCTGTAGATCAAGATGATCCAGATGCTGTAGATTGAGATGATCCAGATGTTGTAGATCGAGATGATCCAGATGCTGATGATCGTGTGATGATGATGCTATTGATCATGATGATCTAGATGACGATGTTGCTGATCATGATGATATAGATGACGATGCTGATGATCATGAGATGACGATGCTGTTGATCGTGAGGATCCATATGATGATATTGCTGTAAGTTGTTCAAATGCTGCAGAAGATGAAGATTCAGTACTGAAGATGTTGATGTTCTAGTATTGAAGATCTTGAAGATGTTCCAGTAACTGGTTGAGTTACTGATGATGTTGAGAAAGCTTCCAATGACTTATAGATGTATCATGTATGATGTTGATGACTCCTTACTCTTGCAGATGTTTTAATATCCTTCTCGTTAAGGGGGAGTGTTGAGATATTGTAACTTCTAAGAATATAATATTTGTACTTTATTATTCCGGAGATGTTTCATTCCTCCGTGAAGATCTTATTGTATATCCGGAGATGTTTATTCCTCGGTCAGATTGTGGTAACTTGGGTTATTAGACTTCCCTAGTGGGGGTCAGCCCTGTATGTGTTATGTGGGTCAAAGGGTCATTAGACCACCCTAGAGGGGTCATCCCAGTCAGTTGTAATGGGGCGTTTAACCCAGTAATTAAGTTGGGGCCGACCTAGCTTGTGTAAAAGTCAGTCGGGAAACTAGTATAAGTAGAGGAGGATGTTCCTCACTTATCACACACTTCTATCACTCAGAAAGTAGCGCACTTGTGAGAGAGAGGTCTACTATGGAGGAGGAGGAGCTCATGTCTTTGGTTTACATCTTTGTATTTGCTGGTCATCTATATTGAGGAAGCTTTGCTAGATTTTCTACCCTATGAGGGTTTCTCAGGATAAATATGTGTCTCTTGTGTTTATGCTGCGCTTGTTGTTTCTTCAGTGATCATGTATATGCTATTGTTGTGAAATGAAATGCAATGCTGATATTTTCTATCTTAGCATATTGAATCTTAACAGAAAGAAGCAATGTAGAATGCATGTGGGGTCATAAGAGGGGTATCATATCAATATACTATGTAGAAATATAAAGGGGTATAAAAAATGTTAATGAAAAATTTGATACATACAATATCTAGTGAAAATAGGGGTTTTTTTAAATTGGGAAGGCATATTGGGAGGGGGTAAAAAAAACGATTTTGGAAGGTATTTTCCAATAATTAGTGAAATTAGGGGTATTGTTTCATATGCCATGAATGAACATGCTATGATAGTGGTTTATTGAGTGAAGCCCCCGTGTCTATAAGTCTCTTTATTCCTTTTGTTCATTCGAAGAATGCTTTGTTCATGTCGCATTATGTCTTGATATTTGTCTTACCGATTCAATGCTACCACGTCATTTGTTTTGCCGTAAAATGTTCAAGGGAAATCCTCCATTTGAGTCAAAATTTTCAGTTATCAATCTATCCACCGTGTCGGTCATCCCTGAAGAAGTCTCTCAACAACACTTGTCCATACACCTTGTGTCAGTCCATACTTAGTCAATATACCATCCAAAATCATCTTCCTATATCGGTTTCATGTCGATGATGTGGGATACATCATGGCCTTCCTTCAACGAATCTATCCCTGTCAACATCAGTGCATCATACAGGGGTTAGATTTAGAGGCATCTGAGTACCTTGAATCCTATATTCCTCAATGGCAGGTTTTATCGCTTTCGATAATAGGTTTACATCATCAACATCGCATCGAATGATTCTGCGGATGTTCGAATCCAACTCATTCATTCACATTCATTGGAATGTATTGAAATACATTGGGAATCATTGTCATCACTGGTGATTTCCCTCCCACTTGTTAACGGTTCAAATCAATCACTGGTAATCAAGTGGTTTCTACCATGTTCGACCTCAACACATTGTAATCACATGGTTATATCCGCATTATTTTGAGATTAGGTAGAAGGCCCTAGGTTTCTCTAATGTCTTATTATCATACGCAGGCTACAATGGAGATTGTCAGTAGGTTTCCACATAGATGTTATGGTGGAGACCTCATTGATGTACTATCACACAGATCCACTTGTGTATTGGTCGTGGCTATGTTATTATTTTATCATGGATCTACACTTGTATTTTAGTATCCATGATTGTGTTCATTCATTCAGGTATGGATCCACGTCGTATTTTGGTGGCCATATCCTCAGTTAGTACCAACATGGATCTGCAATGTATTGCTAGACATCCATGTTTTGAGTCATTGAGATGTTTAGATTAGAGAGGTTAGAACTTGTATTGCAAAGTCCTTGATCTTTTTTGTTAGTTCTTCAACTGATGGTTCCTCTTTGTGGAAATCACATAAAATTATATCACCTATTCTTTTTCTCTAGCCTCGTACTTTGGGGGGAAATCTGTTACACAGAATTTTCATCAGTAGCACAAACCTTGTGACCTCATGTTTCCACAATCCCTGAATTTATTTTCATGGTTGATGATCCTTGACTTCCCTGGCTTGTAAATCACTTGTGTTTCAACCTCGACCCGTGTTGATCCACTAGCAACCTACACCAAAATCCTCTCAACCCTGTGTGTCTCACTACAACACACGTCGCTGGAACACCTTTCCTTCAGATCAAACTGTGTCAACCATGGAAGATGCATGTTGCTCCATTTACAAATCGTGTCGACCACTATACAGGAAGAAAATTAGGCTTTAGAGAAGCTTCTAGAGCAAAATCTCATTGGATAGCCTTTCCTTCCTATTTATTTGGATCTAGCTCGAGCTCCAAAACTATTGGGACCATATCTCATCCACTTTCCCTAATTTTATCACCCCTCTCTTATCCTTATTGTCCTATAAATGAGACTCTTGGGCATAGGTGTGGAGGAGGATTTGATAGCAAGTAAGTGTTGGAGAAATTTCCCCATAGCATTAGACTCTTGATGTGCTTCCTTTGAAGACAAGGGTGACATGTTGGAATAGGAGGAATATATCGGAAGGGGACTACGACACCAAGGCTCACGGTTGTATTTTTTTTTTCATCTTTAATACAATGATGTATTTCCTTCCCATACTTGATTTTCATTGTCATTTATAGAAAATCTCCTTGGTCATTTGCTTAGATCATTTACATTGTTTCTAGTTCAATCCACTTGCTATTTGCTTGTGTTGGATCTGCCATAGGTTCTCTCATACGCGAAGTTGGATTGCAACAGATTGAAGATAACAAGGATGAAATTCATATCAGAGGTAATATTTCTCTACTTTGTTTCCTGTGAGTATTTAATTGATCTAGGTGAAGGTGTGCATGTATTGTCCTATTTTGTTCTAGTTTCGACTCATTTGAACTAGGGAGGTTCACTCGTGTCCGCACTTGAGAACTAATCCTTTAACACTAGTGAATATCAAGATCAGATATTCCATTCAAGCATGTATTTCATGGGGCCCAAAAGGGATTTTTTTGTCCCCTTGGAGCATATATTTCAACCCAAAAGCTGAAATAAAGTCTATTCCCATATGGGTAAGACTCCCACACCTTCCAATACTTTTTTTGGGAGAAAGAATGAACCACTTCTATTGCCAACAAGCTAGGTTGTTTCATTGCCAGTGCAAACCCAAAGGGAGGCCTCTACTCATGCACCTGTTGATGTATATGTAACTTCGGAATGTATTTCATATATATTTATTGTACCCTTATAAGAGATGTGTTATTCCTCTATAAGGAAGTGTCGTCATGTGGATTGACAAGTGTCGCAAGTGTGTGTACTTGCCGATGGGTTATTAGACCACCATGTGAGGGGTCGGCCCTAAAATATATATTATATTGTGGATGTATCTAGATAGACAAGTTGGCCCCATAAGGTCACTGGGCAAACAGGTTAAGTATAAATAGAGATCAGGAGATCTCTATTTGGATCATTCGAAAAGACACACTTCTCTCACTTAGAAAGTGGCGCACTAGTGAGGAGGAGGATCATCTGCTCTAGGAGACTATCTCAAGTGTATTTTGGTTGTACTTTGGTTGAGCCATTACTCTCTCTATCTCTGAGGAAGTTGTGGGGTTTTTCACCTTAGCGTTTTCCCCACAGAAACTCTGTGTCTCTTGTCTCTCATGCTTTTGATTCTTGTGATGCTTGTGATGCTTATTGTGATTGTTATGCATTGATATACTGTATATGTTATTCTCTCAGTAAAGATCCAAGAGTATTGTGAATTAATGCTCAAATTTTAACATGGTATCAAAGCTAACCTGAGAAGAAGACATTTTGCAGTGACGAAAACTTGAGTTTCTTGTTTATTGGGTTTCTCTCCACAGTTTTTGGAAAAGAAGTATAGTATACTGACTCTACTCATCAAGGAGAATCTATCTGTCCAATCAAAATTCAATTTTGAGCATTTTCAGATTTGGCCCTAAAAATTAGGGTTTCCACAAAAATAGGAATTTTTGAAATATGAAGCCATATCTGGAAGCCCCTTGCTAAAATCGAAGTTTAGAGCTTTGAATCGAGATTTTTGGCTGGGTACATCTCTGAGAAACTCAAACCCTAATTCAGGGCTCTCCTTAGTGAACTCGGGAGTAAAAAAAGGAAAATCTAAAGGGTAACGCTTTGATAATCTCAAATTCTGAATACACCAGGCTGATTAGCTCATCAAGGCGCATCTTTCTATCCTTTCAGAAAGTTGAAACTCACATTTTGAATTTTTAGGGTTTTTCCAACAAATCCTAATCCGGGACCAGATCTAGTTTTCAGCATTTCAAGTGGTAAGACCTAAATATTTTCTATTTCATTTGAAGTACTCTTTAAGATGTCTCACCACACCAAGCTTGAGGATAAGCTTTAAGGGGTTGATAACTTCTGAGCTTGGAAGTATAGGATTGGGTTAATCCTAGAAGAGAATGAGTTGGACTCATATATAAAAGAAGACATCCCTATCCCAGAGGATGAAGAGGCTAAGGTATTGCATAAGAAGAACTTGGTCAAGGCAAAGAGAATCATTCCTGATTCTATCAAAGACCATCTCATACCCCATGTGTCTTCTCTAAGGACACCCAAGGCTATGTTTGACTCTTTGACCAAGCCATTTGAAGGAAAGAACATAAATCGGAAGATGACCCCGCGGAATCAATTAAAAGGGGTCAAGATGTCGAATGGAGAAACCATTCAATCCTATTTCTACAAGGTCTCTCAGATCAAGGAACAACTTGAAGCTATAGATGAAATGGTGGAGAATGGTGAAATTGTTATGACTACTTTGAATGGCCTACCTAGGTCATGGGACTCTTTTATCCAGGGGATCTGTGCCAGAAATAAGTTAATCTCCTCCAATAGATTATGGGAGGAATGTTCTCAAGAAGAAGCAAGGCTTGTGGCAAGAGAAGAGAAGATGGGAAATGAAGATCAAGACAACTCACACTAAGAAGAACAAGTTCAAGAGGGAGCCATCCCATCACAAGAAGAAATATTCTCATCATTTTCACAAAGACAAGAAAGATCTAAGGTGTTTCACTTGTAATGAGAAGGGTCACTTTTCTTCAGAATGTCCCAAGAACAAAAGGGACAAACACAACAACAACAACTCCAGCAAGAAGAAGAAGGGTAACAAAAGAAAGTACCATGCTCATGCTGCTGAAGATGATGAACCTCCAAAGAAGAAGGCTAGGGCAGAAAGTGATGATAGTAATGATGACTCATCAAGTGAAGAAGAGTATGTTCTAATCTCTACTCTCACAAGTACTATCTCCCATGGTTGTAATGATTGGTTAATTGATAGTGGGACTTCCAAACACATGAATGGGTTTAAAGAATCCTTTGTAAATCTGTCTGAACATGAATCACCCCATAAAGTGAAACTTGGGGATGATTATCAATATCCCATCAAAGGAAGTGGTGAAGCCTCCTATAACTTAGATTCTGGAAAATATTTGAAGATGAAACAAGTCCTTTATGTACCTGGGTTCAAGAAGAACTTACTCTCCATCTCTGCATTGGATACAAAAGGTATGAGGGTTGCATTTGTGGATGGCCAAGTCCTAATGTGGCCAAAGGGAAAGACCATAGATGATGCAGTTATGAGTGGAGAGCAAGAGGGAGGTTTGTATAAATTAAAAGGACAACCTGAACATGCCATGGTGCATGAATCCATGGAGCCAAGTGAACTTTGGCATAGAAGACTTGCTCATATGCACTATAGGGCACTTCCAATTGCAAGAAAGGTTGTAGAGGGTCTTCCTGAAATCAAGACCAAACATGAAGGTGTTTGCAAAGGATGTGCAAAAGGTAAGCATATTAAGAAGGCTTTCCCAAGTAGTGAAAGCAAGGCAAAAGATATCCTGGAAATCATCCACTCAGATGTATGTGGTCCTATGTCATCCAGTTCTCTAAGTGGGTATGTTTACTATGTCTTGATTTATTGATGACTTCTCCAGGAAGACTTGGGTATACTTTTTGAAAAACAAAGATGAGGTGTTTGATAAGTTCAAGGAATTCAAAACCTTGATGGAGAATCAAAATGACAAAAAGATCAAAACATTCAGATCTGACAATGGTGGAGAATTCACCTCAGGTGACTTCAAGAAGCTTTGCAGTGATTAAGGGATTAAGAGGGAGTTGACTGCTCCTTATAATCCTCAACAGAATGGAGTTGCAGAAAGGAAGAACAGAACAATCATGGAAGCAGCAAGGGCAATGCTGCATGACCAGGATCTACCTATGCATCTATGGGAAGAAGCAGCTAGAACAACTGTATATGTGCAGAACAGAACACCCCACAAGATATTGGACAACAACACACCATAAGAGGTCTTTTCTAGTAAGAAACCTAAAGTCAGCCATCTCAGAATATTTGGTTGTCCAGTATACACTCATGTCCCAAAGGAAAGGAGGACCAAACTAGATCCTTCAGGAAAGAAGGGTATCTTTGTGGGTTACAGTGAAAGCTCGAAGGCTTACAGAATATACTTTCAAGGGTTCAGGAATATTGATGTCTGTAGGGATGTAACATTTGATGAAAACTCAGCATTCATCAAATCAAGGAAGGCACCTATCGAAGTTTATGAAGAACCTAAGGAAACTAGATTTCAAGACACTACCATGACTGAAGCAATTCTAGAAGTTGTTCGTGAGTTTGAAGATACATAAGAACCTGTAGATCCACCCCGTGAGGATAAATCTCACAAGAGGACACCTGCATGGGCTAGAGAGCTCATTCAAGATGCAGAAAGATTTGGCATTCCAAAAGAAGAACACAAAGCAAAGAAGAGAACCAGATCACATACCAGCTATATTGCTTTACTCTGTGACATTATCAACAAAGAACCTTCCAGTTATGAAGAAGCAGCAGAAAAGAAAGAATGGAAGGGTGCCATGGTTGAGGAATACCAATCAATAATGAAGAATGATGTTTGGGATGTTGTCCCAAGACCTAAAGAGAAGTCTGTTGTGACTTCCAAATGGATCTACAAAATCAAGCATGCTGCAAATGGAAGTGTAGAGAAATACAAAGCAATATTCGTAGCTCGTGGCTTCTCTTAGAAAGAGGGAATAAATTATGAAGAAAATTTTGCACCTGTAGCCAGGTATACTTCCATCAGAACAGTACTTGCCTTGGCTGCAACAATGAAATGGAAAATACACCAGATGGATGTCAAGACTGCTTTCTTGAATGGTGTAGTTGAAGAGGAAGTATATGTGGAGTAGCCACTCGGCTTTGAAATAAATGACAGGGAGTCATATGTGTGCAGATTGAAGAAAGCCTTGTATGGCTTGAAGCAAGCCCCCAGAACTTGGTATGGTAGGATGGACAGTTTCCTATCTAGCTTGGGATTTACCAAGAGTAAAGCGGATTCCAACCTCTACTACAAGGTTGAGGAAGGGAATCCTGTGATTCTACTCCTGTATGTGGATGACTTATTTGTAACAGGAGATGACAGATTGATTGCAGATACTAAGAGGAAGCTTGCTGCTGATTTTGATATGAAATATTTGGGGATGATGCATTATTTCCTAGGTATGGAGGTGTGGTAGAATTCAGGTGGGATCTTCCTTGGTCAAGGGAAGTACACAGTAGATATTCTGAAGAGATTTGGGATGATGGATTGCAAGGCCATGGCCACACCCATGGCATCGAATCTAAAGCTTCTATGTGATTCTTCATCTGATCCGGTTGATGTCTCTATGTATTGTCATATGATTGGGTCCTTGATGTACCTGACGAACACGAGACCAGATATTTGATTTGCAGTGAACACATTGTGCTAGTTCCTGACGGATCCAAGGAGTGTTCATCTGGTTGCTGTAAAGCATGTTCTGAGGCACCTGAAGGGTATAGTGGATTATGGGCTCAAGTATGAAGCGAATCAAAAGTTTAACCTGCAGGGTTTATGTTGATTCAGATTGGGTTGGCAGTGCTACAGATAGGAAGAGCACATCTGGGTGCTGCTTCAGTATGGGATTAGGTGTGATCTCTTGGTTCAGCAGGAAGTAGTCTTGTGTAGCAATGAGTAGAGCTGAGGCAGAGTATGTTATAGCATGTTCAGCTAGTTGTGAGGAAGTATGGATACAGAAGCTACTGTCTAAGTTATTTGATCTCCCATTGGATGCTACTGGTATATTTTGCGATAACCAGAGTTGTGTGAAGCTATCTTAGAACCCAGTGTTTCATGACAGGTCGAAACACATAGAGATCAAATATCACTTTATCAGGGATATGGTGCAGAGAGGAGCCGTGAAGCTCCTGTATGTTGCGATGGACGAGCAGATTGCAGATGTGCTAATGAAGCCACTAGCCAGGGTGAAGTTCGAGTACTTTAGGGAGAGGCTTGGTGTTCTTCAGATGGATGACACTTCGAGGAAGAAGTGATGGACACATTTGCTGAAGCCATCCCAAGCATGTTGGAAGGAGGATCCTTCACATGGCTGTGGATGTAAGCATTGGATGATGAGTATCAGGACGATGCTCCAGTTACTGCTCTATATATGCATCATGTTGGATGTTGGATATGATCAGTTGGATCATTTATATTTGTATGTATGTACGCATCGTGTTGATGCTGGATATGATCAGTTGGATCATTTATATTTGTATGTATGTACGTATCGTGGTTATGCTGGATATGATCAGTTGGATCATTTATATGTATGTATGCATCATGTTGGATGCTGGATATGATTGGTTGGATCATTTGTATGTATTTGTATATGCATCATGTTGGATGATTGGACCATGTATCTGTATCAGGTGGATACATTGTATGATTACATAGATCATGTATGTTGATATGTATCATGTATCTGTATTTGTATTAGGTGGATACACTGTATGATCAGGTAGATCATGTATGATGATATGTATCAGGTAGATACTTGGTGTGCATTAGGTGGATGCATTGTATGATCAGGTTGATCATGATGATGAGCTTCAGGATGTTTCTCCAGATGATATGTACCAGGATGGTACAAGTGATGATGATCAGTATGATCATGGGCATCAGGATGATGCCTCGTGCGATGATGATCCGTTGATCATGAGTATTAGGTTGATACTTGGAGGTCAGAGATGATATGTGGTAGGTTGTGCAAATAGCATGTAGTCAGTCCTGGGAGATCTTGCCGATCATGCTGCGGCACATAAATGTTCCTGGGGTACTCTTTCCGGTATTGCTATGTATTATGTAATCAGTCCTCAGATATCCGATAGGTTGAGTTGTGTGCTCATGAGATGAGGTATTACTACGGAGACATGTAATCAGTCCTGGAGATCCGAGAGGTTGAGCTATGTGCTCGTAATTAGTCCTGGGATGCTCTTTAGAGATCTTGCCGGTCGTGCTGCGGCACATAAATGTTCCTGGGATGCTCTTTAAAGGTTTTGTCTATCCACATGTAATTAGTCATGGAGATCTAAGAGGTTGAGCTGTATGCTCGTAATAAGTCCTGGGATGCTCT